>CM063497.1:73471672-73486672 GCA_032207245.1 Pardosa pseudoannulata | reverse complement strand
CTTAATTTAAAGGAGTATTTATTCGAGAAATTTATTTTATGGACAGTTCTAGAGATAAAGTATTCAAATATCACAGAAAGAAAAAGATTATGATATACCTGTGTAATGATTATTACAAATTATTGTTTTCAATCTATGCATGCATACGTATTATTATTTGTAGATTTATTTTCTGGTATAAAGAAGAAGTATATGATTAACCTATATACTGATTTTTACAAATTATCATTTACAATCTATGTGTGCATATATATGTGATTACATGCATATGTATTAGTATTAGTACATTATTTGCTTGTATAAAGAAGAAGATTACGATATACCTATGTACTGATTATTACAAATTATCGTTTTCAATCTATGCATGCATATGTATTATTATTTGTAGATTTTATTTCTGGTATAAAGAAGAAGTATATGATTAACTTATATACTGATTATTACAAATTATCCTTTACAATGTATGTGTGCATATATGTGTGATTACATGCATATGTGTTAGTATTTGTAGATTTTTTGGCTTGTATAATAACGAAGATTATGATATACCAATGTACTGATTATTACAAATTATAGTTATCAATCTATGCATGCATATATGTGTGCTTTTATGCATATGTATTAGTATTTGTAGATTTATTTCCTTGTGTAAAGAAGAAGATTATGATATTCCCTATGTACTGATAATTACAAATTATCGTTTTCAATCTATGCATGCATATATGTGTGCTTACATGCATTTATGTTAGTATTTGTAGATTTATTTCCTTGTATAAAGAAGAAGATTATGATATGTCTATGTACTGATTATTACAAATTATCGTTTTCAATCTATGCATGCATATAGGTGTGATTACATGCATATGTGTTAATATTTGTAGATTTAATTGCTTGTATAAAGAAGAAGATTATGATATACTTATGTGATGATTATTAAAAAGTTATCGTTTTCAATCTATGCTTGCATATATCTGTGCTTACATACATATGTGTTAATATTTGTAAATTTATTTTATTGTAAAAATAGAAGAATATGATATACCTATGTACTGATTATTACAAATTATCGTTTTCAACCTATGCTTGCTTATATGTGTGCTTACATGAATGTGTGTTAGTATTTGTAGATTTATTGGCTTGTATAAAGAATAAGATTATGATATACCCATGTATCGAGTACAAAGGCAATCAATGCTTATTAAAATAGATAGAGCATTTTGAATCAGTCTGCTTTTATATGTAGAACCTTTCTTGGCTTATCAACTCTTGCAATCCAGTCAATCTTATAATTTTGTAACATTCTGAATGTCAGAAGGTAAATCATTTGTGCCGGAAAATAGCGGAAAATGCAAAGCTAACGTAAGTATAACCAAAATAGAGATGAGTGTGCAGCATTTTTAGTACCACAGTATTCAATTGTATGTGAAAGCAAACAGAACATTTTGAATCAGTCTACTTTTATATTCAGAACTTTTATTGGCTTATCAACTGCTGCAATCCAGTCAATATTATATTTTTGTGACAGTCAGAATGTCAGAAGGTAAATCATTTGTGCCGGAAAATGGAAGAAAATGCAAAAGCGTAAGGAGAGCTCAGATAGTGACGAGTGAGCAACATATTTAGTATAAGTGCATTCAATGGCTTATGTAAGCAGACAGAACCATAAATTTTGAAAGAGTCTGCTTTTAAATTCAGAAGCATACTTGGGTTATCTGCTGATGGAATCCAGTCAATATTATAATATTGTAACAGACAGAATGAGGAAGGTAAAGCATTTATACCAAAAAATAGAAGAAATTGCAAAGCTAACGTAAGCAGAGCCCAAATAGAGATGAGTGAGCAACATTTTAGTACAAGAGCATTATTGTCTTGTTAAAACAGACACAGCTTTTAGGTTCATTCTGCTTTTATATTCACAACTTATTTTTGGCTTATCCGCTGATGCAATCTAGTCAATCTTATAAATTTGTAATAGACTGAATATGAGAAGGCCTTTTCCCATCAAACAGCATAAAATATTCACATTCAACTTAAATAAAGCCCAAATAGAAATGAATCAGCAACATTTTCAGTACAAGAGTAATCAGTGGCTTTGGAAATCAGATAGAGCGTTACATTTTGAACCAGTCTGCTATTTAATTCAGAACATTTCTTGGCTCAGTCTGCTGTTACAAACCATTGAATGGTCTATAGTACGATTAATCATTATGTGGATAGGACATAAGTGAGAAGTTTTAATATATTATTACACAACACTGTACCACATAAATATTTTACACTATATAAAATAATTAATACAATTTTTCATGTCAGTGTATTAGGTTGATATTTAAGTCATTTTCAAATTCCATTTTCATAAATAAATCTTTTTTAGCAAATGTTCAATTCTATGAAAAAATATTAAATGTCTTCGTGAGAAATAATGGAATAATGAAAACTTAATGTTTTAATAATGCTGAAATTTAAGAGTTAAAATCTAAAATGCATATCCACATTAAAATACTTTTTGAAACTGAAAAGATCATGGTAGTATCATAATATAATAATATTATACAACATTTTACTGGAATTAATTGCTTAACTGACTCGACAATCTTATTATAGGAATTTATAATTAATTACTGTAGTTAGTATTTAAGTTAACAGACGAAATATTTTCAGAAATTAAAAATTAGTGAAGGTGAAATAAAACCATTTTAGTTTAGAACATAAGGTAGACATCCATTAAATAGATTAAATAAAACATTGATAAACTTCTCAGATCGATTAATTTCAATTGAAGAACATTTATCTCATTTCTAATTTTATACGATTATTTGAATTATTTATTTTTCGGGTGGTTCTTGAAATATTGTTAAATGTTATAGCAGGCATAAAGTTATAAATTGCTTAC
Organism: Pardosa pseudoannulata; assembly: GCA_032207245.1. NCBI lineage: Eukaryota > Metazoa > Arthropoda > Arachnida > Araneae > Lycosidae > Pardosa > Pardosa pseudoannulata. The sequence continues at coordinate 73,483,779 of CM063497.1, read as the reverse complement.
ATTATCATATAAGTAAAAAAAAATATCATATAAAGTTAATAATTTGCTGTATGAAACAAACTATACTATATGAATTTCTAATATATGAAAGACTAGTAATAATACTGATATATTAATACAGCAATATATTTACTGAGTAAGAATTTTAACTTTTTAATTTTTACCTTGAAATGAATATTTTATACGTATATCAAGTGATTAGAGAAAAATGAACACTTATTCCATAAATAACACTAATATGTTGAAGATATTTCCCTATATTTTGGACACAATATATAAATAAGTTTACACTTGTGTATGTTTCATGATTAGAAGACCTTCAAGGTTTTTTGTGTGCTATACCCAAATATGAGACTAGGTACAAATAAATGAGATTTAATATCAAGAATATTATTATTTTATTGTCAAAACTAGTAGTTACAATTTGTTAGATGCAAAATTCACTATTTTTATATCTTACATATTTAAAACTGAACAAAATTTACACTTAATAACTAATAAATAAATTGAACTCCTTTTGAAAGATTTTTTTTTTGGGGAATATATGACGTATTTATAATTATGTTTTAGTTTAATTTGCTCCTTAGTTTTCATTGCAAGTCACATTTTCCTGATGCTGTTATTTCTCAATGGGAAGACGAATTCTAATGCAGAAGTCGACCACAGTTCGTACATGTTACTCCAAGTGTGGTATCGGCAGGAAGAAAAAAATTGGTTATTATTCATTCTACATTTTCTTTTGGAAACTAGAAAAAATAAGTCGTTTTATACCACATATTTTTACGCATCCAAAAAAATGTTATTTCCATTTATTCCTCATTTGTTATTAGTAAATAGAAACAGCAGTTCGTTTCTTTTATTGTCCATATTACGTTTAAGTAAGTGAAACAATAGTTTGTTTCTATTTATAAAATCTCAATTCAAATTTCCTTTCGATAATAAGATACAACTCTTTGTAATTAAGACCACATTTGTCCTTTAAAGAAAGAAAGAAGCCTGTTTTTATACATTTGTTTACACATTTCTCTACATTTCTACACTTTTGTGCATTATAATTCATTTCTGTTTTGCCCTAATTTTGGTTACATGAAACAAAACTGCGTTCGCTTTCGGTCCACATTTAGTTTTGAAGTCAAAAAACCAGAGTTCGTTTCTGTTCTGTTCAAAGTTTCTGTCGGTTAAAAGAAACAATAGTTCGTTTCCATTTTTGTCCATATTTAGTTTTAACAAGAAGAAACTAGAATTCGTTTCTGTTTTTCTACACAATTCGTTAAAAGAAACAATAGTTCGTTTCTGTTTTTGTCCACATTTGATTTAGCTTGGAAGAAACTAGAGTTCGTTTCTGTTTTGGCCTATTTTTGGTTATATGAAACAACAGTTCGTTTCTTTTTCGGTCCACATTTAGTTTTGAAATAAAGAAACCACAGTTCGTTTCTAATTTGTTCAATTTTTGGTTAAAAGAAACAATAGTGCATTTCTATTTTTCCACATTTGAAAAACAAATCGAGAAACTAGAGTTCGTTTCTATTTTGTTCAATTTTTGGTTAAAAGAAACAATAGTTCGTTTCTATTATTGTCCACATTTGGTTCTAAAATCAAGAAACTATATTTCGTTTGTCTTTTGCTCCAAGTTTGGTTAAAAGAAACTAAAGTTCGTTTCTATTTTTAACCGTTTGAAAATAAAATCGAGAAACTAGAGTTCGTTTCTGTTTTGTTCGACGTTTGGTTATGTGAAACATCAGTTCATTTCATTTTTGTTCCACATTTAGTTATGAAATCAACAAACAAGTGTCCGTATCTCTGATATTCCACGTTTGATTTAAAGAAAAAAAGTTTCTTTTCCTTTTTGCCAACATTTGGTTTTTATAGGAAGAGACAAGAGTCCATTTCTCTTTAGCTCCCCATTTGGTTAAAAGAAACAGTAGTTAGTTTCTATTTTTGTCCACATTTGTCTTAGATAGGAAGAAACTAGAGTTCGTTTCCGTTTTGTCCTATTTTTTGTTACATGAAACAACAGTTCGTTTCATTTTTGGTCCACATTTAGTTTTGAAATCAAGAAACTAAAGTTCGTTTCTATTTTATTTAAAGTTTGGTTAAAAGAAACAATATTTCGTTTCTATTATTGTCAACATTTGGTTCTAAAATCAAGAAAATAGAGTTCGTTTCTCTTGTGTCTGAGGTTTGGTTATGTGAAACAACAGTTCGTTTCTACATTAGTCGTCATTTGGAGTCCATAATATAAAACATTAGTTTCTTTCTTATATATCTTGTATTTGAAAAAAATTCCTCATCAGTGCATATCAAAAAGTGTGGTTGAATCTCATATCTGCTAAAACTGGAGCAGACCATTTTCAGAGAATTCTATAAAAGGAGAAAAAATAATTAGTTTTCACAAAGTGTATGTATCCTTACAAAACTCAACTTTTATTAATTAGCTTTCTTTTCCAAATAAAAGTTGAGGTTTATTTTTTAAAAAATATTTTGTCAACCCAATTATGAAGATATCCTTAGTTTTAACGACTGTTTCGAACTTCAACTGCCTTTTCAAATATGTTACTGTGTTCCAAAGATAGTCATAAATAGAAATAAACAAATTGTTTAAGTGTGATTTATACTAATTTAGTAGTATTATGAAATCTAAACTAATAGTGTAAAACAAACATCTTTTTAACCGTATTAAACATACAAAACTTTAAATCTCCGATTAACTAATTTTGTATTATCAGGATAATTTAGTATCTCAATGATTCATTTTTTAAACACATGAGTTATTGATATGTAGACCTAGGCAGAAAGCAACGTTTTATACACTTTTATAACAAGGTAAAAATATAAAAAAAATATTAAAATCTGAGTTGAAATTATATATTTAGCATATTTATACAAAATATACACACAACACACACACACACACACACACACACACATATATATATATATAATATATATATATATATATATATATATATATATATATATATATATATATATATATATATATATATATATATATATATATATATATATATATATATATATATATATATATATATATATATATATATATATATATATATATATATATATATATTATATATATATATATATATATATATATATATATATATATATATATATATATATATATATATATATATATATATATATATATATATATATATATATATATATATATATATATATATATATATATATATATATATATATATATATATATATATATATATATATATATATTCTCTTAATACCATTTCTTCAATTTAGCAATCATATATTCAAAAGAATAATAAATGATATAAATAGTATATTTACCATAAATTAGGAGCACTCCAACTTCTCATAATATTTTTCTATAATTAAAAGAAAAGGAAATTATTAATACGTTTTGTGATCAACCATAACTTTGATATAATCTACAAACGTAAAGAGGTAACCTGCGATCTGGTACTATATCTTAAAATTATATCAAATAATAAGTCATATTTTATTGGCTGTAGTGAGATTCATTCTTAATCTCCCGTACAATTTTACAGCTTAAATGCTTCAAACTTGCATACATATATTGATATATCTAGTTTTACTAAATAAGTTAAAATAACAATCATTCAAAAAAATTTTATTTGTTTTACTGTATTGTTTGGTATAATAGAAAAATGAAGAAGTCTTATAAGTAAGATATTAGAAAATATTTTACATTCCTGATGCAAATTCTATATGTATAAGTGATAGTGCTATAAATATGCACAGTAAAATCGTTTTAAGAATCTTATATAAAATTTGTATATATAAAATTGGTTTTGAACAAAATCTATGCTAAAATTTCTTACATTCTCAATATGAAAAATTAAAAATTTATTTAAACAGTGTACAATATCCCATAATAATATAGCATGATACATAAACACAATTTTAGGATAATTTAATCTAATACAGGTAAATATTCTCATACTGTGACTTTAAAATTTAATGTTACATTATTCTCACTCATGATGCAAATAATACAGTTAACTTTAACTTGCATTGAATCTGATGTATGAAAGAGTTATGTTACCATAAAGTTCAAAACTGTTTGTAATATAATGATAATAAATTGTTCAATAGCTTTGAAACAATGAAAAGAAAATTTTGAGAATTCTTACCTCTCGACCCATGGTTAAAACACAGAAATTTTGATGATTTTCTCTTTCCAGTTCAAGTCCCGTATGAGTCATAACAAAAACAAAGCTTCCCATTTCAGAATTTTTGCCTTTTAAGCTTGTGGCTTCGCACCATGTTACACCAGAATGATTATTTTTATTTTTATTAGATATTGAATCAGCAACGCTAGGAACTGCGTCAGAAGCGCACGCAAAAGCTTTGAAATCATCACCTTTATCTTCTCTTTCATATTTGTCTAAAATGCTGAAGTCAGCTTCGAAGGTAGGTTCAAATGTCGTAGCTTCGGTGAAATTCAGTTTTTCAGACTCAATAATATTAGTATGAACAGAATCAACAATATCATCATCTGCATCTTCATCAAATTTGATTACGTTATATTTGATTTTCTTCGAGAAAAAATTCTTACTGTAAAGAAAATAATTACAGCTTTAGACATAAAATCACTCAAATTTATTTTTAGAAAACTTAAGGAAACATGGATAAATCAAGGTCATAGATTTGAATTAAAAATATGAAGTGATAATTTTTCTAAAATAAAACATTACGTATACATTTCATTTTTAAAGGGCAATCTTTGAACAACGGGATTATTTTACTACACTAAAGCTAATTAACATTTTGCATCCACTTTTTATTTTAACTTTAAACATACTATTTTAAAGTGGTTCGATTCTGCATGAAATTATTAATTTTAGAAATATTCCATATTTTTTAATTCAATGTATTTTTAATTAAAAAAATTTGGATATTCTATACATTTGTTATTAAACTTGGCATGCTTTTGGAAATTACAAATTGTTTTCACGAATTACAAAAGATTTAATACTCTATAAATGCAAAAACCAGTGTTAAAATTTTCTTAGATGTAAATAATTTCTAAGGATAATTTATATTAAACATGAATGAAAATGGATGTCCTGTTTAGTTTTTAGATAAAATGTAAAGATAGATTGAAAATATAAAAGAAACTTATTAGTGTTCTTCACAGACGCAACATTTTGAAAATCTTTTTCTGTATGAAGGAAATTGACGAAAATTTATGTCTATAAATAATATAATTCAAATTTTACACTTAGGAATATCATACAATTTATTAATAAACTGATCAGAACCAAAAACGTGTAAAATAACAGATTTTGAAGGAAAATATGAATTTATTTTTGTTATTAAAATACAATTTTTTAAAATATGAACAGCACTAAAACCTAATTTTTGAAACTCAATTTCAATTTAAACTTAAAAAAATAATATCTCCTTTTCTATGATTTTTGTATAAGAAATCTTTAAATATTGAAAATAGTTTATCGTTATGTTTTTTTTTTTTTTAATTTTTAGAGATTGACCATATGTATCAAGTTACAATGGATCCCCAGCCATTGCGGCATTTATGGGAATGACCAGGCTGATCTTCTCGCACGTAAAGGTGCAACAAAGGCACAGGTAACAAATGCTTCTGGACTGTCTTATCACTCAAAAAAGCTCTTTTGTAAACAAGCTTTGAATATGAAATTCGAATCCCAAATGCAAGATCGTGTTAAACTGAAGACCTGGAGAGTTGAAGACCTCGCCAACATTCCCGATCGTCCTCGACGTGAGGCAGTGGCGTTGTTCCGGTTTGTGACAGGACATGACCGCCTAAGTGAACATTTCCATAGAATTGGCATTTTTGACTCCCCTCTTTGTTCTTTATGTGACCTTGGAGAACCTTTAAATAGAGGTCATCTGAGTCGATGAGGGGCACTTAGCGGTTCTTCCGATTCCGAGACTACCCTTTATTGGAGAGCCAGAGAACGCCTGAGGTAGTGACTTCGGACAATGTTACTTTTGTTATTTGTACAGTTGTTCCTCAATTGCTATTTATAATTGTAACCTGCCTTGCCATTAGAAATAAAAAAAAGATTGCCCATTATTTAGATTTTCATTAAATATGATATGCTTTTGTAGTTCCAAAACTCTTTTTTAGGTTACAAAGCATTTAATACCGTAAACCACCCAAAATCTCTTGATAAATCTTTCTATAAATTAAATAATTGTCTTCTAAAAATGGAATACATAAGTCAAAAACGAAACATAGTTTTATATCTCTACAATATTTAAAGTTAAAATGAAAAATAAAATTAATTTGTTAACATGTTGTGCCCTAGAATTTTTGACGGAATATTTTGTGATTATTTAAGTTTACAGAAAATATTCGCATACATTATTAGATAATTGTTTTCTAATATTTTTATGTTTTATGTGTTCTTTCTGTAACAATATATATTGTCATTATAAAAATATCTTTAAAATTAGAATTCAAAGAGAAGGAATACAACGTCACTTGTCTTCTTTATGATTGTAAATTTTTTATATGACCTTCCTCATAGAGTTTTAAATTAAATATCATTCTTAAACAAATATTAACAACAAATTTATATTTCACCAAGTATCACTTACTGATACGACATATTGTGAAGTTTGTTGAACTTTACAGAAGTAATAATATTGACAAACTGTCTGAACCTAGTTTGTGGCATGATAATCTGCTGTTTCTTTACATTATTATACCATAACGTACTCCTTAAACCCAATAACTTTAAGTTACAAATTTGCATTACACCGGAGCAATTTAAAACATCTATATACCACTTCAATTTTTAATGCCAGTTAGAATTTTACTGAGTAAACAAATATATATATATATATATATATATATATATATATAATGTCTTTTGAAAGAAATAGAAATACAGGAATTGAATCTAATCTTAGATACACGTTTTTCAATTTTAGTATTTTGTCAACAAATTGGGATCACTACATAAACAATTTCAATTATCGAAGGCCCTATAATTTGCTAAATAAATTTTCATGACAAAGAATGGAGTTAAAAACAAATTTATTAATCATTCTTTTACACTTTTAACCCATATTGGACAGCTGTCCTATAAACAGGACAGCAAATAAAATTCCATTTAATAATAAAGTTATAAATATTTTGCGTGGATTTTATTTTAACACCTTTAAAATAGACACACTGTAGCATAGTAATAAAAAAACTGAGAAATGAAATTATATTGTTTTGCAAAATTTATTTTCAGCAACCTCTTCAAAATTGTAATTTTTTTAATTTTTAATTTTATATTTATTATTGTGGAGGTCACGTTTATTTTAAAAACAGAGCTAATAATGTAGCTGAAAGTTTGTGTTGAAAAATATATTTTACACGTGTATTTTGTAAGTATAAAAAAGTTGCCCTAAAATTAAGACAATGGATCAATAATCTATTATTTTTCCACGAATTCGATATTGCACTGATAGCGCAATTCTTTTCTAATCTTCAAATGAAAACCAGTTCAAACACCTGTTCACATCCCTGGACACAACAAGGGGTAAATAGATGTTTATTCCATTCAGAAAAACTGGAGATTGCAAGATAAATTTACTCTCTTACTGTCAGTTAAATAACTGCAAGAGAAAACCAACTACAGTATGCTTAAAATGTAATGTTGGACTTTGTTTTCGACTGTTTCCCCAAATTTCATCTATGAATAAGCCTAATGCAATGTAAATGATATTTGTTAAGTTTTAGTAGTGTATTGGACAGTTATCCTATTTATAAAACAGCCTATTACATAAAAAAAATAAAAAATATTTTTTCAAAATTTTGCTTTTATATACTTAGTTACACCATATTAATGATATGGATTAAGTTTTAATAACTTACAGAAATATATTAGTTGGTGTGGTACAATATGGGTTAAGATTAAAAATCGTATATCTATGACATTGTTCTTCAAAATAAAAGCAATTCAGTTTCCAATTTTTAATTACATGTGTTAAACGCATTTTTGATACTGCAATAGAAACCAGAACAAGAGTCTAAAAAGATCTAGGATTGCATTTTACACTTTGATAAAGCTGCTAAATCCCCATTTAGGGAAATTTGGTTTTTTTGCCATATCATTGGTGGTCATCATCGAATTCTACAGGCTATGTTTATGGCATTTTATGGCCTTAACAACTGAATCCGTCTGCAGATAACAGTTGCTCCATTTTAGTATACATGGTGTATATAAATACACACACAGATATATATACATACATACATACATACATACATACATATATATATATATATATATATATATATATATATATATATATATATATATATATATATATATATATATATATATATATATATATATATATATATATATATATATATATATATATATATATATATATATATGTATATATATATAGATATATATATAATGCTTATTTTTATACGTGAGATTAGTACAGATATTAATATTTATTTTACTATTCTATATATTCTATATATTTAATATTTATTTTACTATTCTATTATATTCTATATATATTAAGTATATATTTTTATTTTAGTTTCGTAATATTATCGGCTAATCTTTAAGGTGACCACTTAAACATAACCAAATGATGTCAATATAATTGGAAAATTTTAATATGTTATTTAGATTTAGATGATATTAAAAAAATTAAAATGTTGAAAATATCATTTTAGACACATTATAAATTATTTTTATCAGCCCAAAACGAATTTCATAGAATATAATACTACAGCAATATGTTATTTTTAATTCTTGGTTTTAGTTGCATATTAGTAATTTTTTAGAAAATTTTATATTAGTGTTATATTAGTTTCATACCTATAAATTTTTTTAAAAATTAATATAAGAAAGAACTATTATTTATGTATATTAGTTTCATTTATTTGTATTAATATTATCAGATATTTTAAAGACCTCTACAAAATCATTTTTTACTTACATTTTTCTCTTAATCCTGCGTAAAAACTTCGGAGCCATTGTAACGAAGTCAACAGAAAACACTGTTCTGTATATTTGGTAAAGCTTTAATTTTCCGAAACCTATTAGAACAGCATAACCGATATAAAAGCTAAGAAATTTACATAATTGATGCAGTGAATTTACTACTTATTGGATAAGGTGAGATCAAGTATAGCTTTGAAAATTAATTATATCAAATATTAAATTTCTTTAATGGATTATTCTATAAATCACAGAAATCAAGAGCAGCAAACATATGAACAAATGCCTTTAAAGATGGCGTCGATAAGTATTTCCGTTTTCATTGTTACGCCAGTGTTTGTTTTCTTCTTTGTTGAAAGAAGTTGAGTTGTCTAGTATTTTCCCATTGTTACAATAATATCATATTGTTTCACAGTTAATTTTGATGTACAAATAAAAATGGAACAATTGGACAACACAGTATTATATATATATATATATATATATATATATATATATATATATATATATATATATATATATAATATATATAATATATATATATATATATATATGTATATATATGTATATATATAATATACATATATATATATATATATATATATATATATATATATATATATATATATATATATATATATATATGTATATATATATATATATATATATATATATATATATATATATATATGTATATATGTATATATATATATATATATATATATATATATATATATATATGTATATGTATATGTATATATATATATATATATATATATATATATATATATATATATATATATATATATATATATATGTATATGTATATGTATATATATATATATATGTATATATATATATATATATATATATATATATATATATATATATATATATATATATATGTATATGTATATATATATATATATATATATATATATATATATATATATATATATATATATATGTTTATGTATATATATATATATATATATATATATATATATATATATTTATATATATATATATATATATATATATATATATATATATATATATATAATATATATATATATATATACATAATGTATATATATATATATATATATATATATATATATATATATATATGTTTATGTATATATATATATATGTTTATGTATATATATATATATATATATATATATTATTATATTATATATATATATGTATATGTATATATATATATATATATATATATATATATATTTATATATATATATATATATATATATATATATAGTATATATATATTATATATATAATATATATATATATATATATATATATATATATATATATATATATATATAATATATATATATATATATATATATATAGGCATAGATACATAATTATATATATGTCTATATTTACATATATACACTGCTGCTTAAAAAGATTGAAAGGCAAATTATAAAAATAAAATGTATGTATTAAAAACATTGTAAATACATTTTACATACAAACATATTACTATTGATAGCCTGACAATCTTCCTTTATTATCTAATAACCTTTTGGTTTCACTGAAGAACAGAGTGCCCCCGCCAACTTAGCGATAAAGTTCTGAGCATGGTAGCCTAACATCTGTTAAAAAAATCTGTATCTATATTTTAAATTATATTATATTTGTATCTATCTTTTCTTGTGGAACTCAGTTCCGATATATTAACTGCTCGTAATGCTTTAACAAATTACATATAATGTACAACAATTGTTTCCTGTTGTAATTTTTAACAATTTCTAGGTTTTTAAAATTTTTCAAATATTTGGCCTTGAAAACTGGAGTAATTCATTTCTCAGAAAAATAAATGCTCTTTATCTAAACTGTTTTGTGCAATTATATAAAAGTTTAAATAGCTATTAAAATGGCGCACTCTACATTAATTACAGTCGCCGAAAAAGAAAGGTATACAATTTTCGAATGTAAAATGTTTGTGATTTTTTTTTAAATATTGGCCAATGACCGTATCCCAGTTCTGGGGGTTCGCAGAACCAAGTTCAGTGAGCACGCCAAGCGTGGGTGATTTCTCCAAATTCTAGAAACCAGTTTTCTTAGAAACCTTGCTCTATTTTTATATTTTATTTTTATTTTCTATTCATCTTAAAATTTGAAACCTCTTTTTGTTCAAAATATGCTTTGAAATTGTGTATAAACGTAATACAAAACAAAGCACAAATTCCGACCATCACTTGGCGACAATTTCACGATCATATTTACAAAACTGGAGCCAAAAACATGACGGCCGGCCCGCTGAACTGGGATTCTACCATATACAATATTTTAACCAAATTTGCCAAGGGGTACAGAATTCTTCAGTATTACCAAACTTTTTATTATAGCTATCTCTGTAGAATTCAAAACTATTCATCAGCTCTTGTTGCAGATAACTTCCTTTTTAATCTAACATTATATCCAATAATTTTAATCGATGTTATTGGAGGTCTTTCGAAATATGTGATAGGTTTCCAATTACATTCATATCAGATGATTGTCGTAGCCACCTGAAAATTGAAGGTCTTTAATTTTTTTTTAAATTTTTATTTGCAAGCCATCATGTGTCTGTACGCTTTGTTCCATCTTCCACTGAAACGGGCGGAGATGCAGTTGGGATACCCCTTGTTGATTATCGATATTTTTTGCACTAACATGTTATTTAAGATGAGAGTGAGAAACACCCGAAAAAGCAATAAGAAGCATCAAATGAAGTATGAAAAAAAAACTGTTGAGATTAAATTTATAAATGGATTATGCGAAATTGCTAAATTTGCAAACGTAAGGTGAATATTCTTTACAAATATTTTCAAAATCGTATAAATGAAATCATACTAATATTTAACAGAAAATATAGGAAACTTATATATATATATATATATATATATATATATATACATATATATATATATATGTATATATATACACATATACATTTACATATACATATACATATACTTATACATATACATATACATATATATACATATATATAATATATATATATATATATATATATATATATATATATATATATATATACACATACATATATATACTTATACATATACATATACATATATATATATATAT
>CM063497.1:73464172-73466672 GCA_032207245.1 Pardosa pseudoannulata | reverse complement strand
CACACTGTACACATGAAAATAATAAATGTTAATGTAACTGGCCCCAGTACCAAAAAAGGCTTGCTACCCTTGTTTATAGATAAATACAAAGTCTCAATTAACTATTATCATCTTAACTAGCAAATATCCCGTAATATGACGGGATCAATAATTTTTTTAATTTTCCAGAATTGTAAAAAACCCTATAATGATCCTATGGTTTTTTTTGTCTAAGAATTACCTTTTAACAAAAATAATAGATTAAAAATTTCACATATGTACTTATTCTATTATTTAAGTAAAATAAGACAACTTAGGCTATTATTATATATGGGATGCTGTTCACCAACTTTACTCACCACCTTTCAGTCAACTTTAATCAAAACAATCAAATGTGTTTTGTATAAAATAGTAAACATCTCCTTTAACATACTTCAGATTGTTATAGATAAATTAAATTCCTAATTTATCTATATACATCTTAATAAATTTGAAAGGTAATAATTCATGCTTTGTGTCAGAAGCAATATATTTTACCAGGCCAACAAACGGCTGTCATTACTCAAGTCCAAGTCCAATTTTAAGTTTTACAAGCTAATTACCTTTAATATTCATTTAATAGGTAATTAATTAATCTTTACATGTTATCGAATTAAAAAGGTATCAGATTATCCTTTTTCTTCAGAAAAGTGGAGATTTATACTGTCGGGTAAAACCATTTTTCCGGCCACTCTCAAAGAGTGTTTGACGCACAATTTTTCAACACTTGTAATTAACAAATAATTATATTTTAATTTTCGACATCAGTCCTGGATAAGAGAAATTTTCATATTTCGATCGTCAAACCCATAATAGATCGATATATCTGGGCTGAAACGATGTGATACCGATTTTCAATTTTACCAGCATTTTAAAAAGTAGCCTAGATAATTAGTGTGTTTAAAAATAGATGTGCACTATAAATAGCATCCTGTAATGTTTTCAGGGTATAGTCTTATTGCATACAGGAGATAAAGAACTTAAAAAATTAACTATGAATGACTTATTTACTGCATATGCAATCAGAAAGTTAAAGTTTTAATTTATGTTTGAAAATAATCAAGATCGTAAGTATGTTCCTATTTTTTTTAAAGAATTATCATTCAGTGTAATAAATTCCTACTATCAATTCAATATATGTATATATATATATATATATATATATATATATATATATATATATATATATATATATATATATATATATATATATATATATATATATATATATATATATATATATATATATATATATATATATATATATATATATATATATATATATATATATGTATGTATGTATGTATGTATATATGTATGTATGTATTGATAACATTAATGGTTAATGGGAGGATTACAAAGAAAATGGCGAATTAAAATTTAACTGACTAGTTACTAGAAAATCATCCTCCATGTTATGACGGGTGCAAAAGTGTGTTAAAGTTTTAATTACTGTTGTTGGAACAAATCTTCTCTAACAATAAATATCTCTAATGTAAAAACAAAGTTCCAACATTAAGGAAATAAACAAGGAATGTCTACCCGACATTACATGCAGGTTCAGTTCTAAAAAATCTACCATAACACAAAACATCTCATATAAGCTTCTCATTTCGCTCATATCAAACGGATGAGTACCAGAAAAATAAACAGTGTACGCGTGCTTACCTAGGTAGTAATGCTGGAATAGGAGATCCTCTGTAAAGTGACAACCATGGGACCTTTAATCTACACCTATAAACTTATATATAACTCAAACTAGGACTTTTTATATTTTATTCCACACACAGCACGACATATTTACAGGGGACTTAGCACTTTTCCCCGTTAGACAAAGCACACACATATACCACACAAAAAAACAGAACTCACAACAACTTACATAACTAAGAACTAACTAAAAATCAAAAAACAACATTCCTTAGAACATAGTATGTTCCTCTTTTTCTTGGAATACCTGGCGCCATCTCTTGGCACTATAGACAACTAACGTATATTACGCAACATACGGTTTGAAAATAATCAAGATCGAAAGTATTTTTTTTTTTTGTCATCGTTCAGATTTTAAAAACAATTACCGTTCATGTTAATACATTTCTACTATCAATTTCCTTTCTTTATACGAAATAAAAAAAGTATCTATGTTCTGAAAAATTGCTATTTGATAACTTCCCGGAAATTAACGTTGTGACTATTCATTCATCTATATTGACTGGTTAGGCATCAAGTCTGCATGTACAATCAAATCTGCCGCGTTCGTTAAGGATACTGGGGCACGTCAAATATATTCGTAATCAGATTGTCATATGAGATCTGAAACAATTCCTCTGCGGGTGGCATGCCGTACCTGGTCTTTGCTTCTAAAATACGAGAACCCAGCGTTAGTAATATTTATCGCATCCGTTGCATCCCTTAATCTACACAAGTCTTTGGTTACTAGATGGGTAACAGCTTTGAAACCATGTATTAGCATAAAGGTGTA
>CM063497.1:73456672-73461672 GCA_032207245.1 Pardosa pseudoannulata | reverse complement strand
ATAAAACTCAATGCATGGAAATTTGGGTAAATTATTATCTCATGCTCTAAGACAGCATTGGTAACATAAAATATTCCAAAGTAGATTATTTTAGACTGATATGCCAATGATAATAACATTGGTCAAAATGGGGTAAGTTAGAACTGTTTATTGCTTCGTCTAATATATTGGTTTCCAATGTTGGTAATACGTCCCACTGGTTGGTGGGGGGAAGATACTAGGGGGTAGTGAACTAGTTTTGGACGGTAGGTCGTCCATATGAACAGGTTTTGGCTTTCAAACTTAATTTTAAAAAAACACTGAATAATTTTATTACATTAATTATCTAATACACACGATTTTTAATAGTAATAAAACAAAGTTATGCAGTGGTTCCAGAACCTGTTACTTTTATTTCCTATACTCTTTATTGAATTGGGCCGACATCCAAAAAAATATTTAATCAACAGAACTCGTTTGGTTTGCAGAGAACGATCTGCTGTTTTGGAATACGATGACTTGTGAGACCAGGACCAACTACTTAAAGCCGATTTCGAATGGCTGTGAGCATCCATGGCAATGGGATTTGAATATATGAACTCCAGATTCGAAGGTTAGCGTCCTAACCCATTTAACCGTATCATTAGTTTGAGCATTTTCTTCAGCGTGTTTCGGTAACAAAATTTGATTTATATCTCTATTGAAGAAAATTTCTTAAAAATTTTACCTACTATAGGTGATTACTTCTCCTACGCCACAGTTTAAATTACAATTTTTTTTAAAAAAAGGGGGGCGTTGATTACATTTTGGCTCTGTAGGGGGGAGATAGTTTTAAAAAAAAGTTGAGAATCACTGGACTAATAAGATGTGTGGCCATTTGATAAAGCTATCCATGTGTGTCATGGCAATCGGTCATACTGTTAATGAAGCTAGTCAGCAGCAATTCTGTGTGAAAAGTTTCATTTTACTATGAGATCTCTGTCTTTTGTCTCTCTTTTTTTCCGCACATTTGCTATGTATTCCTCTTTGGTTTGATTAGTCTTGACGAAATTTGTTTGAATTCGTATTGACATCGAAAAAGATTTAGACAGATTAAATTGATCCAATATAAAGGTTATGAAAGACATAACTATTTTTTTCTTGATTTATATTTTAAACATATTTTATTTTATATATTTAAAATCTTTCAACACAGATTTGTTTTGTAAAACATATAACAAGTGTAGTTAAAATAAATAACCATGGAAACGCTTAAAATGACAATTACGTGCTTTAAAACACAGTTACAGACAATTTGTACTTTAAAAATGGTTATAAGACTTATCTTTTTTGTGTTATTATTTTTATATTTAGGGTTATTGTAGTAATGACGTTATATTTGTGTACATCTAAACTCAACCAAATAAATAATGATGACTAGATACAGTGAAAAAATGAGGCACGAATCAGAATTATTTTATATTATTTTTCAACAAATAGTAAGCATTTGATGTAACTTTCTAATTAAACCATCAGGCTTCGTTATCGTACCTCCTAAAAGTCACAGTACGTTATGGTGAAATATATATATATATATATATATATATATATATCTATATATATAAAAATGAATTTGTGTGTGTCTGTCTGTACTCAATAGACTCAAAAACTATGCATCCAATCGCCGTGAAAATTTGGGAAATGTTTAGGTATATCCCTGGGAAGGTTTTTGTAAATTTTCAACGTTCGAAATTCATTCCTTCCCCCTTTTTCGAGCATTTCATGTCATTATTCCAAGCATTATTTTCCCCGGTTAAACGCAAACGATTAAGTTTTTAATTTATCGCATCATATCTAAGGGAAAGAAGCAATATTTCTAGCAATGTGACGTCATCCCAAGTAATTGTTTTAAACGCAGTTTTCCACGGTTAAAAGCAGGAGATTAAAATGTTCAATTCATCACATAATAAATAGGCGAAAATGATATTTTTCTATCATTATGACGTCATTCATTTAAATATTTCATTTATTCATTTCTTATTTTATATTATTTAAAATCGTCTGCTTAGTATCTATTCGATTTGAACTGAAATTTGAGATATAAAGTGATTCACTTTCATTTCTATGTGACGCAAATTATAGCATTTTTATATGAGAACTAATTTTAAATTTAATTCTTGGTTCATTTTTATGTTACAATGAAATGCATATCAACAATATTCTAAGTACAAAAAGTACAAATTTCAGTGACTCTCATGGCCAAATAAAACCTATCATTTTATATAGTTATCTTCATATTCATATGGTTGTCGATATGAATGTGTGTTTCTGTTTCATACAAAACTATGTGGTTTGTCATAAATTTCCTTAATTTTGGAAAACATTTATTACTACCAACAAAATTAGCACTGTTGCTGTCAAAACCTGTGCTTCCTATTCTATCACGTAATATGGCAAGATCTGTTAACTTTGCTAATCAACGTACAGTAGTAATACAGTAATGCAATTTAGGGTTAAGCTTATATTTTACAATAAAAAAAAGTTTGAGCAAATTTAATATAAGACAAATTCGATTATAAAAACTGAATAATGTTATAATACGCTTATGATAAAAATATATAAACATGCCAATGACTCGAACTGAACTGTGACGAATTTAGAGAGTTATTCACGAAAAATAAATCTTTGTTTAAAAGTAATATATTAAGTTCACCGTAGCGAAGCACGGGCAAACTTGCTAGTATATATATAAAAATGAATTTGTGTGTGTGTCTGTCTGTCTGTCTGTACTCAATAGACTCAAAAACCATGCATCCAATCGCCGTGAAAATTTGGGAAATGTTTAGGTATATCCCTGGGAAGGTTTTTGTAAATTTTTAACGTTCGAAATCCATTCCTTCCCCCTTTTTCGAGCATTTCATGTCATTATTCCAAGCATTATTTTCCCCGGTTAAACGCAAACGATTATTTTTTTTAATTTATCGCATCATAACTAAGTGAAAGAAGCAATATTTCTAGCAATGTGACGTCATCCCAAGTAATTGTTTTAAACGCAGTTTTCCTCGGTTAAAAGCAGGAGATTAAAATTTTCAATTTATCCCATAATAAATAGGTGAAAATGATATTTTTCTATCATTATGACGTCATTACTTTAAATATCTTATTTATTCATTTCTTATTTTATATTATTTAAACATCGTTTGCGTAGTATCAATTCGATTTGACCTAGAAATTTAAATATAAAATGATTCACTTTCATTTCTATGTGACACAAATTATAGCATTTTTATATGAGAAATTATTTTAAATTTTATTCTTAGTTAATTTTTACATTACAATGAAATGTTTATCAACAATATTTAAACAACAAGAAGTACAATTTTCAGTGACTCTCATGGGTAAATAAAAACCTATCATTTTATACAGTTATCTTTATATTCATATGGTTGTCGATATGGATGTGTGTTTCTGTTTCATACAAAACTATGTGGTTTGTCATAAATTTCCTTAATTTTGGAAAACATTTATTACTACCAACAAAATTAGCACTGTTGATGTCAAAACCTCTGCTTCATGTTCTACCACGTAATATTACAAGGTATATTAACTTTGCTTATCAACGTACAGTAGTAATACAGTAATGTAATTTAGGGTTAAACTTATATTTTACCATAAAAAATGTTTGAGCAAATTTAATATAAGACACAAATTTGATTTAATCGTACTAAAAGACATCCAATCTCGGAAATGAATTATCCCATTCAGAACAGTACATATATATTACTCTCCACAGTATTATGAAATTTGACTACATTAAAAAAGTAGTGGAATTGGGAAATATTATGCAGCTGCTCACGGGCAACACAGTGCACTTACTGGACATTCAGCTATTAATAAACTGTTATAATCGTCAACAATCTGAAACATACGAGATTTATTCAGCATTTTTATTAATACGCCTTATTATCTTTAATAGTGGTTCTAAATCTTTCATCGAAATATTTTAAAACTAAGACCAAAGGCTGGATGCGAAGCAGCTAGTTAAATAATATTTCTTAAAAAATCTGGAAATTTATTGTCATCTTATCAAGTTTAAACAAATTCGACGATAGCATAATGCAACTAATAATAATACTTTTAACTTTAAAAGCGACAAAACAAACGGCCCAATAATAATTGTTTCATCGTCATTATTTAAAACATACTTTACATCCCAAAGTAATACCTACATTTTAACCAAAACAACCTTAACAGACAAACGGAAAACTGAAGTTAAATTAACAAATAACTAATTAATTACCCATAATAAAAATCAGAAGATTTCTTAATTACTTAAACTAGCATAAACATCTAAACAATTCAAATTTCTTTTTCCTGTATCATTGTGATAAGGCGATTAGACATATAATACAACATATTTCATGTTCAAACTCTTAATACTACTTTTATTATTTGATGTTTAACCCCTTCCGTTTATGATTTAATAAGGAAAAACTGTGCATGAAATAACCATTTAATTTTTATTTAAAAAACTTGTTTCATTTTACAATTCTTACATATTCTTAATTAAAATCCACTTTTTACATAGTGTTAAATAATATCAGAAACAGTAAAATTAAGAAAATATCAAAGCAAAACATTAATAAGGTATGCAGATAATAGTCTTCAAGCTAGTGGTACTTTTCAAAACAAAGTGCAAAGGAATTCTTAATTGTTTACACCGCCAAGTAGTCTCACTTTTAATTTGATTCTCGTAACACACACGGCATTTCTTAGTAGGTTTTCTTTTATTCTGACTCATTAATTTGGCAATGACTTGTACCAAGAAATTCTAAGTAAACAATATGCAATAGTGACTTGTGATTTTCACAAGTGATAAAAGTGTTGCCAAATTCAGTACACTAGAAATTTTAAACTAAATTATCATATTTAACAGTAACTTTAATCGCATGACGAGTGTAGCTCGTCATTGTGCGGTATGGAATGAAAAACTAATGACGAGCTAGACTCGTCATTTTACCGGAAGGTGTTAAGGAAGATTT
>CM063497.1:73394172-73451672 GCA_032207245.1 Pardosa pseudoannulata | reverse complement strand
AAGAAACAATAGTTCGTTTCAATTATAGTCTACATTTGGTTCTAAAATCAAGAAACTATAGTTCGTTTCTCTTTTGCCCCACATATTACACAAAGAAAATATAGTTTTCCTTTATATTTCATTGAACAAAGAAACTATACTTCGTTTCTGCATTTACTACATATGCAAATGAAATCGGGAAACTAGAGTTTGTTTCTGTATTATTTACATTTGCAAATGAAATCAGGAAAATAGAGTTCGTTTCTATATTTTCTTTATTTGCAAATAAAATCGTTAAACTAGTTTCTGTTTTGCACGACGTTTCGGTATGTGAAACAACAGTTCGTTTCAATTTTGGTCCACATTTAGTTTTGAAATCAAGAAAACATAGTTCGTTTCTCTTTTGTTCCACAATTGGTTTAAAGAAACAATAGTTCGTTTCTATATTTCTACATTTGAAAATGAATTCGAGAAACTAGAGTTCATTTCTGTTTTGTTCGACGTTTGGTTAAGCGAAACAACAGTTCGTTTCGTTTTTGGTCCTCATTTAGTTTTGAAATCAAGAATCTCGAGTTCGTTTCTGTTTTTTTCCATAACTGATTAAAAGAAACAATAGTTCGTTTCAATTATTGTCCACATTTCGTTCTATAATCCGGAAGCTATAGTTCGTTTATCTTTTGCCCCACATATTTCACAAAGAAACTATAATTCTTCTTTATATTTCTTTGAACAAAGAAACTATAGTTCGTTTCTGTATTTTCTACATTTGCAAATGAAATCGGGAAACTAAAGTTCGTTTCTGTTTTGTTCGACGTTTGGTCATATGAAACAACAGTTCGTTTCATTTTGGTCCACATTTAATTTTGAAATCAAGAAACCAGAGTTCGTTTCTCTTTTGTTTCATGTTAGATTAAAAGAAACTATAGTTCGTTTCTATTTTTCCACATTTGAATATGAAATCGAGAAATTAGAGTTCGTTTCTCTTTTGCTCCACGTTTGGTTAATAGAAACTATAGTTCGTTTCTGTATTTTCTATATTTGCAAGTCAAATCGGGAAAGAAACTAGAGTTCATTTCTGTTTTGTTCGACGTTTGGTTATGTGAAACAACAGTTCGTTTCATTTTTAGTCCACATATAATTTTGAAATCAAGAAACCAGAGTTCGTTTCTCTTTTGTTCCATGATTGGTTAAAAGAAACTATAGTTCGTTTCTATTTTTCCACATTTGAATATGAAATCGAGAAACTAGAGTTCGTTTCTCTTTTGCTCCACGTTTGGTTAATAGAAACTATAGTTCGTTTCTATTTTTCCACATTTGAATATGAAATCGAGAAACTAGAGTTCGTTTCTGTTTTGTTCGACGTTTGGTTTTGTGAAACAACATTTCGTTTCATTTTTGGTCCACATTTAGTTCTGAAATCTAGAAACCAGTGTTCGTTTCTCTTTTGTTCCACGTTTAGTTAAAAGAAACTACAGTTTGATTCTATTTTTCCATATTTGAAAATGAAATCGGGAAACTAGAGTTCGTTTAATTTTGTTCGATGTTTGGTTATGTGAAACAACAGTTCGTTTCTACATTAGTCCTCATTTGGACTCCATAACATAAAGCATTAGATTTTTCTTATATATCTTGGGTTTGAAAAAAAGAATAAAAATCTTCATCAGTATTCCATATCAGAAACTGTAGTTAAATATAATATATTCTAAAACTGGAGCAGACCATTTTCAGAGAATTCTGTAAAATAAGAAAAAAAAATTAGTCTTCACATAGTGTATGTATCCCTACAAAACTCAGTTTAAATAAAATATCTTTCTTTTCCAATTAAGGGCTGAGGTATTTTTTCAAAATATTTTGTTAACCAAATTAGGAAAACATCCTAGCATCCTATTTCGAAATTCAACTGCCTGCTTAAATATGTTACTCTGTTTTAAAGATAATCAGATATAAGAATAAACAAATTGTTTAAGTGTCAGTTATACTAATTTAGTACTTTAAGTAGTTACTAGTTTAGTGTAAAACAAACATCTTTCTTTTTAAGCATATGAAACTTAAAATACTTTGAATCCCGATTAACTAATTGAGTATTATCAGGATATTTTAGTAAATTGCGGATTCTTTTTATAAACAAGTGAAGTTTTGACATGTAGACGTGGGCAGAAGCAACGTTTTATAATATTTTCAGGTAACATTTAAAAAGGAGCTAGATTGGTTTGGTTTTGGAGAGCAACTGTCTACTTTTTGCAACATGAGAACAAAAAATAGGGGCTAGGAGAATGCCGGGAAGAAAATATGAGTTAAAAATATTTAGTAACTTAAAAAGGAAAATTTTTTACACACACAAATATATAATATCATATATATAATATATATATTTTATATATATATAATAAAATATAAATATATATATATATATATATTATATATATATATATATACATATGTATATATACATATGTATATATTTACATATATTTATATATACATATGTATATATATATATACATAAATATATATATATATACATATTATATATATATACATATATAATTTATATATATATATATATATATATGTATATATATATATTTTTATATTTATATATATATATATATATATATATATATATATATATATATATATATATATATATATATATATATATATATATATATATATATATATATATATATATATATCATTGCCAACGTCCAGATAGTATTTTGGATTTTAACCGATGAGATATACATTCTGCCAGTCTTTTTTGTGGGATCAATTTTAATATCAATACTTCAATTTAGAAATCATATATTTCAAAGAATAATAAGTGATATATATATATAATATATTTACCATAAAATAGGTGCACTCCAACTTCTCATAATATTTTCCTACAAGGAAAAGAAAGAGAAATTGTTAATACGTTTCAACCATAACTTTGACGTACTCTATGCAACGTATAGAGTTTAACCGGTGATGTGTTATTATTTCTGAAAATGATACCAAACAAAAAGTCATATTTTATTTTTAGTGGGATACTCTGTTAATTTTCCTTACTCTTTCACAGCTTGAATACTTCATATATTGAGATATTTGGTTTTTCGAAATAATTTAAAATACCCATCATACAAAAATAATTTTATTTGTTTTACGGAAAAACAAATAAAATTTAATTGTTCTGTTTAGTATAACAGAAATATGAAAAAGTGTTACACGCAAGATTTTAGAAAATGTCTTACATTCCTGATGCAAATACTATATCAAGCATAAGTGATACTGCAATACATTTGCACATCACATTACCTTTAATAATATTTAAATACCTTTAATAAAATTTGTATATGAAATTGGTTTTGGACAAAATCTATGCTAAAATTTCTTACATTCTCAATATGAAAATTTAAAAATTTAATTAAGTAGTATAGAATATCCCACAATAATATATTTCGATGTGTAAACACAATTTTAGTGTTATTTACTGTAGTAGAAGAAAATATTCGCATACCATGACTTTGAAATTTAAAGTTACACATTATTGTTACTCATGATAAAAAAATGCAGTTAATTTGAACTTGCATTGCATCTGACGTATGAACGAGTTAATTTTACCATAATGATCATAATTGTTTATAGTTTAATAATAATAGAATTAAAAAATTGTTTAAGATATTTTATACTATAAAAAGAAAATTTAGAGAATTCTTACCTGTGGAGCCATGGTTAAAACACAGAAGTCTTGATAATTTTTTCTTTCCAGTTCAAGTCCCATATTAGTCATATTAAGTACAAAGCTTCCCATTTCAGAATTTTTACCTTTTAATCTTGTGGTTTCGCACCATGTTACACCATAATAATTTTCATTTTTATTAGAAATTGGATCAGCAACGCTAGGATCTGCGTCAGAATCACAGGGAAAAGTTTTGCAATCATCACCTTTCATTTCTTTTTCATATTTATCTAAGATGCTGAAGTCAGCTACGAAGGTAGGTTCAAATGCCGTAGCTACGTTGAAATTCAACTCCTGAGACTCAATAATATTAGTAGGAACAGAATCAACAATATCATCATCTGTATCTTCATCAAATTTGATTACGTTGTATTTGATTTTCTTCGAGAAAAAATTACGACTGTAAAGAAAATAATTAAAGATTTTCACATAAGATCACTCAAATTTATTTATCAGAAAAATTAAAAAACATGGATCCATCGAAATCACAGATTTGAATTAAAAATCTAAAATATTATTTTTTCTTAAAAATAATATTACACATGTATTTTATTATCAAAGTGCATTCTTTGAATAACATGATTGTTTTACTAAGCTAAATCCAGTTTACTATAAGCATCTTTTTTCCTTTAAATTTAAACATAATATTTTACAATGGGTCAATTCTGCATGGAATTAGTAATTTCGAAATATTTCATGTTCATGAATTTAATTCATTTTTAATTACAAAATATGTATATTCTATATTAAAGAATTTGTTATTGAACTTGGCATACTTTTGGAAATTACAAAGTGTTACGATCTGCAAAGGGTTTAATACAGTATAAAAGCAAAAACACGTGTTAAAAGTTTCTTAGATGTAAATAATTTTCATACATAAATTGTATTAAACATGAATGAAAAAAATATCCTGATAAGTTTCTATATAAAATGTAAAGATAAAATGAAAATGTAAAAGAGACTTGTTAGTGTTGTTCACAGAACATTCACAGACATTTACGTCCACAGTACATTTTGAAAATATGTTTCTATATGATTCATTGATCATTATATGTTCATTGAGAAATATTTATCTCTATAAATAATATATTTAAAATTTTACACATATGAGTATTATACAATTTATTAGTAAACTGATGAGAACCAAAAACTTGTAAAGAAACAGATTTTGGACAAAAAATATGAAGTTAATTTTATTATTAATATGATTTTTCTAAAAATATTAACAGCTCTAAATCCTAGTATTTTCAATTCAGATTTAAGTTAAAGTTTAAAAAATAATATCTACTTTACTCTATTTTAATATTGTATAATCAAACTCAAAGTATTTAAGATTCCATAATTTTTTTTTAAATTTTTATTGCTTGATTATTATTTGGTTTTTCATTAAAAGTGGTAGGTTTTTTTAAATTGCAAAATTTAGGACTTCAAAGGATTTAATACTATAAACCAGCCCAAGACTGGTAAAAATCTTTTTACAATTTAAATAATTGTCTTATATAAATTTAACATATGTAAAAACGAAACCTTATTTAAAAAAATATTTAAAGTATAAAACAAAATCAATTTCTTAATATGATGTGCCCTAAAATTTCCGATGGAATATTTTGTGATTATATAAAGTTTATAGAAATTATTCCCATACTTTATTCGATCATTAATTTCTAATATTTTTAAGTTTTTTATATTCATTCTACAATATTACATATTCTCATTAAAAATATATCTTTAAAATTCTAATTCAAAGAGATAAAGTACAATGTCCCTTTTCTCCTTTATAACTGTAAATTTTTTCATTTGACCTCCCTGAGCAGGGTTTTAAATTAAATATCATTCTTAACCAAATATTAATAACAAATTTATATGTAACCACTTACTCCTTAGTTACATATAAATAAGACCTAATGTGACGTTTGTTGCATTTTACATAGTATAAATCGTACAGATATTAATGTTGTGTTTCTTTATTATTAAATTATATATTTTTATTTCAGATTTGTTATATTATCGGTTATAGTTTAACGTTGAAAATATAATTTTACCCACATTAAATGTTATTTTTATCATCACAAAATTTCTTTCTTGGAATATAATACATAGCATAAATTAAGATAATTTCATAAAAATAATTTTTT
Organism: Pardosa pseudoannulata; assembly: GCA_032207245.1. Lineage (NCBI taxonomy): Eukaryota > Metazoa > Arthropoda > Arachnida > Araneae > Lycosidae > Pardosa > Pardosa pseudoannulata. The sequence continues at coordinate 73,445,834 of CM063497.1, read as the reverse complement.
AAAATATAATTTTTTAGAATATAACACATCTTAATAAATAATAAAGAAAGAAAAATAATATTAAAATAAATATATGAAATATTAAATTACGAAAGAATAAAATTTTTCATAATAAAAAAACTTTCAGTGTAACGAAGTTTACAAAACATTTTTATTTTTTAATTAAATTTAAACTAATAAGTAATGTAAGTAAAGAACTTGAATTTGCAAACATTGTATGACGAATGTTAAGGAAGAACAATTCATAAAATTATATAATAGATAATGTGTCATGCTTAAGGATAAGTAAATAACGTTTAACTTCAAGATTGCTTATATTATTTTATATTAAGTTAATTATAATCTTTCTCAGCTATTTGCTATTACATCTCAGCAATACTATAACCATATACAGTCATTTATACTGTTTCGTAAATATTTTTTGAAACTTGTCAGAGTTAAAATGCATTTTATTAATTTTGCACATATATCTTTTTTGCTCTTTAGTTTGTTTATAAATATTTAAAATAAGTCAAATTTTATTGTTTTGTCTCTTTATTGCCTGAATATATCCAATTTATACATGATTATTTCTTTAAATTAATTTATATATGCATTTCATAAAATAATTTTTTAGATATTTTTATAGTAGTATTTTTAAATAACTTATATCTATAATAAAAATGTTATTAAAATAAATATAAGAAAGACCTATTACATATTTATATTATTTTCCTTTACTTGTATCCCCATTATCTGATATAATAAATAACTTTACGAAATCATAATTTCTCACTTACATTTTTCTTTTAATCTTGCGTAAAAACTTCGGAGCCATTGTAACGAAGTCAGCAGAAAACAGTTTTCCGAATGTTTGGTAAAGCTTTAATTTCAGAAATCTATTAAAACAGCATAACTAATATAAAAGCTGAGAAAGTTACATAATTGATGCAGGGAGTTTATTTCTTATTGTATAAGGTAAGAACAAGTGTAGCTTTCAAATATAATTATATCAAATATTAAATTTCTTTAAGTATTTTATTCTAATCACATCAGAGCAGTAAATATAAACGAAAAAGCAAGGTATAATAATTTTATTTTAATTGTTACGTCAGTATTTGTTTTCTGCTTTGTTGAAAGAAGTTGAGATGTTAGCATTTTCTCATTGTTTAATAATATCTATTGTTTCACACATTTTTATTGTACGTTAAAGTAACAATGACATAACATTTATTAATATATAGGCAAAAACACATTTATATATTATATATATAATATATATATATATTTAGATATATTTTTTTATTATATATATATATATAAATATTATATATATATATATTATATTTATATTTAATTTTTTTATTTTATATATGTCTATATTTACATAATACCATCTTGCAGGAAAACGGGTGGAAATGCAGTTAAGATAAATTTATTTATTTTATGAATACTTTTTAGAACAAACATATTACATTAATAGGAATAAAACGAATAACCTTTTGGTTTGACTGAAAAACAGGGTGCCGGGCAACTAGGCGATAAAGCTCTAGCCATAGTAGCCTAATATTTTCTCCTGATCTGCGAAAAAACCTGCATCTATATTTTAATTGATATTATATTTGTATCTATCTCTTCTGGTGGTACTCAGTTCTTATATATTGAATGCGCGTAATGCTTAAAAATTACATATAATGAACCATTAAAGGTTCACTATGGCTAATTTTTAATAATTTCGAAGTTTTTAAAAATTTTTAAATATTTGGCTTTGTAAACTGTGGGAGAATTAGATACTCAAATATAAATGCCTGGTTTCTTAGATGTTTTGTATAATTAATTAAAAGTACATAATTATATCACAGTGGCGCACTTTATGTCAGTTAAAGTCACCGAAAAAGCAAGGTATATGATTTTCATTTGGAAAACGTGTGTGTTTTAGTAAACACTGTCAATAATTTTGCCAAATTTGCCAAATTTGCCAAGTTGCACCATATTCTTCAGTTTTACCAAACTTTTTATTATAGCTCGCCCTGTAACATTTAAAAGTAATCATCTGCTCTTGTTGAAGAATGTTTCCTTTTTAAACGAACATCCTTTCCAATTCTTTTTAAATCGATGAATTAGCAAGTTTTTAGACATATTTCTTTTTAACATATGAGATAGTTTTCTAATTAGATTGATTTCAGATGATTGTCCTAGACAGCTGAAAATTGAAGGTTTTATTTATTTTTTTTAAATTTTATTTTCCAATCAATCATGTGTCTATACTCGTTGGACCATCTTGCAGGAAAACGGGTGGAAATGCAGTTCGGGAAGCCCCTTGTTGTTTTTTGATATTTTTGGCACCAACATGTTATTTAAGATGACAGTGAGAAATACCCATGAAAGGAATAAAACGAATAACCTTTTGGTTTGACTGAAAAACAGGGTGCCGGGCAACTAGGCGATAAAGCTCTAGCCATAGTAGCCTAATATTTTCTTCTGATCTGTCTAATAAACTGCATCTATATTTTAATTTATATTATATTTGTATCTAGCTCTTCTGGTGGTACTCATTTCTTATATATTGAATGCGCGTAATGCTTAAAAAATTAGATATAATGAAACATTATGGTTTCACAAAATGTAATTTTTAATAATTTCGAGGTTTTTAATTTTTTTTAAATATTTGGCTTTGTAAACTGTGGAAGAACTAGATACTCAAACATAAATGCTGTTTTCTTAGTCGTTTTGTGTAATTAAATAAAGGTACATAATTATGTTATAGTATCGCACTCTAGATTAATTAAAGTGTCCGGAAATGCAAGGTATATAATTTTAGGATGGAAAATTTTTGTTTTAGTAAACATTACCAATAATTTTTCCAAATTTGACAAGGTGCACCCGATTCTTCAGTATGACCAAACATTTTATTCTTGCTAGCCCTGTAACATTCAAAGCTGTTTATCTGCTCTTGTTGAAGAATACTTTCTTTTTAAACTACCATTATTTACAATTCTTTTTTAATCGAAATATTTCTATTATTAGAAATATTCCTGTCAAAAATATGCGATAAGTTTCCAATTAGATTCATATCAGATTATTCACCTAGCTAACTGAGAATTTTAGATATTATTTATTTATTTTTTTAAATTTTAATTTTCAAGAAATCTTAAACGTTTATGTCTCTTAAATGTTTTACATGAAAACGAGATGAGATTCAGTACGGGGTACCACCTTGTTGTTTGTCGATATTATTGGAACCAACATGTTATTTAAGATGAGACTGAGAAACACCCATAAAAGCAATAAAAATCATGAAATGAAATATGAAAAGAAAAAAAAAACATTTTATATTAAATTTATGAACGGAATAAGGAGAATATTCTTTAATATTACTTTCAAAATCGTTTAAAATTAAATCATACTGATATTTAAGAGAAAATATTGGAAATTGAATAAAATTAATGAAAATGTTATAAGAAACATAAATAAGTATTAAAATATTTAAAACTGTAAAAAAATATTATACACTATTTTATTGTACTAACTTTTTGCATTTGCAAATGAATGGGGTATAATTTTGAAACACATTATATGTTCAAAATGATAGATAAAATAATTCTGATACTTGGCGATAGTAAAAATAGATAAGGAGTCAAATCTGGGGGCACTTAAATCTGCAGTGAAGTGGAAATTGATGCCTTAAAAGATCTGGAGAAGACACTTTACTGAAAATCATTAGAGATTCATTAGAATTTCAATTTATATGTCCCTTAATTGAGAATTCACAGAACACGAAACTAACTTTTTCAACATAACAAATATCTCCCTCCCCCTGATACTATTATTCTCATACTTTATTATAGAGTTGACTGAAAAAGGTTGTCTTTTACGTGCATTACAGAATAAAGCCTTATCCATTTTCATCCACTTTCTAAAATAGGATAATATTATGGGACATTCGAAAAGATAATATTCGTTCAGTAATTTTGATCTTTAGAAATCTTTTGATTTAACAATCCTATCTATTCTCTCTTTTTAACGCAATCATCTCATTGTCTATATTTTTATAAAGTACCAGTACTATGTAGATCAGAAAAAAATTCAAAGACAGTACCACAGTATGCGTAAATGTTTTGGTATTCCTTGTGATATTTTGAATTAATGCATATTTGGGTCTTGCAGGCGGTCCAGGTATCACTGATCTTGGTGAAACAATAATTTTTTCATTTTTTTAACTTCTCGAATACAGGAAAAATAGTTGACAAAGGCTTGTTTAATGTAGCATTAATTTCCCTTTGGGAATTAAAACCTGTAAATTAACTAACAATAAATTTTTGATTAAAATCAATCACTTAATTCCAGTTATTAATTTATTTTTAGTATTTTGGAACAGTGTCTGCTTTTAGGTTCCGTAATCTCATATAAACTGTACATTATATCTATCTATCCATATATATATAAATATATATATATATATCTATATATATATATATATATATATATATATATATATATATATATATATATATATATATATATATATATATATATATATATATATATATTTATATATATATATATATATATATATATATATATATATATATATAAATATATATATATATATATATATATATATATATATATATATATATATTTATATATGTATATATATAATATATATAATATATATATATATATATATATATATCTATATAAATATATATATATATATATATATATATATAAATATATATATATATATATATATATATATATATATATATAATATATATATATATATATATATATATATATATATATATATATATATATATATATATATTATATATATAATATATATGTATATATATATATGTATATATATTTTTATATTTGTTTTATGTATATATATATATATTTATATATATTTTATATATATATATATATCAATATAAAATATATATATATGTATATATATGTATATATATGTATAAATTTTTATAGAATATATATATGAATATATATATGTTATATGTTTTATATTATATATATAATGTATATATTAAGAAATATGTATAGTATTATACATTATATTAATATATATTATATATATATATATAATATATTTATATATATAATATATATACACATTATAAAAATTATAAAAGACTTACCTGTACAATATATAAACAAATCGTCCTAAATAATTTTTTATTATATAAGACGACATATTCTTTTAAACATTATGAAGAACTCTTACATACACATATATTTTCATATAAATTTTATATATAATATATATATATATATATATATATATATATACATACATATATATATATATATATATATGTATACTTCATTTATATACATACTTATAGATATATAATGTCTCTAATAATATAAATGTATCCACTCGACATTTTCAGATTTTTTTTTATAAATTTGTATTTCTCTTCTTCAGTGAATGATTATATACGTTTTTAATTATTCCTATCTAAATTTGTAATCTTACAGTAACAGAATATTAAAATACAATATATTCGGTGTACAAAACATCGAATAGATTTTTTTTTCATATTTCAAAGAAATTCCTTTCACTTTTATTACCACTCACATTTCATAATGCATGTTATTAATGGATAAAGTTTTTGTAAGGTTATAATATATACAGTTATAACACAATATGTTATATATATAAATACGAGGGTAAGGGAAAATGTCATGGTAACTATTTCGTTTTCTTGAAAATAAAAGTCCGGTTGGAAAATACGACAAATACAGATGAAAGGAAAAGGTGTTACTACATGCGTGGACTATGAATAGAACTGAAATATTGTAAAGCACTTATAACAGTTTTATATAGGCCAATGTGGTCTTTATGATGCAAACAAATTTCAACACAGTACACAAAAGTTCATATGATAAACCTGGGAGTAAGGACCATAAAGGTAGTCCGCTATGGTAAGGCATTATTCACGGCTATTTTGATGTAAATGTGATGATCAACAGGGGTTACTTCCATCTCGTACTGCACTCACCATCTGACTGTTTTCACAGACTTTGCTGCGCTACTACCAGCTATCAGAGAGCCATCTATTATTCCGAACACACACACTAAGCACTAAGTTTGCAGAACTTCCACAGGACAAATATACGTTTCTGACCTGTTCACATATCTACAAGAAAAAAAAATCGTTGCCATAACTTATGTGTTAACCCTCTTATTTAAAATTATTTTAATCTTCACTGAAATAAATTTACTGTTTCTCTTTCAGCACATTCTACTTCTCTACATAATAATACAGCATCATAATAATACGGCAATCTAAGAGATAATGCAAATATCGTGATTTATTGAAAAGATCATAAGTAAATTTGAGATTAAAAATTAAATTTAAAATTCATTTCCATATACAAATACATTTCAACACCGAAAAAATATATTTATCATTATATGCAACATTATTTCAGTTTACATTTTAAAAATTTTTCTAAAATTAATTTCGTAGATAACTTGAAAATCGTATTACTGGAATTTAATAATTAATTCCCATTCCTAATATTTCGAACGAACGAAATAATTTGTATTAGGAATTAGTTAATTTGAAATAAAACTATTTTAACTAAGCAGCAGAGGTGAATTTCCATTTAATAGATTGAATAATATCTGATGAAATTGAGATCGCTTTACCTGCATTGCAGAATTATTGTCTCGTTTCTTCGTTTTAAAAGAGTAATCAATAGTTTTATGATACAAACATTTCTTAAAAGTATTTTTGCAAATTTCAAAGAAGTCCTTAAATTATGATATGCTTATGAAATCCTCTAATTAACGAAAGAAGGACCGTTTGAAAATAAACTAAACATTAATCATCAATTGAAAAATAGAAAGTGAAGGGAAGTGAAATATATATTATAAATGCATTTTGTTAGTTTCGTTTGTTAGATTGTGATTTCTAACAATCTTGAAATTATTATGATTCTAAATTTTTACATATTCTTGATTAATAAAAAACAATATATATATATATAGATATACCAATCTATACATAAATACATATATACATATGTATACATACCGAGTGGCCATAATTAAACTGAAAGTGCTCACAGTGTTCTGTAGCACGATCTATTTGCGAGAATGACGCCACATTTTGTAGAAAGATTAAACAAGACGGGGTACGAAAGATTTAATGAAAAAACAAATTAGTTCCAAAAGTCACCACTAGGGGAATATTTGGAGCTAGGGGAATATGACGAGGTTATTAAAATTAAGTATGACAACTTTAAACAAGGGAAATGCCTCCAATGATGATGGAAAATTTCGTTCAACAGCGAGTGATCACGAGGATATTTTTTCATGAGACCGGTAGATATACAGCAATTTTGACATAAAGTATAAAATGAATACAAAGAATTTAAGTTATATATATATATATATATATATATATATATATATATATATATATATATATATATATATATATATATATATATATATATATATATATATATATATATATATATATATATATATATATATATATATATATATATATATATATATATATATAATATACAGAAATACACTCATGTCCATAAATTAAGGATAATTCAGAATCGAACAGAAATTGAGCTCTAAAATAAAAATTTCACCTGTAGAATTATCACACACATCTTGAAGAAGAATATGCAAATTGCAGGAAACCACCAGATGGCGCGGATAGTACTTCACAATGACGAGAGTGTATGAAAGGGGTATATAAGGAATGGTAGCAAAGAAGTAAAATTGTTCACAAGCGCTTTAAAAGCCTTTCAGTGCAATAACCGCATAGTTATGGCACAAATGAAGCATTTGGATAATTTTTTACGTGGTAGAATGATCGGACGACTGGAATGTGGACTTACCCAGCTGGAAGTATCCGAGGAACTTGGTATCGTCCAGACTGTCATCTCCAGGCTTTGGCAACGATTCAAACATGATGGTAATGTGAGTAGATGTTACAGCACAGGTCGCTCTCGAGTTACTACGCCGAATGATGACCGGTATTTGACAGTTACTGCCAAAAGAAACAGACGGAGCACAGCATCAGACCTGTCTCGTCAGCTCTCTTCAGCTACCGGTACGACAGTTTCAAGGCAGACCGTGTACAGACGCTTAGTAAACATTGGTCTATATGCTCGTAGGCCTGTCAGATGTGTTCCCCTTACCGCAACTCACTGTCGCCTGCGATTATGCTGGGCTAGAGAGCATGCATTGTGGACACCGCAACAGTGGTCTTGTGTGATGTTTTCCGACGAGTCCAGGTTCAGTTTACATTCTGATTCTCACGGACTTTCATATGGAGAGCGCCAGGTACCCGTTACCACCAAGAGAACACCATTGAACGACACCGTTACGGTGGTGCAGGATGGTTCGTTTGGGGAGGAATTATTCTTGGTTCCAGAACTGACCTGCATGTTCAGAGTGTAACGATGACAGGCCACATCTATCGGGATGTCATTCTGGAACAACATGTACGTTTGTTTCGGGGCGCCATGGGTCCTTAATTTCTGTATAGGGATGACAACGCCCGACCTCACCGTGCAAACATTGTAGACGAATGCCTTCAATCGGAGGATATCACCCGTATGGATTGGCCAGCATACTCACCGGACTTGAATCCAATAGAGCATGTGTGGGACATGCTTGCCCGACGAATTGCAGCCCGTCAACCCCCTCCCAACTGTCTATCGGAACTTCGGAGGGCATTGCTTGATGAGTGGTGTAATTTTCCCCATGATCAGATTGATAATCTGATACTCAGCATGTGTAGGCGTTGTAACGCTTGTATTGCATCGTCCGGGAGACATACTCCGTATTAACCATCATACTAACCATGTTATACTGTTTTCTGTAAATAGGTTCTTTTTTTAAATTTGCTCCAGGGAGTAAAAATCGCAATTTTTATTAATTATGTCAAACATATAGCATCTTTTTTGCTCTTTACCTTTTGTTTAATAAATAGACTTTACAAATAAGTCAAATTTGTTTTGCTTTTGTCTCTTTCATTGCCTGAACTTCATTATCCTTAATTTATGGACAGGAGTGTAATTAATTTGAAGTGTATGCTAAATCTTGAAGTGAATGTGCTTATACACATATACACGTGCTTTTAATTTAGGTCTTCATACACATATAGGGAATATATTTTATTTGAACATACAATTGTTATGGATATCGAAACAATAACCTCTTTTAATATACATTGTAACTAAATTTTTTCTTTAAGTAAACTAATATCTAGATTTCAATTTAATTATACTTCCCTACATCATGAAAATAAATTAATGTCATTGTTCGAAACAATCAAATAGTGTAAATTTCTAAGAATCAAATAAATAATTATTACAAAAGGGAATAAATAATTATTACAAAATTTAAGAATAATTTATTTTTAAAAATGAATATCCGGTTTTAAAATTAACCAATTATTCCGCATTTCATTGAAACTATTCCATTCTTGAGACATATGAAAAAATATAAATTTTTAGACTTTTATAAATGAATTTTAGTTTAGTAATTAATGATTTAAACATAGTACTATTTGAAACACAATTTGGGTATTTTCAATATATTATCGAATACCGTTTCAGTCGATTTCTTAGCATTTTACAGGTAATATTTTCAATTCTAAGTCGAAAACTACATGAAGAGAATTTATAATTAATTCTCTTTGGTAATACTTAAGAGAATTCACGAATCATTTTAAGATATTTGGAAAATGTAAAGTTTGAACAAGACACGTTTAATTAAAAAACAAATAGTGAAGGTTCATTACGTAAATTGGAACTCAAATGGCATTATTAGATCTGTTAATTTCGATTGGGAATTTTTATCTTATTTCATTTTACAGGCTTATTCCAAATATTATAAACAGTTCTCTAAATTAAAATTTCATTGAGGCACGTAAATTCTAAAATACACACGAACTAAGATACATAAGTGTATGTATGTGTGTGTGTTATACATTTAATATTGGTATCAAACCTGAGATATATCCTTCCAGAATTAATTTTTTAAGGTATTCCTCTGGGTTTAAGTGACAGTTTTTAAACATTAGTAAATTCTTCATTTGATTTACTTGATAGACTGTAATATTTGCTTTTCAAAACAGTTTTTTAATTGTCTATACAATTATATGATTTATGAAATTGGGATTATAATAATCCTTGTTTGTGATCGACAAACCAAAATTTTCATTTTACCCGTTCAAATACTTTTTATCTCTGAAAAATGCATTCATCATTATATAAAACAAACTTTTAGATTACATTAAAAAAATTTAATACAATTAATTTTATAGTTGCCTCTAAAGTCGTATTAGGGTAATTTATATTTGTTTACAATTAATAATATTTAATAATAAGTATATTTAAAGTAATTGTCAATAGCTAATTAGCAATAATTATTTTAACCTTTTATTTGTCGTTTAAAATATCAAATTATCAATGACAAATTCGGCAAGTTTATTAGTGAAATTAATCTTTTCACATATAAAATGAAATATGATTCTGCACTTGAGATTAAGTCGTACTTTAAACCTTGAGGTGTTCGTTAAAACGAAAGGCGCCCCCCTTTGTTTTAATACGATTAGCGACTCACTCGTGCTTGGTTTGGTCAACTAGCATAAGATAACAGCAACAACAATAGATATTTAAAGATGATGCTTGAAAGAAATATAAAATGTGGTACACTGAATATATAAAAATAAGAAACCTTAATATAACTGTACCACTGACCAAAAAAGACTTGCTATTTTTTTTATAGATACATTCAAAGACTCATTTATCTATTATCAGCTTAATGATATTCACCCTTCACATTAATTCAAAACAATCAAATGTATTCTAAATAAAATAGCAAACCCCACCTTTCTCCACCTTCAATATGCTATAGATAAATTTAATACTTAATTTATCTATATACATCTTAATACATTTCAAAAGTAATAATTCATGCTTTGTGTCAGAAGCAATATATTTTACACGGCCTTCAAACGGCTGTCATTATTCAAGTCCCAGTCAAATTTGAAGTTTTACTAGCTAATTACCGTTAATGTTCATTTAATAGGTAATTAATTACTCTTAAGATGGTATCAAAATAAAAAGGTATCAAATTACCCTTTTTCTTCGGAAAAATGGAGATTTATACTGTCGGATAAAACCATTTTTCAGGGCACTCTCAAAGAATGTTTGGCGCACAAATTTTCGACACTTGTAATAAACTGATAATTATATTTTAATTTTCGACACCGGTGATGAATGTGAGAAAATTTTATAATTTCATCGTCAAATCCATAGATTGTTATATCTGTGCTGAAAATGATGTGATACCGACTTTGAATTTTACCTGCAGTTTATAAAGAAGACTAGATAATTAGTGTGTTTAAAAATAGATGCGCACTATAAATAGCATCCTGTAATGTTTTCAGGGTGTAGTCTTATTGCATAAAGAAGATAAAGAACTTAAATTAACTATGAATGACTTATTTCCTGCATATACAAGCAGAATGTTAAAGTTTTAATTAATGTTTGAAAATTACCAAGTTCGAGATTTTTTTTTTATTATTCTTCAGATTTTTTAAACAATTATCATTCATTGTAATACATTCCTACTATCATTCTATATATATATATATATATATATATATATATATATATATATATATATATATATATATATATATATATATATATATATGTGTGTGTGTGTGTGTGTGTGTGTGTGTGTGTGTGTTTGTGTGTGTATTGATAACACTAATGGTTAATGGTAATATTACAAAGGAAAAGGCGAATTAAAATTTAACTGAAGACTAGTTACTAGAAAATCATCCTCCATGGTATGACTGGTGCAAAATGGCTCATTTTAAGAGAGATAACACGTTAAATGTCCCCTTAATATTTCGTACTTTTGAACTTTACAATTTTTAAAGAGTCGAAGATTATTTTTAAAACTTCATTGAAAGATTTCTATATACTGATTTTTTATCTAGAGATGTAATTCTTACCAATTTATTAAGTGAAACTATATCACAATAATTTACGTACAACAATTAAAAGTTCTTACTGAGGTGAAAAATAAGTTCTGCATTAGAATTATTATAAGGATGGGGTCATATTTAAACAAATATCTCAGAAATAAATCATTTCTATTATATGAACCACGAACCTATCTCATTTGATCCGCAAAATTAATTTTAATAAATGTAAACAATATGCGTAAACCTTGTTTTGATTCGTTTTTCACTAATACCAAACAAAACAAGTATTACGATCAATTCACACAAATTCGATATTTAGAAGCTCTAAATGATTCTTTAAACAGTTAATTGATCACATAAATGATAACATAAATTCAATTCTTATTACTGGCTCAAATGTAGAAAAGTAAAATATTTTTTTTTTTTTTGCATTTGCCGATTGAATACATCCTAGATTAAACAACGTCAACTCCCAAAACTAAAAAAAGTTAAAACTTTCAAGCTTTAAACCGATCACGAAGCTGTTAATCAAGGATATAAATAAAAACACAAAATTTATTATTTTATCAAGTGGAGAAGATAAAAATATTTTATGCATTGACCAACTGAATTCTAAGCCCAAATTAAATTCCATCTTAACCTATGTATTAAAAAAAGTCAAAATTTTTAAACTCTTAATTATTAACCAAGCAGTTAATAAGTCATTTGAAAACTAATCTCGTTTATTGGATTTTTTTTTAGATTTTATTTGTTTAGTAAATGTTTGGAGATAGGATCCTTGGAATTGTTACTGAGTGATAGATGTACGCTATTTTAGTAGCTTTTTAATAGAATTATGCCAGAAAATATGACTATTAGTGCCACGTCTGTTTACTGCAATGGTCTTTCTGCCTAAGATTCTCCTTCTCCAGAGAGTCAATATAATAGGGGTTTATACCGAAGTGAATTATGTTTTGCCTTGTTATATATATATATATATATATATATATATATATATATATATATATATATATATTATATATATATATATATATATATATATATATATATATATATATATATATATATATATATATATATATATATATATATATATATATATATATATATATATATATATAATAAAATGATGTTACTCCACACAACAGAATGTAAAAATCAAGATAAAAGCCTTCTATATCATGCGAAATCGAATTTATAAAAGATGTAATTTAAAACTTTTATACAAAAGCACTTTCTGACATTTTGAGAGAAAACAATTTTAAAATATAAACCCCTTTATGCAAATTACAGGTATTTAAACATGATGCTTCAAAGAAATATAAGATGTGGAACACTGACTGGACACATGAAAATAATAAACCTTATAACTGGAATACTAAACTAAACAGGTTATGCATCCTTGTTTGTAAATAAAGTATCATTTAACTATTATAATCTTAAATTTATTCACCCGTCACCTTTAAAGAAAGCAGTTAAATGTATTAATTAATAAATACTATTTTAATCATATTAATTAAAATATTATTTTTATTATTATTTGATAATATTTTAATTTTAGTATTCTAAATGATACAGGAACCCCACTTTTCATTTATATCAGCTTGTTATAGATAACATTAATATCTAAATTATCTATACACATCTCAATAGATTTCAAAGGAGATAATTCATGCTTTGTGTTAGAAGCAATTTATTTTACACGGCCTACAGACGGCTGTCATTACTCAAGTAATAGTCAAATTTTAAGTTTTTCGAGCTAATTACCGTTAATATTCATTTAATAGGTAATTAATTACTCTTCAGATATTATTAAGTTAAAAAGGTATCATATTACCCTTTACTTAGGGAAAAGTAGAGATTTATACTGTCGGGTAAAACCATTTTTCAGGGCACTCTCAATGAGTATTTGACGCACAATTTTTCGACACTTGTAATTAACTGATAATTATATTTTAATTTTCGACATCGGTCCTGGATGTGAGAAATTTTCATAAATCCATCGTCAAATCCATAGATCAATATATCTGGGCTGAAAACGATGTGATACCGATTTTGAATTTTACCTGCAGTTTAAAAAGGAGACTAGATAATTAGTGTGCTTAAAAATAGCTGAGTACTATAAATAGCATCATGTAATGTTTTCAGGGTGTACTCTTATTACATAATGGAGATAAAGATTTTAAAAAAAGCAACTATTAGATTCTTATTTAGTGCATATACAAGGAGAATTTTAAAGTTTTAATTAATGTTTGAAAATAATCAAGATCGAAATTATGTTCTTTATTATCAGTCGTCAGAATTTTTAAACAATTACCATTCACTTTAACACATTCCTACTATCAATTTCACATCTTTATACGAAATAAAAATTGCAAACTTTAAAATTTAAAATGTAATCGAAACTTTAAAATTCAAAATTATTCACCAAGCAAAAAACATATCTTATGATATCATTAAATCAAATAGTGGATTTGTTAAGAAATATTATTCGATTAGTAACTTTTTCGACGTAGAATCACCTGGAATCGTAAAATTCTGTTGGAGTCTTTTTAATCTATTAAACTAGTCATTGCATTTTGGTGTATAATTAAAAGAATTTTTTTTCTCCATTAATGATTTCTAATATCATAAACTAGTTTCTTTTTCCTTAATAATCTTAAGTATGAGTGAATGGATTGAAACATAAATTTCTCTCACACATTCTTGAAGTTATTAGATTATTTCCACAAAATTTCTGTAAAATGATAATATGGAAAAAAATATTAAGGTTTAGATAAAATTACTTTCAGGTTTTTGAATTTGATATTTATATTTAGCATTGCATTTTTTATGTTTATATATATATATATATATATATATATATATATATATATATATATATATATATATATATATATATATATATATATATATATATATATATATATATATATATATATATATATATATATATATATATATATATATATATATATATATATATATATATATATATATATATATATATATATATACACATATATATATATATATATATATATATATATATATATATATATATATATATATATATATATATATATATATATATATATATATATATACATATATATATATATATATATATATATATATATATATATATATATATATATATATATATATATATATATATATATATATATATATATATATATATATATATATATATATATATATATATATATATATATATATATATATATATATATATATATATATATATATATATATATATATATATATATATATATATATATATATATAATGCGCCTGGCAAAACAGTTACACATAATTTGTACAGGAAAAATGAGTGTAAGCTTTGGCTTTTTTCTGTTATTATTATTATATTCAGAGTTCTTTATACGAATCACGTGTTTTTGTAAGGATAAAAAATTAATAAAAAAAAATAACGATGACTAGATATAGTGTGCAAAATGCAGGATAAAATAGAATTATTGTACATTATTTTGAAACAAATATTCGTTATCGAACCTACTAAAATTTTAGTTGCTTTATTACCTTACGTGAAAATTCAATACTATTTTTTTAAAATCTGGTAGATTATAGTCGTCTTATCTAGTTTTAAACAAATTAAAAGTTAGAATAATACAACTGATTATAATTCATTAAATTTAAAACTGGCAAAAAGAAACGAGCTAGTTTTAAATTGTTACACCGTCATTATTTAAAACATACTTTACATATAAAAATAATACCTAAATTTTAACCAAAACAACCTTAACTGATAAAGGAAGACTAACGTTACATTAACAGATATCTGATTATTTAGTCATAATAAAAATTAGGAGAACTCATAATTACGTAAACTGGTATAAATATAAACATCTAAACAATTAAAATTTCTTTTTCCGGTATGATTGTGACATAGGCGATTAGACATTTAGCTCAACGTATTTACGTAACTGTAACCTAAACTTTTATTATTACTTTATTTTTATTATTTGTTGTTTGAGAAATATTATAATTGGACTATTCTCAATCACGCCTGATATTATCCCGAAGATTTTCTGATGGATTTAAATTAACGTACGGAATAAATTCCTCCCCTCGTAGACATACGGGTATTTCTATTTGTGTTTACTGCTGGCATATATTAATTACATTCTTGGAAACCAAGTATTTTCAATTATATTTTCATACATCCTTTAGCAATGACTTAATTAAAGAGCATTTCCTTGTATTAGACAGTTGATTACGTATTGCATTAAAAAATATAATTCCCATCATTTGAATAATACTAATTAAAGGAAATTAATATTGTACTTAGCAGAAATGCACTTTGCTAAATAACTGTAAATTCAGTATTTTTCTATGTATTTTTATGTATTTTAGTTATTATTAGAAATTTCAAACGGTAGAAGATATTTGCCCATATTTCGCTATTTTCTGCTTGAGAAACTAATATCACGTATTTCCTAATTTTTCCTAATTTCTTAATTTTTCTAATTTTCCTAAATTTTAAAAGAATCAAATATTTTTAACTCTAACATTACGTTATGGGCGTATATGCAATATATTATAATGGAAGTTTAAAGAATTAAAACAAAAATTATCTGGAAGTTCATTGTAGTCTTATCTAGTTTTAAAGAAATACAATATTATTTTATTACAAGTTCGAATAATTCATGAACCTAAAAAATAACACATCAAAACGATCTAAGAATAATTATTACATCATCATTGTCCAAAACATACTTTACATCCCAAAGTAATATCTACATTTTAACCAAAACAAACTTAATAGTCAAAAGAAATACTAACGTAACATTAACAAATAGCTTATTAATTATATAGTCTGAAAATCAGAACAACTCTGAATTACATAAACGAGTATAAATATAAACGTCTAAACAATTTAAATTTATTTTTCCGTTATGATTCTGATAAGGCGATTAGACATATAATATAACTTATATCCTACTAAAACTTATATTACTACTTTACGTTTATTATTTTATGTTATAAGAACGTTTTAACTAGGCTATTCTCATGCACGACTGAAATTATCCCGAAGATGTTCGGATGGATTTTAATTAACGTACGGAATAAATCCCCCCACGTGGATATACTGGTATTTCTATTTGTTTTCGCACATATTAATTACACTTTTAGAAGCCGACGATTGGCAATTATTTTTTCATGCATCTTTTAACAATGACTTACTTAATGCGGAATTATTTGAAAAGATGCAATGATGAACTTTTTCTTGTATTAGACAATTGATTACGTAATGCTTCTTAAAAATAGTATTTCCCATCATTTAATTAAAACTATTTAATTCAAATTTATATCCGTATTTAGTAGAAATGCAGGTGTCTAAATACGTGTAAATTCAATATTTTTTGTAATTTGTAATGTAGTTGTTTCATTAATAGCCTTTAAGTTGTAATGTAGGAAATACGTGAAATAATATTTTCAGAAATTTCAAAAGATAACAGTTATTTGCCCATCTCTTTTTATTGCTTTCTTTACAATCTAATATCATACAATTTCCCTTTTTTTTGTATAATGCAAAGAAATTTTAAGATAAACTTAATTCCTTCTACTCTAATACTCCTTCAGTATCGAAACTCGCCCTACTTCTTAGTTATTTGTTTGGAAAACCTACATTCTATTGTATTAAAACATGAGGGATAATGAACTTTTTAAAGCCAATTCCAAATGCCTACGACTATACTATATTGTGGTTCAAATCCATGAACTGAAATACCGAAAGGCAAAGTCAATATCATTCTGATTCCGTGTGAGATATCTGACGTATATTTCTTTTCTTTCTATGATTAATTTCGGTTTTAATTAATTGATATGTTCTATTTTGATTGATCTTAGATTCACTTTGTTAATTCAGAACTTTTTTCTTTAACTTTATCTACCAATGTAAACATGTAAATTGTTTTCAATTTTTTTTCCATTGTCTTGTAATTCTTACTCGTATAAATAAATTATAAAGCGTACAAATCTACTTCAAAGAAAAATTGTTTAATTATTTAAAATGTTTCCTAAAAAATCTTATATTATCATATATCTCATATATTAAAGACTATTTCTGAAGTATCAAGAAGAATTGGAGTGGTAACTTAAAATTCTTAATGAGGATTAAGATGGGATATCTTAATTATAATAAATAATTAAAAGTCTCTAGTTTAAATATTTTATAATAATTAAACAAGATATCACACTATGCATATATATATATATATATATATATATATATATATATATATATAGGGTGACAAATTAAAATGACAGTGCTCACTGTGTTCTGAAGCACGGTCTATTTGCGAGAATGACGTCACATTTTGTTAATATTGAAGATTAAACAAGACAGGGCTGTGTTATAGAAAATAGAGTGTTAACAAATGCAAATTAATACGGAATAAAATTACCTTTTATTATGCACATTTTCTGATTTAGTACAAGTGCAATATGGCAACATCGCAAAAGCGTAAAATCTACATAAACACAGATAAAGTCTCGTGATCTGCAATATCAACGTTGACAGAAGAAGTTCTTAATTCAAATTTCATGTTACATCTATTGGCACAGTTAAGAAATTAAATTTCCGTATTGATATGGATTTGTTAACACTCTAATTTCTATTACACAAAATTATTCCCCTAGCGGTGAATTTTGGAACTAATTTTTTTTCTCCTCAGAATCTTTCGTCCCCCATCTTGTTTAATCTTCCTACATAATGTGGAGTCATTCTCGCAAATAGATCATGCTACAGAACACTGTGAGCACTGTCAGATTAATTATGACCACTTGGTATACACACACACACACACACACACACACACACACACATATACATATATATATATATATATATATATACATATATACCACTGCTTATTAAAAATCTGTCACTTTTGGTAGACCGTACATGCCTTTTGTGAGTGAAAGCCAAATATTAGACTACGTAAAAATAAATGAGATTTAATATCAAGAATATTATTATTTTATTGTCAAAACTAGTAGTTACAATTTGTTACATGCAAACTTAATTATTTTTATATTTTACATATTTAAAACTGAAAAAATTTTTCACTTAATACCTATTAAACAAATTAAACACCTTTTTAAAGAAGTTTTTTTTTAAATGATGTATTTATAATTATGTTTTAGTTTAATTTGCTCCTCAGGTTTGATTGCATGTCACTTTTTCCTGATGATGTTTTTTCACAATGGGAAGACGAATTTTAATGCAGATGACAACTATATTTCGTGCAGTTACTCCTCATTTGTTATTGGTATAGAGAATCAGCAGTTCGTTTCTTTTACTGTCCATATTGCTTTTATGTAAATGAAACAATAGTTTGTTTCCATTTATAAAATCTCAATCAAATTTCGTTTAGTTAATAGAAAACAACTCTTTTTAATTAAGTCCACGTTTGTTATTTGAAGCAAGAAACGACAGTCTGTTTCTTTAAATTTGTCCACATTTCTAAACATTTGTCCGCATTTCTACGCTTTTGTCTACATTCGTTTTGAGGAATAAGAAACAACAGTTTGTTTTTATTTTAGTCTGGCTTTTATCGGTAGCACGAAACTAAAGTTTGTTTTTATTTTGCTCCGATGTGTTTATGATTGAAGGACACAAACAATTCGTTTCTTTTTATGTACATGTTTGGTTTTGAAATCAAGAAACTAGAGTTATTTCTGTTTTGTTGCACAATTTGATAAAAGAAACAACAGTTCGTTTCTTTTTTGATCCATGTTTCGTTAAAAGAAACAATAGTTCGTTTCTACTTTTAATGTACATTTGGTTTAGATAGGAAGAAACTAGTGTTCGTTTCTGTTTTGCCCTATTTTTTGTAATATGGAACAACAGTTCGCCACGTTTTTGGTTCAAATTTAGTTTTGAAATTAAGAAACCAGATTTCGTTTCTGTTTTGTTAAAATTGTGGTTAAAAGAAACAATAGTTCGTTTCCCTTTTTGTCCACATTTGGTTCTAAAATCAAGAAACTATATTTTGTTTCTCTTTTACTCCAAGTTTGGTTAAAAGAAACAATAGTTCGTTTCATTTTTTTGCACATTTGATAATGAAATCAAGAAATTAGAGTTCGTTTCTGTTTTGTTCGAAGTTTCGTTATATGAAACAACAGTTCGTTTCATTTTTGGTCCACATTTAGTTTTGAAATCAAGAAAACAGAGTTCGTTTCTGTTTTGTTCAAAGTTTGGTTATATGAAACAACAGTTCGTTTCATTTTTGGTCCACATATATATTTGAAATCAAGAAAACAGAGTTCGTTTCTGTTTTGTTCGAAGTTTCGTTATATGAAACAACAGTTCGTTTCATTTTTGGTCCACATTTAGTTTTGAAATCAAGAAAACAGAGTTCGTTTCTGTTTTGTTCAAAGTTTGGTTAAAAGAAACAATAGACCGTTTCATTTTTGGTCCACATATATATTTGAAATCAAGAAACCAGAGTTCGTTTCTGTTTTGTTCAAAGTTTGGTTAAAAGAAACAATAGTTAGTTTCAATTATTGTATACATTTGTTTCTAATATCAAGAAACTATAGTTAGTTTCTCTTTTGCCCCACATTTGTTTAAAAGAAACCATAGTTCGTTTCTGTTTCTTCCACATTTGAAAAGGAATTTCGGAAACTACAGTTCCTGTCTGTTTTGTTCGACGTTTCGTTATGTGAAACAACAATTCGTTTAATTTTTGGTCCATATTAATTTTGAAATCAAGAAACCAGTGTTCGTTTCTGTTTTTTTCCACAATTGGTTAAAAGAAACATTAGTTCGTTTCAATTATTGTATACATTTGGTTCTAAAATGAAGAAAGTATAGTTCATTTCTCTTTTGCTCCACGTTTGGTTAAAAGAAACTAGAGTTCCTTTCTATTTTGTCCGACATTTGCTTATGTGAAACAACAGTTCGTTTCTACATTAGTCTTCATTTGGAGTCCCTAACAGAAAACATTAGTTTCTTTCTTATATATCTTGGGTTTAAAACAAATCCTCATCAGTATTGCCGATAAAAAAAACTGTAGAGGAATATTATATCTTCTAAAACAGGAGAAGTCCATTTTCAGAGAATTCTGTAAAAAAGAGAAGAAATAATTAGTCTTCACGAAATGTATGTATCCCTATAACACTCAAATTTTATAAATTAATTTTCTTTTCCAATTCAAAGTATGTATTTATACATATATATACATATATACATATATGTACATATATATACACACACACACACACACACACACATATATATATTATATATATATATATATATATATATATATATATATATATATATATATATATATATATATATATATATATATATATACATATATATACATATATATACATATATATACATATATATACATATATATATATATATATATATATATATATATATATATATATATATACATATATATATATATATATATATATATATATATATATATATATATATATATATATATATATATATATATATATATATATATATATATATATATATATATATATATATATACATACATACATACATACATACATACATACATATATATATATATATATATACATATATATATATATATATATATATATATACATATATATATATATATATATATATATACATATATATCACTGCCGACATCCGGGTGGGTTTTTGGTGTTTAACTGATGAGATATACATTCTGTCAGTTCTTTTTTGTGGGATGTTTAAGGAAGTTTGATTTTAAGAAAATTCTAATACCATTGTTTCAATTTAGAAATGATATATTCAAAAGAATAATAAATAATATAAATAGTATATTTACCATAAATTAGGAGAACTCCAACTTCTAACAGTATTTTTCTATCAGGAAAAGAAAAAGAATTTGTTAATATGTTTCATGATCAACCTTAACTTTGACGTAATGAACACAACGTAAAGCGTTAATCCGCGATCTGATAATATTTCTGAATATTATGCTAAACAATATGTCACATTTGTTCCGCTGTAGTGAGATTTTTTGTTAATTTTTTATCTAATTTTACAGCATGTGTACTTCAAACTTACATACATATATTGAGATATCTAGTTTTACTAAATAAATTAAAATAACGATCATTCAAAAATAATTTCATTTGTTTTACTGTTTTGTTTTTATATTAAAAAAATATAAAATCATTCCATGCAATATATTAGAAAATATTTTACATTCCTGATGCAAATTCTATATCAAATGTAGGTGATAGTTGTATAGATTTGCACAGTTCAATTCCTTTAAGAATCTTATACAAAATTTTCAAATGAAAATCTGGTTTTTGACAAAATCTATGCTAAAAATTTCTTATATTTTTTATATTGAAAGTTAAAAAAATTAATTTCATAGTGCAGAATATTAAAGAATAATATAGTTTGATGTATAAACATAATTATAGGGTATTTTAATTTAGTACACAAAAATATCAGTTCATCATAATATTGGATAAAGTATGAGTAAAAGGTCTAGACACATTATTTACACACATTTTTGTCTCTCTTGACGCAAATGATGTAAATTTAAACTTACATTGTATCTGACATATAAACGAGTTGATGTTACCAGAATTTTCAAAACTGTTTATATTTTAATAAGAATGAAACTAAAAAAATGTTTAATAGCTTTGAGACAATAAGAAGAAAATTAAGAGAATTCTTACCTGTGGACCCATGGTTAAAACACAGAAGTTTTGATGATTTTCTCTTTCCAGTTCAAGTCCGTTATGAGTCATAACAAGTACAAAGCTTCCCAATTCAGAATTTTTAGCTTTTAAGCTCGTGGCTTCGCACCATGTTTTACAAGAATTATCATTTTCATTTTTATTAGAAATTGGATCCTTAACGCTCTGATCCACGTTAGAAGCACATGCAATAGTTTTGAAATCATCACTTTTCATTTCTTTTTCATATTTGTCTAAGATGCTAAAGTCAGCTTCGAAGGTAGGTTCAAATGCCATTGCTACGTTGAAATTCAATTCTTTAGACTCAATATTAGCATGAATATAATCAACAACATCATCATCTTCAACTTCATCAATTTTGATTACGTTATATTTAATTTTCTTCGAGAAAAAATTCTTACTGTAAAGAAAATAATTACAGGTTTTCACATAAGAATATTCACATTTATTTATCGAAAAACTTCGAGAAATATGTATGCATCGAAATCACAAAATTTGAATTAAAAATATGAAGTGATATATTTTCCTTAAAAATTATATTATGTATACATTTTATTATCAAAACGTATTCTCTGAATAACATGATTATTTTATTACACTAAAACCAGTTTTCTTTTGGCATCCACTTTTACTTATAACTTTAAACATAATATTTTAAATTTGTTGGATTCTGCATGACATTAGTAATTTTAAAATATTCCACATATACTAATTGAATATATTTTTAATTAAAAAATTGGAGATTCTATATTAATGGATTTGTTGTTAAATTTGGCATGCTTTTGGAAATTACAAAGTGTTTTCACGAATTACAGTGGATTTAATACTGTATAGCAGCAAAACACCGTGTTAAAAGTTTTCTTATTTGTAAATAATTTTCATATATAAATTGTATTAAACATGAATAAAAATTGATATCCTGTTTAATTTCTATATAAAATGTAATAATAAAATAAAAATATAAAAGAGATTGTTAGTGTTGTTCACAGAAGGAACATTTTGAAAATCTGTTTCTATATGAAGGACATTGACAAATTTTATGTAAAAATATATTAAAATAATAATAATATATTTAAAAATAATATATTTAAAATAAGATATTTAAAATAAATAATATATTTAAATGTAAATAATATATTTAAAATTTTGCACATAGGAATTTTATATAACTTTTTAGTAAACTGATGAGAACCAAAATCATGTAAAATAACAGATTTTGACGGAAACTATGAAATTATTTTTATTATTAAATTGCATTTTTTCTAATATGAAGATAAAAAAAACCTATATTTTTGCAATTCAATTTTAATTTAACCTTTAATATCTTCTTTTGTATAATTGTTATATTGTATAAGCAATCTCGAAATCCCGAAATTACTTATTCTTATGTATTTTTTAAATTTTAGAGATTGTCTATTATTTGGTGTTTCATTAAAATTATTATGCTTTTGAAAACTGCAAAATTCTCTTTTGGGTTACAAAGGATTTAATGCCGTAAAACAACCCAAAACTAATCTTCCTATAATTTAAACTAATAATTAAAATATTTTTATAATTTAATTAAATCTGTTATATTAATGGTATTTAACATAAGTGAAAAACAAATCCAAGTTTTTTCTTTAAAATATTCAAAGTTAAAAGAACAAATAAAATCACTTTGTTAATATGCTGTGACCTAGAAATTTGTACGGAATAATTTTGTGGATTTAAATTTAAAGAAGTTATTTGCATACAGTATTCGATAATTAATTTCTAATATTTTTATGTTTTACATGTTCATGATACAACACTACATATTCTCATTAAAAAAATGTTTTAAAACTTAGAATTAAAAGAGATGAAATACAAAGTCCCTTTTCTCCTTTATAATTGTAAATTTTTTATCTCATCTCCCTGAGCAGAGTTTTTAGTTAATTTACGTTCTTAACCATATATTAACAACAAATTTATATGATACCAAGTACCACTTAGTGCTGCGACTTAATGTGAAATTTGTTTCACTTTTCATATTATAAATTCTACAGCTATTAATATTGTGTTTCTATATTATTAAAGTATATATTTTTATTTTAGATTTTTTTTACATCCTCAGCTATGTTTTAATGTTGAAAATATAATTTTAGACACATTATAAGTATTTTTTATCATCCCGAAATTTATTTCTTACAATATAATTGTACAGCAATAAGTTATATATAATTATTATATATCGTTGTATATAATTAATTTTTTAGATACTTTTATATTAGTATTTTTGAACAACTTAAATCTATAATAAAATTTTTATTAAAATAAATATAATAAATTGTGTTTATATATGTTTATTAGTTTCCTTTATTTGTATTACCATTATATAATATTTTAAAGACCTTTATGAAATCATTATTTCTTACTTACATTTTTCTCTTAATCTTGCGTAAAAACTTCGGAGCCATTGTAACGAAGTCAGCAGAAAACAGTTTTCTGAATGTTTGGTTTAATTTCAGAAATCTATTAAAACAGCATATCTAATATAAAAGCTGAGAAATTTACATAATTAGTGCAGTGAGTTTATTACTTATTGTATAAGGTAAATGCAAGTATAGCTTTCAAAAATAATTGTATCAAATATTAAATTTCTTAATGGATTATTCTATAAATCACAGCAATCAGGAACAGCAAGCATATGAACTAAAAGCTTTCAAAATGGCGTCGATAAGTAATTCCGTTTTAATTGTTACGTTAGTGTTTGTTTTGTGCTTTGTTGAAAGAAGTTGAGTGGTCTAGCATTTTCTCATTGTTACAATAACATCTTATTAATTCACAATCATTTTTATTGTAAGCACAGAAGTGGAACAGTTAGATAACATAGCATTACATATATAGGCATAGACACATTACTATAATTACGTCTATATACACTACTGCTTCAAAAGTTAAGAGACAAATTAAAAAGGCAAAATATATTTATTAAACAGATTCTGAATTATTTTTACAGAACATAAATATTACTATTATTAGCCTGCGAATCTTCTTTTATTATTAAATAAACTTTTGGTTTGACTGAGGAAAAGGGTGCTCAGTCCAACTCGGCGATAATGCTCTGAGCATGCTTGCCAAACATTTTCTCCTGATCTTCCAAACAATCTGTATTTATATATTAAGTTATATTATATTTGTACCTAACTTTTCTTGTGTTACCCAGTTATTATATATTTAATGCATGTAAAGTTTATAAAATTAGACGTAAGGAACCATTAATGATTCACATTGTGTAGTTTATAATAATTTCGAGATTTTTGAATATTTGGCTTTGTAAACTGATGAGGAATTTATTGCTCAGAAATATAATTGAATGTTTTCCAAGTTGTTTTGAGTAATTAATTAAAAGTACATAATTCTGTTGCAGGGGCTGACTCTACATCAATTAAATTTTCCCAAAAATCAAGGTATACAATTTTTGATTAGAAAACGTTTATGTTTTAGAAAACATTGCCCAAAATTTTGACAAACTTGCCAAGGAACACTCAATTCTTCAGTATTACAAAACGTTTTCTTATTAGCCGTATAACATTCAAAACTATTGACCAGAACTTGTTGCAAATTACTTCCTTTTAAAATTATTATACTTTCCAATTCTTTTTTAATCGATGACTTTGCCTGTTTCTAGAAATATTTCTTTAAAAAAACATGTGATAGTTTTCCAGTTAGATTCATATAGGATGATTGTTCTAGCCAGCTGAAAATTGAAGGTGTTATTTAAATTTTGCTACATTTCATTTTCCAAACAATCATGTCTCTATACGCGTTTGACCATCATCTAGGTCAACGTGTGGAAATGCAATTTGGGGTGACCAGTTCTCGTTTGTCGATATTTTCTGCACCAACATGTTATTTAAGATAACAGTGAGAAACACCCATAAAAGCAATAAAAAGCATAAATTGAAGTATTAAAAGTAAAAGAAAAACAATTGAGATTAAATTTATAAATGGATTATGCGAAAAATTTAAATTTTCAAACGTAAGGAGAATATCCTTGAAAGTTATTTTCAAAATCGTTTAAAATTAAATCATTCTGACATTTAACAGAATATGGTGGAAACTGAATGAAATCAATGAACTTGCTATATAAATCACAAATTTGATTATTAAAATATTTAAAACTGTAAAATAACTTTTATACAATATTTTATTGTACCATCTTTTTGCATTTACAAACGAATGGGGTATAATTTTAAAAATCATTGTACGTTTAAAATATTAGATAAGAAATCACTCATACTTTGCGATAGTAAAAATAGATAAAGAATCAAATCCTTAGGTACCTAAAACTGCAGGAGTCGGAAAACTTAATCCTGGCAATTCCAATTGATGCCTTGAAAGATCTGTAGAACACACTTCACTGAAACTCATTAGAGATTCATTAGAATTTCAATGCACAAGGCATTTTCATCATATTTTATAACTTTGAATTTATCTTCTTTGGTAGAAGATTATATAGTAGTTCTTAAATATTTCTGTCTCATTTATTATCTTACATTATCAAAATATTAAAATACAATATATTCGGTGAACAAATCCTATTTTTTTAATATTTCAAAGAAATTCCATTCAATTTTATTACCACTCACACTTCAAGTTGCACGATATTATGAAATTTTAAAATTTTTTCTCAAGTTTATAACATATATATATAACACGATATAATATATATATATATATATATATATATATATATATATATATATATATATATATATATATATATGTATATATACATATACACACATATATGTATATATATATATATATATATATATATATATATATATATAAAGAGAGAGAGAGAATATATATATATATATATATATTTATATATTTATATACAGAAATATTTAATTTGGATTCATGCTAAATCTCGATGTACATGTGTTTATATGCATGTACACTGTGATGAGGCGATTTAGATCTGTTATATAATTGATACATTCATACATGAAGTAAAATGTTCGAGATCTAAGTCTGACCACATCACATCTTTGCAAAATTTCTTTGCATAAATTTCTTTTCAATGGATTATTGTTGTCTTGTTCAGTGGAGTCGGGCGGGGTTCTGATCCCAGTCCCAGATTAGAATCCCGTCTCCGTACTTGAGATTAAATAAGAATGTACCTTTGTGGAGTTATTTATGAGTCTCTAAGGGACAGTACCAAATTATAATTTATAAGGTATTTCACGTTGGCGGTCTTAGGGCGAGGTTTGGTCAGACCAATGAAATCCTTACAACTATCTCGATTGGAAGACAAGGAGGAGGGGACAAGGTTGAAATAATAAAATATCACAAATCTAAAAAGATGAGAGATTAGTTCGGAGGAACCAGAGAAGAGGTTCGGAGGTCCCAAAAGAAGGTGTTCGAAAGTCAGGAGTCCAGTCGGGTCCGACGGAAGTTGTTCGTGAGTCCAGACTAGGAGAGTCCAGCCAAGTCCGTCAGGAAGTGTTCCTACACCAAATAGTACGGCCGCGCCCCAAAGACTCAGGAGAAAGCCCCTGACGAGACCAACGGATGATATATAGATTCCCTCTCCTGATCAGCCATAGATACCCTTCAACCAGAAGTGTTCCGAGCCCAACATTTTAGACCCACAAAGGTACCCCAAGTTTACATACATTTTTTAAATTGAGATTAGGT
Source organism: Pardosa pseudoannulata (assembly GCA_032207245.1). Taxonomy (NCBI): domain Eukaryota; kingdom Metazoa; phylum Arthropoda; class Arachnida; order Araneae; family Lycosidae; genus Pardosa; species Pardosa pseudoannulata. The sequence continues at coordinate 73,417,425 of CM063497.1, read as the reverse complement.
CCTCTATTTACAAAATTACTTAAGTATATAAAACTTTTGTCAGAACTAATTTAGAAGATATTGACAAAGCTTACTTATGAAAATTAGCATCATTAAATTAGCATTAGCATTGTTTGTACATAGATGTATATATGTGTTAATAAATTTTTTTTAATATTAAGCTAGTCTCGGTTGCTGTCAATTTAGCTGTTAGTTTATTTTTATTTTTATGTCTGTAGTTTCTCAGAACCTGTGGTTAAATTTAGTACAAAAATACTTAACACAACGCAATTAAAAATAAATCACCACTATACATTTAATCACAAGTTGATACTCAAATATAAACGACTACACGACATACACGTCTTTTCAATTTAGGGATTTCTACTTATAAATATAATATATAATATATATAATATATAATATATAATATAGAAATAAAAGTATATTTTAAAATGCAATTAATATAGATTTCGATGTAATAACCTATTTAAATATACTCGAAAGTTGAAAACTATCTTTACCGAAATGATTATCTAGCTTTCAATTTAATTATATTTCCCGGTCTCATGGAAATAAAATGATGACATTGTTCAAAACAATCAAATGGTATAAATTTTTAAAAATCATTAGAGAATAAAGAATTATTAGAATATTTTGTAATAACTTATTTTAAAAAACAACTATCCGGTTTTAAAATTAACCAATTATTCAGCATTTCATTGAATCATTTAATTGTCCAGTCATATTAAAACATATAAATTTTAAAACTTTTATAAATGAATTTCAGTTTAGTCATTAATCATCGGAACGTAGTTCTATTCGAAACACAATTCGCTATGTAAAAAAAGGTATATTTAATATACTACCAAATACCGTTTTCGTCAATTTTAGAGAATGTTTGCAAGAAATATTTTCAATTCTAAGTCGAAAACTACATGAAGAGAATTTATAATTAACTCTCGATGCTAATACTTCAGATAATTCACGAAGCATTTTAAGATATAGGACAATGTAAAGTTTGAACAAAACACTTTTAATTAAAAAACAAATAGTTAAGGTTCATTACTTAAATTGGAACTCAAATGGTATTATTAGATCTGTTAATTTCAATTGTGAATTTTTATCTTATTTCATTTTTACAGCCGTATTCCATATATTATAAACAGTTCTCGAAAAATAAATTTCACTGAAGCAGGTAAATTATGGAATAGGCATGAACTATTAAATATATCTGTATGTATGAGTGTGTGTAATACATTAAATTTGAAATAAAACCTGAAATATATCCTTCTAAAATTAATTTGTTTTTAAGGTACACCAACTGGATTAAATGGCGGATTTTAAACATTAGAAATTTCTTGTTTGCAGTTACTTGATAGACTGTAATATTTGTTTTCAAATCAGTTTTTTAATAGTCTCTATGATCTATGAAATTAAAATTAGGATAATCCTTGTTTATGATCGACAAACGAGAAATTGTATTTAAATAACCTCTACGTATAATTAAATGTATCTTAGTTTTTTCATTAATAGATTTTTCTTGATGATTTCAGTTTAATTTCATCTTAAGAAGTTCTAAATTTTTATTGTGGTTGCGGAGGAATATTTTGAAAAATTTTCTGCAGAATAAAACTTAAAAGCATTTTATGTTAGATACAAAGTTTTGACGTTTCATTATTAATAAATATGGTGAAAAATAGGTTTTAGTTTATCCCAATGAAACACAGATAATTTACTTAATATTGTTAAAACATTAAAAAACAACAGTAGTTTTTATAAATTTTAATACAGGTATTTAATGTAGATTAATTAGCTTCTTGGCTGTCCAAGGTGCGTTTATATCATTCCTATAAATTAATAAGATAAAATAATTTCATAAATAACTCAAAAACCCTCTTTCAGAAATTTGTAATTAATTCCAATTTATTATACTTAAGATATAACTTTTATGTGTAATAAATTGAATACATATTAAATATATATATATATATATATATATATATATATATATATATATATAATAATATTTTAGTTACGTATTTTAATATCAGTTTAAAACATTTGTTCTTAAAGGAGATTGGGGTTTTGCGCTTTAATTCTGATTTTTCCTCTAGACACTCTATAAACTTAATTCAGCTGTTTGTACTACTTTAGCCAATAGTTAGAGAGTTCTTTTTAAACAGGGGCATTTTTTATTAAGGGATCAATTGTAGTTAGGGATTATTCGTAGTCTTTTTACCGGAGAAATCCCTATTTGAAAGTATGTGGGTGCAGGATCACATTGTCTCTTTAAGATTGTAAAATTGCTTGCCTTTTTGTAAGGATTTCATTTATCTCTCCCTGAAATTAACTGTGTTGTGATTTGAATGAGTCTAGCACAGATTACACACACACACACACAACACACACAACACACACACACAACATATATATATATATATATATATATATATATATATATATATATATATTATGTGTGATTTGTAAAATGTTTTTTTTTAATTTTTAAATTGGACCATCTTGATAGAAAAGAAAAGAAAAAAAATTATTTAAAAATACTTGACGTGATTACGTGTACAGTCATCAGCAATTTCATTAGATTGTCTTAATATTCCTACTGTCAGTACAGGGATTTGATTCTGAGACTTATCGCACTGAAACGCACTGAACACTGTTCCACAGATACATTGTTAGTGAAGAATTTTGAGCGGTACTATAATTATCTCAATAAGGGCACAATTTTGGAATTTTAGTAATAAATCCTTTTTTACCTCATTAAATTGTGAACCTAAATGATTCTCGAACCACTTTAATTACATACAGAAAATTTCATCAAAATTAGTCCAGCCGTTTAGTAGGAGTTCTATTACAAACACACGGACAGAAGAATTTTATATATAAATGTATGAAAATTATAAATTTTAATATTTCTTAAATTTTTTTTATTTTTCCTTTCTTATTCTCTGCAATCTATTTTTGCAGCCACACAATATCTTAATTAAAGTACTGTCCGTGACTTAAAATTACTCCAATCCATTTAACCCTCTAAGAGGTTCGCACGTACAATTCCGCCAAACCGATGATGTCTTCAAAGCGGTAATCACGTACAATTTTCGACCTCGAAAAACGTTCCGAAAATGGATGTAATATACATTTCTGCCAGTGTTTGAGGTAGGAGGTTCAGGTATTTAGAAACTGCATCCCTCTTCGACTGACAGTTTTTGAGGGATGTACCCCGATTTCCTGAAGCACAAAGACGCTGATGGCTTTTCATGGCTTTGTAAATTTCTATTTCGAAGTATTTCGTCTGCGGTTACAGGTGTATCTCTAATTGAACCACTTAAATATCTTGGATAACTTTCGTAAAAAAATATAAATAATTTTCTTAAACAATACTTTTATTTATACTTTTAGAATTCATTATTTCTTATGGGATGATCTTCGAGACTTGACGAGCTTTATGTGTATTAAAAATTAACAATCTATAATATCTATTTATATATCTATTTATAACCGGAAGTAAAGGGACAGTAAAGAGGGTGGGTTTCCCGTGTTCCATTCTAGTCGACAAAGGGTAAAGTAAAAAATCATAGAACGCTTTGGCCATTGACACAATAAACCTTTAGCGTATTTTTGGAGACTTATTTTAACCGGTGTGTTCCACTCGGATGGTTAATAAATGGAATTTCTCTCTATATTTTCCATATTATACACTTTTCAATGATCTATGTTCTTTTTGTTTGTTAATAAAGCTGACTGAGTAGATGTCTCTTATAAATCCGTCTCAGCGTATCTCTCTGGGGTTCCTGTAATCCACACATATTTTCATGTTTTTTCCTGTATTCTGCCTTTGCTAAAGCCACATGCAGTTAACTGAATAAAAATTTAAGTTCTTTTACGGACTCAAAGCTCTCTTCAATGTGCCACGAATGTTTACTTCAGCTGTCTTCACTTCAATAGTCTTTACTACAATACTAGCCGCCATGTTATATATAAATATATATGTGTGTGTTAAGGGAAAACAATGTTGAAATGAAGATAAAACGCTTCTTTACCATGCAAAATAGAATTTATAAAAAATGGAATTTATAATTTTTATACAAAAGCACATTACGAAATTCGGATAGAAAACAATTATATTTCCTTTATGCAAATTACAGGTATTTATAGAGGATACTTGAGAGAAATATAAAATGTGGCACACTTGACACGTGAAAATAATAAACGTTAATGTAACTACCCCACTGACCTATAAAACCTTGCCTTCTTTATTTATAGATAAATTCAAAGTCTCATTTAACTATAATCATCTCGATGTTATTCACCAGTCAACTTTAATCAAAACAATCAAATGTATTCTAAATAAAATAGCAAACCCCACTTTTCACATTCTTCAGCTTGTTATAGATAAATTTAAAATCTAATTTATCTATACACATCTTAATACATTTCAAAGGTAATAATTCATCATTTGTGTCAGAAGCAATACATTTTACACGGCCTACAAACGGCTGTCATTACTCAAGTCCCAGTCAAATTTTAAGTTTTACGAGCTAATTACTGTTAATGTTCATTTAATAGGCAATTAATTACTCTTAAGATGGTATCAAAATAAAAAGGTATCAGATTACCCTTTTTCTTCAGAAAAGTAGAGATTTATACTGTCAGGTAAAACCATTTTTCAGGGCACTCTCAATGACTGACGCACAATTTTTCGACTCTTGTAATTAACTGATAATTATATTTTAATTTTCGACATTGGTCCTGGATGTGAGAAATTTTCATAATTTGATCGTTAAATAAATAGATTGATATATCAGAGCTGGAAACGTTGTGATACCCATTTTGAATTTTACCTACATTTTAGAAAGGAGTCTAGTTAATTACTCTGTTTAAAGATAGGTGATCACTATAAATATCATCCTTACCCTCCTGTAATGTTTTCAGGGTATAGTTGTATTACACAAAGAAGATAAAGAACGCAAAAAAGTAACTATTAATTACTTATTTACTGCATATATGAGCAGAATGTTAAAGTTTGAAATAATGTTTGATAATAACCAAGTTCGAAAGTATGTTTTATTTATTATTCTTTAAATATTTTAAACAATTATTATTCATTGTAATATATTTCTACTATCAATTTCACTTTTTTTCTGCGACGTAAATAAAACAATACTTGTGAAAAACTACGATTTAATAATCTCATGAAATGAATTTGTTATATTTATGTATCTAAATTGACTATTAATCCGTCTTGACATAAAATTAGGACTTTATATTTGAATTATTGGCTGAAGCCGGACTAAGTTTCGTGGTGGTCGTTAAAGTGATTGGGCACGTCAAATATATTCGTGGTCTCATTGTCCTGTAAGTTCTAAAACAATACCCTGGGGGTGGCAGGAAAAGCTGGGGGAAATCTGCTAGTCCCAGTTTCTAAATTAGGATTCCCAGGAAGTAATATTACTCGCGTCCGTACATTCTAAATCTACACGTGCTCCCCGAGTACTAAATTAACCAGGACTAAATGTATTACATTTTTAATAATGTATTTGTATGTATTGGTTACATCTGATTTACAATTATATGGTTACTACTTATAGATAAACATCTAATAGGTATAGTCTCTTCTTTCCCTTTTTAAAATACAGTAATTATGATTTGATTATAATGCATCTCTATATTACATGTATAGGATATTAAAAAGATAAACAAAATGGTTTATGTAGAAGCTTATTTGTTTTAAGATGTTGTAAAATAGTATTGTATTCATGTTTGATGCAATCCCTAGACAATTTGGATATGACTGATATGACCATGTTGCGTTTTCTAATTAGTCTCAATAATATAATGCATATTGGTATGTGATTATTAAAGTTCAAAACGTCGTAATAAAAAAATACACTTTATTTTCTTCTCATACTACAAGCACTTAAAAACAGCAGCAATTTAAATAAACGAGAGATAAACCTTGCTTGATCGTTTTGCTTATAAATGTTTTTTCCTTTTAATTTAAAACTGTGTAAGTCAGATTAGTTATTCATGTTGTTCGCAAATTGATTACACTCTAATCAAATGCTAAAAAAAATATAAATTAAATAACGTGAGATGCTATTTGTACATAATGTGTTTGGAGGCTCACTACGAAACAAATATAGCTAGTGCGTAGCTAGGTGGTACATTTTTATAAGGATAGAAAAAGAAACTTAGTACGACGATATGATAAGTGACGTGTTATAAATAGAATTGATATTAAAAAAATCTTGTAAATTACAGAACTTAAGGTACAAATGACACTGATGAAAAATATATATATTTTTTTATTTTAATTAAAAAATGGAATATACTAGTAATTAGTCAAATACCTTGAGTAGTAGAATTGATACTTTACTTTTAAACTAGTTAATTAGTTTTCTCCTTAAATTATACGGTATTTAATTAAAGTTGTTTTCTTTCCTCTTTAAAGATTTCTAATATTGTAAACTACTTCCTTACACCTTAATAAAGCGTATCTGGAACAAAGTATAAATTTCTTTCATATATTCCTTAAAATTAGCTATTAGATTATTTTCGGAAAAATTTCCGAAAAACCATATCACGGAAAAGAATTTTTAATGTTACGACCTTAAAATAACCTTCATCTTGTTGAAATATATTTTGGCGTAGAAATGAGTTTTAAATATTCATTTTTAGATATTAATAATATTGATGGTGAGATCACAATCGAAAAGAGAATTTAACATCTAACTTAATATTAGTTACTAGAAAGTCACGGTAGATTATACTGAATTGCAAAGTAATACCTATAAAATTGGAGAATTATTAAGAATCAAAAGGGAACAAGGATTATAGAAAAACGCTAGTCTATGTTCAGTTTTAGTATCCTCGATCTACAATGAATTGATCTACCATGAGAATTTGATATATGGACAAGTGAAGGAGGTTTCTACCGTGACTTAAATCATGGGTAATCCTCTGACGTACCTTGAGCTATATTTAAGAATCAAAACTTCTATAAACTTCTCTTGCAAGCAAACGTCACCTCATTCAAGGTATTTTGATCGTCCTGGTACTTCAATCGTTTTTGAGGGTGACTGGAGTTACTAATCTACGTTGGATTCACTGATTTCAGGGGATTTAAGCCCCTCTAATCTTTTTTATGATACTAAGAACTTCCCTGTTTGCACCAAGTATAATATTAAAGTCACATGATCAACAGCATTAGCTTGGTACTAGGGTATCTTTTGATTAGGCCAACTTTTGTCCTGAGTCTACTTAAAGTGAACAATCTGATTCAGATCAGATGTATGAGGAAGAAGACGAAAAAACCACCCGTCATGGTTTGATGGCCGAAAATTGCATCTTTATTCAAGGCATTTCGTATCAGGTATATAATGTATGATAGTTGTAAACAATTTTTGCAACAATTTTAAATAGTTAGTCTTTAATTAAAAATTAATAATTAATTTCAAGTTATTTTTTTAATTGAAGACATCATGTTTACCAGTTTATTGAATTCCGCTATTACGCAATATTTTTTTACAAACATTAAATGTTCTTATCACATCGGCAGGTTAGTCTGCAGTAGTATTAATCTAAGAATTGAATCATTTTCCAACAAAAACACCCGGAATGAACAATTTTAATTATTTCATTTCTATCATTCGAACCTCCATAATTTGAACAGGAATATAACTTTCCGATATTAACAATATACTTAATAATATTTTGATCTTGTTACATAGATCAATTCATAAATAAATTATATTTATAATTCTTATTCGCTAACAGTGATTTAATCATATAAATAAGAACTTAAAATAATTTTTATGACTATAACAAGGGGAGAAGATTAAAATATTTCTTCCAATTACCGAGTTAATATTAACCTCAGGTTAAACTCCATCAAACTCTCAATGCTAGCAAAAACCAAAACTTTTGAAGTCTAAATTATTATTAATCTAACTTATTTGATGAGAAATATTAATTTTCATAAACGTAAACAAAATGCGTAATCCCTGTTTTCTTTCGTGTTATATCAACATCAATAAAACAGGTATTACGACTGATTCATAAAAAAGTGGATGTTTAAAATTGTTGTTTACTCTAATAGTTGATTCATATAATGATAAAATATATACATTTTTTAATAAAAGGATCAATTGTAGAAGATTGAAATTATTTTACATTTACGTATTAAACGTAAACAATATACGTATTCCCTGCTTTTATTGGTGTTAATGCAATACCAATCAAAACAAATACTACGATTTATTTTTAAAAAAGTCGATATTTAGAAGTTCTAAAATAATCTTTAAAAGTTCTTTGTTCTCATGAATGGAAACATAAAATCGATTCTTAATATGACACCAAGTGTAACAGATTAAAATACTTTTTGTATTTCCGTAAACAATAGACATATTCCCTATTTTGATTCATGTTACTTTAACACCAATCGAAACAGGTATTACGATTAATCCACAATATATCGATATTTGGAAAATCTAAATTATTCACTAAATAGTTGATTGATCACATTAATGCAAAACATAAAATCAATACTTATTATTGGACCAAGTGTAGAATATTAAAATATTTGTTTCATTTACCGATTAATCGTAAACAATATCGTATTAGTATTGATTGTGTTACATTAATCTATATATAATAAAACAATTATTATGATATAATTACAATATAATTATATTTAAGTTCTAAATTAATATTAATGATTGATTTATCCATAAATAAAATACAGAATTTTTTTTATTATAAATGTAGAAATTAAAATGTTGTTTCATTTAATATTAAATAATCCTAGATTAAACAACGCCTACTATAAAATTAACAGAATTTGAAATTTATATTTACCATTCACCGAGTCTATAGTAATATAAATGAAAGACATAAAATAGTTTTATTATTTAACCAGTGAAAAAATATTAAAATATTCACGCATTGAGCAATTTAATTCCAACCAGTTTAAATTCAAGTAATCTATAAAAGTGAAATTTTAAACTCTAATTTATTATAGGCTATAATCTTATAAATAAATAATATTGTATATATTAATGCAGTGTTTCTCAACCTTTTAGTATTCACGGCCCAATTTTCAATCATAATTTTCATCGCGCCCCCCTCCCACCGCGTACAATAAAAATGTATACAATAATAATGTATTTCATTATGGCGCTAAACCTGCACTACAACCTTAATTTTAAACTTTATAAATTACCAAGAATACGGAAATTTATTGACATTTTGCAACACTGATACTCAGCATTGAAAAAAACAATAATCCTATGCCTTTTTATTGCTCTTGCATCCCGCCAAGTCGGGCATTCTCACGGTTTCGCGAGAAGTTTCGATTTGTCTGGAATTTGTCTGGTCAGTTAAAAAGTTAAGTTAGGAGCGTGCGCAGATGTGAACAAATGTTTTCTCCTAGGGAGAAGGAGAAAGTTCTATGACGCCAATTTCAATTCCAGACAATCTCATTCGAGTCGATCCTTCTTATCGCTATTGAATCTATTCTTAATGTGTATGTATATATTTTCGTGTAATAGCAATTCACGGTATTAAATATTCACGGCAGCAGACTTATGCAGAATCATGGATAAATTTTAAGCGGGCGTAAGCGAGCATTAGACGATAGACAAGCATCAACAAGTACACAGACGAGCGTGGTTCCGAAAATAAAATCAAGAAAATATTCTCAAGAATACTTAAATTTTGGGTTCACTAGTACTGAAGTAAATGAAGAAAAAAGGCCCCTGTGTATCATTTGCTCAAAAATGTTGGCGGCAGACAGCATGAAACCTAATAAACTTAAACGACATTTGGAAACGCTTCATAGTGAGTACGTAAACAAACCCAGAGAATTCTTCGAATTAAAATTAAAATCATATGAAAAGCAAAAATCATTGTTTAAAAAAAACTTTGTCTGTGAATGAAAAAGCTTTAATTGCCTCTTACAAACTTTCATATAAAATAGCCAGATGTAAAAAGCCTCACACCATTGGTGAAGAGCTTATTTTGCCAGCCGCAATTGAGATTGTAGAAATTATGTTTGGAGATAATTTTGCAAAACAATTGCAGTCTATACCTGTTTCAAATGATACTGTTGCCCGTCGAATTGCTGATATAGCTGAAGATGTAGAGTGTCAGCTTTTGTCGAAGTTGCGTGACAAATTGTTTTCAATACAACTCGATGAGGCAACAGATAGTAATAAAGATGCTCATTTCATTGCCTATGTTAGATTTTGTGATGATTTGTCAGTAGTAGAAGAATTACTTTTCTGCAAACCAATAGAACTCAAAGCAACAGCACTCGCATTATTTGCTATCTTAAATGATTTTATGAACGAGGCAAACATAGAATGGAAAAATTGCGTCGGAATATGCACCGATGGTGCTCGTTCTATGTCCGGAATATTCCAAAGTATTCAAGCACTTGTGAAACAAAATCGCCACAGTGTCTATACATTGCATGATACAGAGAAGCTCTTCCAAAGAAATGAGTCCTGGTTTGAATATTGTGTTAACTACGGTTGTAACGTAGTAAATTATATAAAAATGAAATGAAATCAAATCTTTTCCGCACTTTGTAAAATTGACATGGTGCAGACATTCAGCGTTACTTTTTTATTGAAAGATGGTTATCAGGAGGGAAATTTTTAAATGTTTATGAATTAAAAGAAGAAATCACCGTTTCTAGAAGATGAAAACAGACAAGCTTAATTTTCGCGATAGTTTATTTGTGATGAAATTGAGCTACATGGTCGAATATTCGAGAAATTAAATAATGAACTTCATCTGCAAAAAAATACAATATATTATATGAGTGATTAAAATGCTTTTGTAGGAATAATTGTGAGGAAATTTGCAAAAAATTAACATGTTTGCAAATTTGAATGATGTATTAAATTTTCATTCTTACCTTTGTGAAACTGGATTTTCTGCGGTGGCTTCTTTGAAGACAAAATATAGAGCTCAGCTAAATATAGAAAAAAGAACTGAGAGTGTCTATTTCTAATATTAAACCCTCCTTCGAAAAACTTTGCTCTGAAAGACAGGCCCAAGGAAGTCACTAATAATTATTAAATTTTTTTTTAATTTAGTAAGTTGTTTTAATTTAATAAGTTAATTATTAAATATGTCGAAATGTATTTTGTTTTGTATGTGTGTGTGTTCTTTCCTTTCAGTCACTTAATCAATTTTTTTAAATAACATTTTCTCTTGGATATGCTCGCGCCCCCATTAGTGTGCTCGGGCCCCCCTACGCGCCCCACAGGTTGAGAATCACTGTATTAATGGATATTGTTAGATTAATAAATGATTGGAATTAGGATAATCGGAATTGTTACTAGTTCAAGGATGTAAGCTCTTATAATAATAATTTCATCGATTTATAATCATGAAATGTACAGTCTAGACTAAATATAAATATGAAAAATATACTGGTACCAAAGTAGAACTACTACTAACTCCCCCCCCCCGAAAAAAATTATTAATGATATCTAAGAAATATTAAAACTGATTGGATTATTATAGGAGATTAATAATAATACCTGATGAATTAATGTATAAATATTTCTGTGAAATATTATAGAAGCGTCTCAAATATTAAAATATATTTTTAAGCAGGAGAAGAAATCTTCGATAATTATTTTTAATATACATATCATTTTCAAATAAGACCATAAATTTTCATTAAAATACTTTTCAGATTTATCCACATTATGTAATGTACTTAAAATTATTTCACAATTTCATTAACTAATTTGAGGTAGTGAATTTTCCAGAGGCTCTTGAAATCTAGAAATTATGGGTATAGCTGCAAAATATTAATTACCTCTGCACTACCAGCGATAAATTACTAAAATGCTTATTATGTCATATGCCTATCAAATTAACGGTAGTGATATCTTGAAATTTTAATAACGTAAGCTGGGAAATTTTATTCATATTAATATTCAGTATACATTTAAGGCAAAATGGCATTAAAGTCATGTATACAGTATTTAACACTAGATTGCCCAAGGCAGTCATTTTGACTGTTTTTTACTTTCAATAAAAAAACAATTATGAAATATAATGACACAATTTCTTAGAATTTGGTGACTTTTTCTATAACATATAAATGGGTTTATGAATAATTGTAGTTACTTCCGCCCTCCTTTATTATATAATATTAAAAATTAATTTTAAACAAATTTCTTTACATATTTGTTATTTTTTCACAATGCAGTCATTTTGACTGTTTTTGGGCAATATAGGTATACAAGAAATCTCGGGCAATCTAGTGTTAATTCATAGTTTGCTTAAATTACACTAACACACTTTGTCTATAAATGTTAGATGTGGATATGGGAATCATGCCGAACTATAACAAAAACACTTTCAAACTTTATGTAAATTAAATATATTTTATCAGAACATATTTTTAAATTAAGTAAAACTGATTTTAAAAATTATTTTTATTTTTTTATTCAAATTGATGGAAAATATAAGAATATACTAGATGACCCCTCTAACTTTGTCCTGTTTTAACCCTGTAAATCCAATATTTGTAAAATGTTTTAAATAAATTATAAACTGGACCATTTTGATGGAAAATGAAGGAAAAATTAGCTTTAAAAGTACTTGACGCCACCACTATTAGAGTTGTCACAAACGTGATGAGATTAAATTAAAATTCCTTCAACGGCTTCAGGTGCTTTTGATCCTGGAAATTTTTGTACTGAAGACCGTTGCACAAACCACTGTGCCACAGATATGTTGGCAACGAATGGTTTCATGCGGCATTATAATAATCTCATTAAGTGCGTAATTCTGAACTTTCGGATCAAATTGTAAATCTAAACCCTTCTCGAAACAAATTAATTACATAATAAAATTTCATCAAAATCAATGCAGTCGTTTAAAGTTCTATAAAACACAGAGACATAAATTTTATATAGAAAGATTATGTTGAAACGTTATCAAAAATGATATTACCATTGCTTAAGTGAATGTTTAATGAAATCTGAAGTCGAATGGTAAGAATTGGGTAAGCACGTGTAATATGGTTACAACAGTAGAAATCTTGTAAAAGAGAGCTATAATTTACATCCCTTGTTCAAAAGAACAGTATGGAAAAATAATTAACAAGCTAATATTTACCATTTTAATGAAAAGTTTTAACAAAAGTGACATTTCTGTGTATGAATGAGTGCTGTTGCCTTTAGCAGCTGCCATACATCCCAGATGTTTCTTATGTTTATTGAGATACTCTGGTGGATTTTGCGTTTCTAATCTTCTAGAAAATACGTTGGTGAGGTCAGTTTTGGTAAGGAGAGTAGTGGTATTCAAAAGGCTATATAGATTACTAATTAGAAATCGGAAACGCAATCTGCATAAATTGTCGTTTGATGATTTCTAGCAATTTCATTTCAGGGGTTCTATTAATTTTTAAAGGTTTCCTGGTTATAGTTTTTCTTTTTTATGTTTAGATACTAAAGTTAAAACCCAAGATAAAAATTATATTATACACTTATCTCGTTTCTTTCGGATTTACTCCAATGAACGGTAAACCAAGAAATATGATGGATAAGATTTAATGGGTGGAGATATTTAAAGGGCTATATTGGTTACTAATTAGAAATATGAATCAAAAACTGCATAAATTGTAGTTTGATGATTGCTAGCAATTATATTGCAGGGGTTCAGTTAATTTAAAGGTCTCCTGCTTACAGTTTTTGATTTTAGTTTCTAAGATACCCATGTTATAATCTCTGATAAATATCACATTATACACTTATCTCGTTTCTTTCGGATTTCCTCCAATGAACTCTTAACCCATAAATATGACAAATAAGGTTTAATGCACCAAAATTTTGGTAAATTAATATTTCATTCTCTAAGTCAAGCAATGGTAACATAAAACATTGCAAGGTAGATTAATTTAGGCTGATATGCAATTGGTAATAACATTAGTCAAAATAGGATCCGTTATAACAGCTTATTGTTTCGCCTAATACAATAGGTTTCAACGGGGACCAAGGAGACGATGCTGGGGGAGCAGTGAAATTGTTTTGGGTGGTAGGCGATGTGAGCAGGTTTTGGTTTTCCAACTTAATTTTAGAAACGCTAAATACATTTATTACATTAATTATCTAATATAAACGATTTTTACTAGCAATAAAATGAATTTACTAGATGGTTCCAGAAACTAATATTTACATTTCCTTTGTGAAATTAGGCAGGCATCCAGAAAAATATATTCAACCAACAGCAATCATTTTGGTTTGGTTTTGAGAGCTACGATCTTCTCTTTTCCAGGCTATTGACACAGGGACCTACTATTTAAAGCAGATTCCGAACGGCTACGAACATTTATGCCCAATAGGAGTCGACCCCAAATGAACTCCGTAAACGAAGGTCAGCGCCCTAATAATTAAGCCATAGGATTCGTTTGAGCGTTGCTTCAGCGTGTCTCAGTAACAAAAATTTTATTTGCAATTCTATTGAAGGAAATTATGTAATATTTTATAGTTGCGTGTTTCTCCTACTCTACCCATTAAACTGCTGATTTTTTTAAAGGGGGGCGTTGAACACATTTTGGCTCTATGGAGCCATGATAGCATTTTGACTCTGTAGGGAGGCGGTAGCTTAAAAAAGGTTGAGAATCACTGGTCTAATAATAGGTGTGACCATCTGATGCAGCTAAACATGCACAATTGCAATTAGTCATACTGTTAATGAAGCTAGTGAAGAGCAATTAAGTCAGAAAGTTTCATTTACCTATAAGATCATAGTATTTGTGTCTCTTACCATGTATTTTTTCCATACACTTGCTATATATTCAGATATGGTTTGATTAGTCTTGACGAAATTTGTATGAATTCGTATTGGCATCGAAAAAGATTTAAACAGATTAAAATGATTCAAGTTCAAGTTTTGGAATACATAACGGTTTTTTTCTTGATTAGTCCGGTAAACATACTTTAATGTCGTATAATTGAAATCTATACACATATTATTTTCTTAATATATATAACAAGTGTAGTTAAAATAAATAATTTTAAAAAAGCATAAAATATCAATTACATCCTTTGCAAAACAGTTATAGACAACTTGTACAGGAAAAATGGGCATAAGTATTATCTTTTTTGTTATAATTATTATATTCAAGGTTAATAAAGCAATAACTCTGAATGCAATATACATTAGCATTTGTACATTGAACTTAAGTCAACTGAATAAATAACGATGTCTAGATACAGTGTAGAAAATGCAGCATGAAATAAAATTATTTTACATTATTTTTAGACAAATAGTAAGAATTTGATGTAACGTTGTTAATGATAACATTCAGTCTTGGTAATCGTAATCATAAATCGCAATTCCTTTATTACGTTAGCGTGAAAATCAATAATATTTTCTAAAAATATCTGGAAGTTTACTGTCGTCTTATCTAGTTTTAAATAATATAAACTTTAGCGTAATGCAGTTAAGAATAATTTATTAACTTAAAAACGACAAAAACAAACGAGCCAGTGATAATTGTTATGCCGTCATTCTTTAAAACATACTTTAAACCATACCTACCACTTACAGTAATACCTACATTTTACCCAACACAACCTTAACAGACAAAGAAAAACTGAAGTTATATTAACAAATAACTAATTAATTATCCATAATAAAAATCAGAAGAACTAGAATAAACATCTAAGCAATTCAAATTTATTTTTCTTGTATGATTGTGATAAGACGATTAGACATATAATACAATATATTTCGTGTTCAAACTTTTAATGCTACTTTTATTATTTGATGTTTAAGGAACAATTTAATTGGCTATTCTCATGCACACCTGAAATTATCCGGAAGATGTTCGGGTGGAGTTTAATTAACGTACGGAATAATTCCCCCACACACACACACCTAGATATACGGGTATTTATTTCTATTTGTGTTGTCACATATTAATTACGTTTTTGGAATCCATGAATTGGCAATTGTTTTTTCATGCATCTTTTAGCAATGACTTTATTAATGAGGAATTATTTGAAAAGATGGAATAATGAAATTTTCCTTGTATTAGACAGTTGATTGCGTAATGTCTTTTAAAAATTATATTTCCCATCTCTTAAATAACACTAGTTAATTGAAATTAATATCTTATTTAGTAGAAATGTGGCTGGTTAAATAGTGTAAATCAAGTATTTTTTTTAATTCTGTAGATGTTTCTGTAGCAGTCCGTATGTTGTAATGAAGGAATTTTTTACCTTTTAGAAATTTCAAATGATACAACATATTTTCCGATCTTTCACTATTTTCTGCTTAAGACACTAATATCTGGCATTTCCTATTTTCATGCGCAATTCAACAAATTCTTAAGTTATTCAACTTTAATAATAATTCGTTGGTGTCTCGTAGCTCGGACAATCTATGAGTTACTTTGTTGAATAATTAAGTCCAAGCTTTCCCATTTTCTTGAGTTACTAAACCACATTTTAAAATAATCTCAATTACTCCTATTTTAACACTCAATAGGCAGAAATTCACCTTAGTTCTTGGTTATTTATTCAGAAATACTACAATTTACTGTTTTGCGGCATGAGTGATAATAAGACCGGGACTTCATTCTGTACTGTAGTTGTTTATTTAGTAGCTTGTATGTTGTAATTTAGGAAATACGTGACGTAGTGTTTTTAGAAGTTTCAAAAGATACGTGTTATTTGCCCACCCTTTGCTATTGTCTTCTTTGCAAATTGAGATCACGCATTTCCCGTTTTCAAGCATAACTTAACCAAATTTTAAAAGAAACTTAATTTGTTCAACTCTAACACTATGTTTCGGCGTATTGAATATAGCCTTAGTTTTTGGTTATTTGGTCATTTATAGAACTTTTTAAAAACCGTTACTAAAATGAAATTGTATAGTGACAAAATAGCAAGACACGGATGTGAAATAATACAGAGGTAAGTCAAAAGTGTCTACTTTCCCGCCATTACATTTCTGTAAGTTTGTACTCTCAGTCATACCTTCGTCGTCTTAGTTGTATTATAATGCAGTGACAATTTGGTACAGATTTTTTTAATTTTCCTCCCCTTGATGATTTTTAGTAGTTGTCTGGTATGTCTTGTAAGTACCCAATTATATGCATTCTGCTGAAAATAATTCTAGGAAACATATATTTATTTATCCAGGTTTAAGAGATAGAGTGGACACGCATACAATTTTGCATTTTTATTTACTGTTTGTGGTCGGAGGAGAAATGCTATGAAAAATACATCTTGTTTTGATTAAAATGATGAAATACGAAGATGAAATATAAAGATGTGTATTTCTAACATGTGCATATTTTATGTACGTTTGTGCTTTCGGAATGCTAATAAAAAATAGCTGGAGTTACAAAAAAATTTTAAATTAATATTTTAAACAATCCGAAATATATTTTAAACTGTAAATAAATATTTTTAATAATATAAATTTTCCTTTCATCATCAAACCTCTATTTTGTTTCTATTTGTCCGAGAAAAAAAATTACTGGGAGTTACCCGGGATCTTGTATAACTGCGGGTAACGAGAATCATCGTAGGTTGAATGTATTTCCAAGTCCAAATACTGTTTTACAGGCTGTCTTAGTTTGGTTTGGTTTGGTTTGGTTATCGTTGGAGTGCTCACGGTCTACTTTTTGCAACACGAGGGCTAATGAGACCGTGGGACCTACAGCTTAAGGATTCCGAACGCTACGAACATCCATTCCTCAGTGGGATTCGAACCCACGAACTCCGGTTCCGAAGGCCAGCACCTAACCAATCGGCCATGCGTTCGGCCACAGGCTGTCTTAGAAAGCCCAAGTTTCATCTTGAAAATTACCTTTTGTATAAAGGATGCTATTTTAAGAGGTATCAATAAATTATACTTCCTTTTTGGTACAATTTATGTGTTCACTACATTTTTTTCCCTTTAATTCTCTCTTTGATTTTCAGAAAATTAATTTCATATTATCCATTTAAATATAACTAGGATCAAAGGATGCGATTAATAATGTATCCATACCCATTTTTTATATAGTTTTAATTAAAGATTTTTCAGGTCCTTAACCCTCCGAGTGGATCATATCAAGGAAAAAAATCTCCAAAACATATGCTAAAGATTTACTGTGTCAGTGGTCAAAGCTGTCTATGATTTCTTCCTTCACCCTTTGTCGACTAGGATGGAATACGGGAAACCCACCCTCGTTATTGTCTCTTTACTTCCGGTTATATACAGATATATAAACAAATATTATAGACTGTTAATTTTTAATACATATAAAGTTCGTCAAGTCTGGAATATTATCCCATAAGAAATAATGGAATCTAAAAGTACAAATAAAAATGCTCTTTGAGAGACTTATTTATATTTTTAACGAAAGTCATCCAAGATATTTAAGTGGTGTAATTAGAGATGCATCTGTTACCGCAAACGAAATACTTCAAAATAGAGATTTACTAAGCCATGAAAAGCTATCAGTGTCTTTATGTCTCAGGGGGTAGGGGTACATCCCTCAAGAAATGTCAGTGAAAGAGGAGTGCAGTTCCTAAACAATCGACCTGACCCTCCTACCTCAAAACTCCATGGGGGAAAGCACTGGCAAGAATGTACATTACATCCATTTTCGGAGAGTTTTTGGAGGTCGAAAATTGTACGCTTTGAAATCATCATCGGTTTAGCGGAATTGTACGTGCGAACCGCTTAGAGGGTTGAAAAATAATGTTCGTAGAATAAAAACTATATTCAGATTTTTTTCTAATATAAAAAAAAAATGTTTCTAATTTATAAAAAAAATGTAAATTTGTTTTTTGGGTAACTGTATTTATATTTATTACTTGCTGTTTATCTTTATTTTCTAAACAGTTTTTGATTGTTTCTGATTATAAAAAGTGTTAAACGTATAACCTTTATAAACAGTTTAGTTAAAGTTTTTATACTAAACGGAGCAAAACATTTTATTTTGTATATAAAACGAAATATGCTGTTATAGTGAAAATATGTTTTCTAGAAAACTAAATGACCTGTAAACACATCGTCTAATTTTTCATAACATAGCTGAAGATAAAAAAAACTCCTTTAGAAATATAGATATCCAAACTTTCCTCCAAAAGTATAGCACAAGTAGACGTAAAATACTAATAAAACATTAATTTAGAAAATTCTTGTATTTAAATACTTTCAGGAGCATTCTTGAACTGAATACAGAAACCCTTTTAAACAAAATTTGTAGTTTCATACGGAACGAAAAGGATATTTTATTTCTTTTTCGTTTTATTTCTTTTTTGAAACTTTAATTTTTGGGAAAATGGGACAATTATTTGCAGTTGATTTCCAGAAATGAGGTTTATGCTTTAAACCTTAAATTATCTTTTGAAATGAGATATGGTCTCAAATTATTTCCCGTGGAAGGTATTTGAATTTTTCGAAGTCAAGTAATTTAAATAAGTTCAATCGAGCTTGAAATGCAAAAGCGTTTTTTCACAGAATGTTCCTTCTTTGAAGCACTGGAATGCTCTTTAAATCTAGATATGGGTAGATTCGTTACTTAGATTACTGTTTGTTTAAATTTATCTAAACCATCGACTGGATTTCGTTTCTGTTCAATTGTTTTTAAAAAAGTCAGAAGTCCGGCATTGAAATATTAATGGTATTTTACTGTTAAATAGTTATGAAAAATCGTAAATTACTAAACGAAATAATTTTCATTTAATGTTACTTAATAGCCTCCCATCTGAAATGTTTTCATTACAACAACCTATTTTTGAATAAACTAAAATGTTCAGCCTACCTATATAAAATGTTTCTTATTCATTACTGTCTAACTTTTTAAAAAATTAATTTTGTTATTTGAACCAATAGCTTAAAAAACATACTGTAAATTGCAAGTGAATAATAAATGGAACTCATTAACTGAAAAAATGTAAAATTTGGAAGTTAGAAATTAAATTTTGTGCCAAATTGAAATTAATTACTATTTTATTCTTCGAATCTGAGATTTATTAATCATAGCAATATATTTTATTTTATATCATACTAAAGGCTAATTTTAAAATCTTATTATTTTTAAGAATTTAATCTTATATTTTTTTAAGTTTTCAGAGCTAAAGAGTCAATACAATTCTAAATTTCAAGAAATTTTAAAGGTTCAGAGTGATTTCATTTCTTAAAATAATGATGCTGTCCAAACTGTATTTAACACCAAGATCGGGATTTGACTAGCAGGGTTATATTTAAATTATTTCGTTATAAGCCGATATTATTAGTAATTACAACAATATCACATCAGGAAATGATAAACAGATCAACATTATTGTCTGAAACAAATATTTCTGTTTTATTTTAAATAGCTTACAAATGATTTTATTAAAGTGTATTTAAAAACGTACATATCCTACTTTTGTTTTATTGTCGATGATCAGCTATAAAGTTCAAATTTTTAAGCATTTTTGTTATATAGAATACGATTCTCCTATAAAATAGAGGTGCAGAGTTTTTGAAATATTCTTAAATGAAACATTTTTGCAATCTGCGTCTAATGGATCAACATTATTGTCTGAAACAAATATTTCTGTTTTATTTTAAGTAGCTTACAATTGATTTTATTAAAGTCCATATAAAAACATACGTATCCTAATTTTGCTTTATTGTCGATGATCAGCTATAAAGTTCAAATTTGTAAGCATTTTTGTTGTATAGAATACGATTCGCCTATAAAATAGAGGGGCAGAGTTTTTGCAATATTCTTAAATGCAAAATTTTAGCACTCTGCGTCTAATTGCTTTCAACATTCCACGCCATATTTCTAGCAGATTTACATGAAATATCATTTAACCTAGAGTAAACTACCTATAAAAATACCATTTTTAATAAAGTATAATGTAACTTCTGACATTTTCAAAATATTCGGATAAACATATATCAGTAATAAAACATGCTTGTGACAGGCATATTAAATTTGAGATATAAACGAGTGTCGAGATTTTGAAACATTCGCTATACTGGCTGAGTAATACAAACCCCATTGTAATTTCAATGTCATTCTATAGATGACCTGATACTTAAATTTGTTTTTCACTCTTATTATCTAACATTAAAGACTAAGATTAAAATCAGTGTAGAACCTCCCTTTTTTATAAGTTTACATCAGAATTTGCATTTTATTCATTCAAATTTATTGTATTGAATTTTATTTTTTATTTTGTTTTCTATATTGAAGAGTGTTTTGTAATAAATCGAGAGTAAAATGAAAACATTAATAAGTAATACAGCCCCGTTTAATTTGCGTGTACTGCGGTATGACAATAAAACTAAAAACAGGACGTCAATTAGAAAATTCAACATTTAAAATTAATTATTTGCTGTATAAAATAAACTATATTCTATGAAATAATAATATATGAAAGAAATGTGACTATTTCCCAGTTCGGGGGGCCCACTTTACCGAGTTCGGTGGGGACGCTAAGCATGGAAGATATCGCTAAATTCTAGAACCCTATTTTCTGGCAAACCTTTCTCTTCTTTTCGGACTCTTCCACCACCCCCTAAAAAAGGTGGGGGTGTCAATCGGCGCCCTTACTTTAGGGTATTGGGGCAAATGACACGTGATTTGAATATCTGACCCTTATTGGTTCCTGTAACTAACAATACTCCAAGACCGCTGAATTTGAATTTTCTAGCGTCCATTTCGGCTGTGTTCTGGAGATTTGTCCCTTTTGCCTGAGCTCTTATATTTTTTTTTTCGTTTTTTTAAATTTAATACAAAATGATGAAGAAATATTTTAAAACTGTATTATTATTTTATAGTGTACTACATTGTTAAAAGTGATACACTGAGTAATAAAAGTAATTTTATTACAACTCTCTACCGTTATTGTTAAGGATGATCAAGGGGAGCTTTACCTCACTTAGATAAGAAAATTTATTTCACTCCCTTACTATCTTCAGAATTTTAAGCTAAAAATTTATTATTTATTTAAAACATTTACTTTTTTCTTATATTTCCATTTTTTAAGCTAATAATTGTACCGTACTTTATAACTATTTAATCGTTTGATAGTTTTAAAATAATTTCATTAAATAGCAACCGTATTTTATAAATATAACTAAATATTTTATATGCATAATTGCCTAAATATAACCAACTAATGCTTATATTTTGCTTAATTTGCACTTATTGCAAAAATTCTGTGCTGTTTAGTTTAATAAGCACTACAAAAGCGCCTCTAAATATATTAAAAACTCAAATTTAAATTTGTATTCATCTTAACAAAATTCCAAACCCTTTTTTGTCCAAAATACGTTTTGAAATTGGGTATAAACTTAATACACAAATTGTAAACATCTCTTGGCGACAATTTGGCGATAACTTGTACAGAAATAGCACCAAAAACATGGCGGCGGGGCCCCCGGAATTGGGAATTTACCAGAAATGTAATAATAATGGTATATTAATACTGCAATATATTTACTGAGTAAGAATTTTAACTTTTAAATTTTATCTTTTAATGAATACTTTTACACGTACATCAAGTGATTAGAGAAAAGTGAACACCTATTCCATGCATAAACCAAATTTTAAGGTATTGCCCTAAATTTTGTACACATTATATAAAAAAGTGTGTATGTTTGAGTGTTTGAGGATATAAATGTAATGGGAATCGTGAAATATTCATTATTAATTGTAAACAACATCGACATCTGCATGAATTTTACTCAGCATATCAATCTTGGTATATATTAAAAAATATGTCATATATTAATATTTATTTCTGTAGTGTATTCATGCATTTGATTAAAGTGTAGGCAATTTATTGGATCTCAGCAGAATTATAAAAAGTCATTTTATATTATGAGGAAACATTGGAGAGGAAATATAAAATTCTTAAAGAGGATAACGAGGATTAAAATGTGATATCTTAATAAAAAATACAATTAAAGTATCTAGTTTATTTCAGTAATAATTAAAACACTAAGATATCAAATATATATATATATATATATATATATATATATATATATATATATATATATATATATATATATATATATATATATATATATATATATATATATATATTATATATATATATATATATATATATATATATATATATATATATATATATATTATATATATATATATATAGTATATATATATATATATATATATATATATATATATATATATATATGTATGTATGTATATAGGTATATATATATAGCAGTACCAATTAAAAATCTGCA
>CM063497.1:73387973-73394072 GCA_032207245.1 Pardosa pseudoannulata | reverse complement strand
CGCGCAACGGCCATCTGCGCGCGCACCTTTTGTTTTAGTGGAAAAGGACAGACTGTTAGTTTTCCGTTATGTGGTGTGTGGTGTGTTAACGTGCGAGGGCCTCCTGCTCTCTGCATTCTCTACAATGTTAATTGTTAAGTAACTTGTAAATATGTGTAAATATATTAATAATTAAACGTAATTTGTTAAATGTAGACATTTTTGTTCCTGTGTTGGATTTATAGTGTTACAGATTGGCGCCCAACCCGTGGCTCGAAACACGAAGCCGAAGACATGACCACAGATAAGTGATTTCTTTTCTTTTTGACAAGCACTCAAGGAACTTTATTAATTTTGTCATCCTGACAAATGAAGAAGAGATTCTGATTTGAATTCACCCTGAATTCGTTTTGTTTTATTATGATCATCCAGATCAAATTTAAATACCGCATGCCAGTTCCTTTAGTGCCTGAAGATTGAAATTTGAATAGTTTGTGTTTCGGTCCAAGTTTTGAATTTTATTTTTCTTAACATTTTTATTATTAGGACTTATGGATATTGTTAATTTCAATTGTTTTGATTAAGAATTCATGAAGATAGTTAATATTTCAGTGTTGAATATTGGTGCAGATTCAATTTAATTTGGATTTTTGTATTAATAACAAAAGATATTGCTCAAGTTAATGTTCTTTTTTTGTGTTGCTTATTATTTAATTTTCCATCGATGATTCTTTTTAATAGAAATATTATGTATCTGAAATATTTGTATAATTAAGAAGTATTATTTTATTCCTTCAAATTTATTGATACTTCCGGTTTCAAATCGGAATAATATAGTTTAGTTGATTAATCAGATGTATGCATATTATGTCATTCTAATGAGCCATTCTCGCAGTAATTGAGTTTTACCATTAATTTTAAGTTTGGCCTGAAAAGAATAAAAATGGCATATCTTGCTAGAGGTAAAAAATGCGACCTTTTGGTTTTGGCCGCAGAATTAGGCATCGAGTTGGAACCCGACGCCACAGTAATAAAAATTAAAGATGTTATAACCGGATGTACTTCATATGACGAAGAATTCACAAAAACATTGTTGGATACAATCATTAGCACCAGAAAAGAATCCGAAGTAAAAGAAAAGGAAGCAGAAACCGAAAGACGGCAAATGGAATTTGAATTAGAGAAACTAAAGTTACAAAATTTAAATCATGCTTCGAAAACAGGAACCGTTCTTACGATAGTGATACGGCTGTATCGAAAGTTGAAATTAAAGGGTTAATCCCTCAGTTTGACCCGAAGGTAGATGACATTAGTACGTTTTTAAACCTTTTCGAGAGACAACTGTCATTTTTGAAAATACCAGAATCAAAATGGGTGGTATTTGATCGGGCTTTTACCTATTGAAATTTCAAAATTAATTGCTATAGAATCGGATTCTCCGGATAAACCACCGGAATATGGGGAAATAAAAAAAATTTTATTACGTCGATTCAAGATGAGTGCAGAGAAATTCCGACAATTTTTCGTCCAACACAGAAAAAATCCAGACTCCACGTGGAGAGATTATTTCTATGATTTGAGAAAATTTTTTGAAGGTTGGCTCAGTGAGCTTAATATCACTACATTTGATCAGTTAAAAGATCTAATAATTTCTGATCAAATCAAAAAGAAGTGTCCTCCGGATTACAAAGATCATTTTTTAGATCACTGGAGTGAATTGAGCGATCCAGTTGCTTTAGTTGATAAGCTAGATGCTTATGAAGAAAGTAGAAACTTAAAAGGTAGAAACACGAACCATGAACAACATAGAATGGAAAATTCTAAGCCGAGTAACAATTTAAGAAATTTTAAGAATAGTGTTAATTATAAATACTCAACGAATAGAACTGTTAATAAAATTAACGAAAGACCTATTAGCTGCTATGGCTGTGGGAAACCTGGTTTCATAAAGGCAAAATGCCCTACGTGTTCCCCAAACATTAAAGTTGATTCCGCCCAGGTTAGTTGCTTGAAATTTCAAACGTGTGCGATACAAGAACCCAAGGCAATGTTAATGAAGATTAAAATAAATGGTATGTGGGGTTTAGCATGTGCTGACACTGGAGCCAGCCACACTGTTGCTGGAGAAACCCTGTATAACCTCCTCCGAGAACAAGGGGTAATTTTTCGTAAAGTGAATTTAAATATAACACTCGCGGACGGAGTGCCGAAATTCTCTGAAGTTTATAATACCGAAATAGACATTGAATTGTTAGGGAAAAGAATTCCTACTACACTATTTGTATTACCTACAGCTAAGGACAATCGAACTCTCCTTGGTACTGATTTTTTATCCAAAGCTGGTGTTAGCTTGGATACTCAGAACAGGAAATGGTATTTCAACAGTAATCCTAGGAAAAAATTCAATTTTGAGAAAGATACATTTATACCAGCTTGTGTGCCACATAAAAACTCTTTCGAATCCTCAGGTAATTCGCAAAACATTAGCACTATATCATCCGATAAAATTATTGTGTCTCCTGAGCTGAACATTTTTCGTTTTGAAAGAAACTGAAGGCAGTCACTTATCTGCCGAGGAAAGGTTACAATTATGTAAACTGTTAGAAATGTTTACGGATATCTTTCAGCCAGGGGAAGAGCCTACACCTAGAATTAAACATTATATAGACACTGGTAATAATCTCCCTGTAGCTATGCCACCATATCGCATGTCTCCATTAAAGAAGGACATTCTTAAGAAAGAGTTAGAGAATCTTTTGGCCAATGGCACAATTGAAGAATGTGAGTCACCGTATGCCTCACCAGTGGTGCTAGTTCCAAAACCTAATGGTCAATTTCGCCTTTGTGTGGACTACAGAAAGTTGAATTCCACTATAAAAACGGATAAATACCCTCTGCCTAGAATGGATGATTTGCTCCATGAAGCTAAACACACTCCTTACATGTCAACGATAGATTTAAGATCCGGATATCACCAAATCGAGGTAAATCCCACTGATCGAGATAAAACAGCTTTCGTGTGCCCTTTTGGTACTTACAGATATTGCCGCATGCCTTTTGGGCTTAAAAATGCTCCGGCGACATTTCAAAGACTAATCGATAACTTCAGAAACTCCCTGAATGATGTTTTGGTTCTGTCGTACTTAGATGACATAATAATTTTATCTGAAACTTTCGAGAAGCATATTGATGATTTAGGAAAAGTATTATCAAAATTGCGTGAGTTTAAATTACATGCTAACAGAGAGAAGTGTAATTTCGCCTGTAACCGAGTGAAATACTTGGGACACTACATTACAATTCTGGTCTTGAAGTTGACCCAGATAAGGTTGCCGCCATTCAAAATTTACCACCTCCCAGTAATTTAAAGCAAGTCCAATCCTTTTTGCAAACTTGCTCGTGGTATAGAAGATTTGTACCGAACTTTTCTGACATAGCAAGGCCCTTAAGTAATCTCACGAAGAAAAATAGCCCTTGGAAATGGGGAAAAGAAGAGGAAAACGCATTTAAAACCCTAAAACATCATCTGATTAGTCCTCCTGTTCTACGACAAAATGACCCAAATAAGCCATACATCTTGCGAACCGATGCTAGCAACTACGCGCTTGGAGCAGTGCTGTTGCAAGGTGAGGGAGCTGAGGAGCACCCTATTGAATATGCGAGCAGACTATTAAACGATGCAGAACGGAACTATACAACCACAGAACGAGAAGCGTTGGCAGTGGTTTGGGGCCTAAATAAATTTCGGGGATACATCGAGGGACAAGATATAACAGTGACATCAGATCATCAACCTCTTCGTTGGCTAATGAGTTTAAAATCTCCAACTGGAAGACTTGCTCGTTGGGCTTTGCAAGTCCAGTCGTTTGCCCCAAAGATGGAATACATACCTGGAAGAGCCAACGTTGTGGCAGATCTCTTGTCAAGACCTTTCTGCCAACACGCTGAAGAATATTGCCAATTCTGCAAAATTGCCATTGATATGCCAACACGAAGTCCCAGAGAATTACGAGAAGAACAACTTAAGGACGCAGACCTTAAAAAGATCATTGAATCATTTGAGAGTCCTGCTAAAGATGAAAATTTTACAAATTGGCTAAATCGGGGATATTTGTTGAATCAAGGAGTCTTATACCGATATTCACCAGAAGCAGAGACAGAAGAAGCCCAGTTAGTAGTGCCAAAGCATGAATGTGAAAGAATACTGAAAGAATATCATGATGCCCCAATGGCGGGACATTATGGTGTAGAAGGAACACTTAGTAAGATAGCGAAGCGGTACTACTGGACTGGCATGCGTAGATACATTACAGAGTACATAAAGAATTGTGAAGATTGTTGCCGATTTAAAGCTAGTAATCAGAAACCTTCAGGTTTGCTACAAACACCTGTATATAACCAACGTTTTGAATCAATTTCAATTGACTTATTTGGACCATTACCCAAGAGTCCTGATGGTAAAAAATGGATATTTATAGTAGAAGACTGCGCTACTAGATGGACTGAACTTTTCGCATTAGAACATGCTACAGCTAGGGAATGTGCTATCACCCTGATAGAAGAAGTTTATTTACGTTATGGATTCCCAAGAAGAATAATAAGTGACAATGGAAGTCAGTTTGTTAGTTCAGTGATGCAGCAAGTTTGTTATCTTCTTAATATAGATCAGGTGTTAACCCCGGTATATCACCCACAGGCAAACCCGGTGGAGAGGAAGAACCGAGACTTAAAACCAAGATTGGCAATCCTTGTCAAAGGTAACCACACTATTTGGAGTGAGAAACTCCCAACCATACGTTTTGCCCTGAACACAGCAAGATGCGACACAACAGGTGAAACAGCAGCATTTCTTATGTTCGGAAGGAGAGCTTCGAACAACAGACGATGTTACTCGCGACCTTCGAGCTATTATCTAAAATGACAACTTCGTGCCTGAGATAACGCCCTATTTGAAACGTTTGGCAAATTATATGAATCAGTTGAAGTCTGATATAGAATTGAAACAGGATAAAAATAAATTTATGCTGATAAACATTTCAGAAAAACGCCTCAATTCAAAACAGGTGATAAAGTGTGGGTAACTCTCCACCCCAAAAGTCAAACCAAATCCGAAAGAACAGCTAAATTTATGCCACGACGCGATGGCCCATATGTTATTTATAAAGTACAATCTCCTACATCTTATTTGATTGCTACCCAAAATAATCCTTTTACTTCCATAGGAAAATACCATTCATGCCTCCAACCTTATAGAGGGCAAGGTCAGAGCAACCCAATGTTGCCCCTGAAAAGAAGAGGTCGACCAGTTGCAGAAAGTGAGCAACAGCCAGACTCTACCCCAGTCAGAAGATCTCCTAGACTGCACCCATCGACATGAGGACATTAGTCGATGGTTGAGGGGAAGAGTGTAGCAGCGCGCAACGGCCATCTGCGCGCGCACCTTTTTGTTTTAGCCAAAAGGACAGACTGTTAGAGTTTCGTTGTGTGTGTGGTGTGTTAACGTGCGAGGGCCTCCTGCTCTCTGCATTCTCTACAATGTTAATTGTTAAGTAAACTTGTAAATAGGTGTAAATATATTAATAATTAAACGTAATTTGTTAAATGTAGACATTTTGTTCCTGTGTTGGATTTATAGTGTTACACTAGGACTTAAAAAAAAGAACTTTAGTCATTTTTGAACACGCAGTATAAATTTTTACAACTTTTCATTAAGTACATTATTTTCATTCCAGAATATCAAAAGCTAAAGAATAAAATAATATGGCATTCAACAACGTAGGTTTATCGGAATTTCCGACTGAAATATCGTATTTATGTATATTTCATATTTGATCAAATATATTTAATAAACTCTCATTTCTTTTTCATTTTACTGAAAGTTTTAAATATAAACTATGAGCATTAATTCTTAACTAATAAACTTACTCAGAGCTTAAATTATATTCCTTAGCTATATAAAATATTATTCTTGTCTCAATTTAATCTTAGCATACTATGCAAAATTTTGTTTTTATCCTATGAATAAAATAGAAAATCTCCTTGTATTTTTTTGATTAAAGTTTTCTTAATAGCACCATCATAAATATTCAGGTGTATGTATTTCTTTACTTATAAAGAAAA
>CM063497.1:73370473-73382973 GCA_032207245.1 Pardosa pseudoannulata | reverse complement strand
TTTAAAGATGGGTTTATGAACATTCCCGTTCCAAGTAAAATGTTATAGAATGTAAGTTCCTGATTATTACATGACCTGTAATTCATTAAGTTTTAAGTGAGATTCTTGGTGTTCTGAATTTCAAAAAGAGTAATTTTTTATTAACATAAAGTCAAATGGCAAATACATTTATCGAAGATTAATTAGCATAGCATTTCTTCTCATTGGTGTTCTATAACATATATTTTTTAGACAGCCACGCATTGATAAATTACCTGTTTTGATGGTGATAATTTGAGTGTTTTCCAAACAGACAACTGTTTGTTAATAATTAATATTAACACATTGTATCCGGGATACGTGCTAGTATGTTTTGTCACGATTGATATTTGAGGGTGGATCACGTATTAGTATGTTTAGTGACGATTGATATATGCCGATTGATATATGATATGTTAAGCTGGAAAAACAGGTCTGGAAATAATGACATTAAATACTAGAAAAGGGGAAAAGTGGGGGATTTCAAGCGTTGCTAACTATAACTCATCAAGAATCCAATATGAATGCCCTTATCCATTACTGGTACAAATGCTTCATAAATTCGAGGACAGACTGATAGATAACTTAGGATACTATTATATAAGTGATTCCGACGTGCCAGAATCGTCCTTGAAAAAATCATTTATATATGTATATAAATATGTATAATGTATCATATATTTGAATATTTTCGTGTCTCTACATTTCCCGAAATATTTTTCATTCGGAGGACATATTAGTTGGACATTCTTTCGACGTTTTTCTCATATCAAGTCGACCATTTCATGTCGCGAAACTTACCCGTTCACTACGTCATCGAGTCAATAAAGTGGCGGGATAAATGGAAAGACATTCTCATGCCAGAAACCCTGACATAAGCCGTCCGTATGAAATTGAAAACCACTGGCTGGCAAATATCGGTATTCCGGAGAATTGGTACCCGTTTCTTTTGACGTAAATATTGTTTTTTAACATTTTTTCCTTGAGGAGGCAATTGAAAATGCATTTCGTTTTTAAAAATTTTCAATTTTTAAGGAGGTTTTTTATAATGTTAACATATAACGTTGCTACATAAAAATATATAAGACACAAAAATGCATTAAAAATCCTTTTTAATTTTAAGTACTACATTATTTGATAAAAGTTGAGAGGTCCAGTAATATTGCTTAATATATTGTATGCGCGACACGTACTAGTTTGTATACTGACAATTGATACTTGACAGTGAGAAACGTACTAGTACGTTTTCTGACGATTGATACTTGAGAGAGGGGCACGTTCTAGTACGGGTTAGTGTAACAACATGGTTTGTTTGTGGATACAAACATAACGGTATATACAGGAAAACGAAGCCTAAATTTCTTGTCTACTACATAGATTCTGGAAAAATTCAGAGAAATAAAAATTAGTTTTTACATCAATGTGGAACCACAGAACGGGAAAAAATTAAAATAATATACTACTATTTCTACTTGATTTTTCATATTTACGATACTATTACAAATTTATCCAATAAAAATATATTTTTTGTTTACAAAAATGTAACGGTTGTTATATATATATTTCTATTTATATATTTGTTTATATACTTGGACGATTGATACTTGAGCGCGCGGGTCACGTACTAAGTACGTTTTCTGACGATTTATACTTGAGCGCTGAATCCGTACCAGTACGGGTTAGAGCAACAACATAGTTTGTTTGTGGGTAGCAAAATAATGGTATATAGAGGAAAACGAAGTCGAATGTTCTTGTCTACTACATAGATTTTGGAAATATTTGGACAGATAAAAACTAGTTTTTACAGCAGTCGATGCTGAAGAACCACAGAACTGGAAAAATTTTAAATTATATACTACTATTTCTATTTGATTTTCATATTTACGATACTATTATAAATTTATCCACCAAATATATATATATATATATATATATATATTTCTGGTTTACAAAAATGTTATGGTTGTTATTTATATATTTCTATTTATATATTTGTTTATATATTTCAATATAAATTATGAAAGGTTAGTTAAAAAATTAAATAATTTTCGATCCATTGAGGTTTAACTGAATAACTAAATTGACGCCCAAAATGCGCGATCCCGGTACAATTCCACTGCGAAATGTACTCGCACACAATGTTTTAAAAGCTAATCAAGTTAGTAGATCAGTCGAAAAGAAATAAAGAATGATGTCATGTGACCGAACCCCCCCCCCAGAAATTTCAAACAAAGATTAAAAATAAATTATTAGATTTAGATAATTAGAGCTTTGTCAAAACATTTTAGAGATGACTAAAAATAGAAAACATTCAAAATTTAATTGCTTCTTTTTTTCCCCTTTTCGTGATGAATTCGTTATGATCGGGATGAGTTTATTCAACTGAATATTCCTTTTCAACAAAATAGAATTTCCACTGTACATGGTACCGTCGCACAGAGGTGAAAAATACTCGATCGAAGACAGCCGGATTTTCTGTTGCTAAGACAAAGGGTAATACATGCACTGGAGCATAGGCTTACCTGATGGTATTCTTTCTGTCTGTCCGTAAGGTCCGTTCCGTCCAATGATTTCGTAAAGAATTATTCCAAATGAATAAACATCCCCCTTTTGCGTTCCTTCCGAGCTGGTGTTGGGATCACGGAGTAATTCGGGAGCTTTCCATAGGAGTTCTACAAGGAAAAGATAAAACAATATTTGTAAATTGAAACTTATATATCACTATCTTTTTTAGATGTTAAAATAGGATATATATATATATATATATATATATATATATATATATATATATTATATATATATATACTTATATAATATATATATGTATAGTATATATATATTATATAATGTATCATATATATTATATATATATATATATATAATATATATATATATATATATTTCATATATTATTCCTCATTCTACTAGAAAAGAACATTTTTGTAAAAGTGCGATTATGACAGAAAAGAATCTAGTTATACTGAAGTACTTTAATGCAAAAGAAAAATGGTTTGGTTTGGTATACAGAGCTACGGTATAATTTTTGCAACTCGAGGGATAATGAGACCGGGATCTACTGCTTAAAGCCAATAAAGAACTTCCATGCCACTGTAGGATTCAAACCCACGAACTCCTGTTCCGAAGGCCAGCACCCTAACCAATAGTCCAGCGTTCGGCAACCGAAAAGTGGAACTGGTCTTCGAGTAGCAAGTTTAAAGTCAATAATGTGTTAGCTGTGTTGTATAAAAGAAATACAGAACTAATGAAATATAAATGCTGGGATATGTGTATTGAGGAAGATTTTTACCTTTATAATTTTTTTTATTCAATGATTGTCTTTATTGTATTTATATAAAATGATTATAGAGAAATATGGAAAGTATTTACTCCCCGCAAAATAAAGTTTTCCCTAAATTTCTGAAACAAAACTAGGAATTGTACACAAATAATTAGAGGCTTTGATGTACATTTATAACCAATTACACGCATACACCAACAGGTTATATATATATATATATATATATATATATATATATATATATATATATATATATATATATATATATAAATGTAAATAGATAAATAGAAAAAAAGAAAGAAAAGTAAAATAATAAGAACCTCATATATGGGCCATAAATAACCAGTGATATGATGTTTCGAAATGACTGGGGGGAGTTGAGAACCCCCCACTCTGGTTAAAACTAGTTTTAGTGGGGGGGGGGGGTCTCAACTCCCCCTAATCATTTCGAAACATCATATCACTGGTTATTTATGGTCCATATATGAGGTTCTTATTATTTTACTTTTCTTTCTTTTTTTCTATTTATCTATTTACAGTCATTTATACCTTTGAATGTTTTTGATTGCTGCATAGCGCATTGGAACTTTCAATAATATAATTTGTATATATATATATATATATATATATATATATATATATATATATATATATATATATATATATATATATATATATATAATATATATATATATATATATATATATATATATATATATATATATATATATATATATATATATATATATATATATATATATATATATATATATAATATATATTATATATATATATATATATATATATATATATATATATATATATATATATATATATATATATATATATATATATATATATATATATATATATATATATATATATATATATATATGTGTGTGTGTGTGTGTGTGTGTGTATATATTTATATATGTATATATATACGTATATATGTATAGCAGTACCAATTAAATATCTGCAACATTCAGTAGACAATCAAGGACTTTTGTGTACGATAACTAAATAAGTGACTACGTAAAAGTAAATGAGTTTCAATATCAAGAATAATATTATTTTATTGTCAAAATAGTTACAATTTGTTAGATGCAAACTTAATTATTTTTAAATCTTTCATATTTTCAATTTTGTTTTCATATTTTCAATTAATCAATTTTGCTCCGTTTTACGGAACAAAATTTACAGTTGATACCTATTAAACAAATTTAACACCTTTTTGAAGAAGTTTTTCTGAAAAATTTACTTATTTAGAAATATGTTTTAGTTTAATTTGCTTCTCAGTTTTGATTGGTCCTGATGCTGTTTTCTCAATGGGAAGACGAATTCTAATGCAGAAGACGACCACAGTTCGTACTTTATAGTCCATGTTTGGTATCGTGATGAAGAAAAAAATTGGTTATCATTCATTTTACATTTTGTTTCGGAAACTAGAAAGAACAACTCGTTTTACCACATTTTTTTCCATATGAAAGAGAAAAGTTATTTTCCATCTACTCCTTCTTTGTTATTGATAAAGAGAAACAGCAGTTTGTTTCTTTTATTGTCCATATTACGTTTAAGTATATGAAACTATAGTTTGTTTCAGTTTATAAAATCAAAATTCATATTTCGCGTCAATAATAGAACATAACTCTTTTTAATTTTAGTCCAAATTTGTTCTTTAAAGCAAGAAACGACAGTCTGTTTCTATACATTTGTTTACTCATTTCCCGCGTTTATCGGTAGCATAAAACTAACATTTGTTTATATTTTGCTCCGATTTGTTTATGGTTAAATAAAAAAAGTTTAATTCTTTTTCTTTTTTTGACATTTAGTTTTTAAATCAAGAAACTGGAAAACAGAGTTCGCGTTTCAGTTTCGCAAAGTTTGGTTAAATGAAACGAAAGTCCGTTTCTTTTTTTTTGTCCATATTGCATTTTTATAGGAACAAACAAGAGTTTGCTTCTGTTTTGTTCCACAATTTGGTAAAAGAAACAATTGTTCGTTTCTATATTTGTCCACATTTCGTTTTGATAGTGAGAAATTGTAGTTCGTTTCTGTTTTGTTCTACAATTGGTAAAAAGAAACAATAGTTCGTTTCTATTTTTTTCCACATTTGGTTTAGATAGGAAGAAACTAGAGTCCGTTTCTGTTTTGCCCTATTTTTGGTTATTTGAAACAATAGTTCATTTCAGTTTTATTCACATTTAGATCTGAAATCAAGAAACCAGAGTTTGTCTCTGTTTTGTTCAACGTTTGGTTAAAAGAAAAAATAGTTCGTTTCCATTTTTGTCCATATTTAGTTTTAATAAGAAGAAACTAGAGTTCGTTTCTGTTTTTCACCAAAATTTCGTTAAAATAAACAATAGTTCATTTCTGTTTTGCCCTATTTTTGGTTATATGAAACAACAGTTCGTTTCTTTTTCGGTCCACATTTAGTTTTAAAATCAAGAAACAAGAGTTTGTTTCACTTTTGTTCTATTTTTGGTTAAAAGAAACAGTAGTTCATTTCCATTTTTGTCCTCATTTGGTTCTAAAATCAAGAAACTATATTTTGTTTCTCTTATGCTCCAAGTTTGGTTAAAAGAAACAATAGTTCGTTTCTATTTTTTTCACATTTGGTTCTACAATCGAGAAACTAGAGTTCGTTTCTGTTTTGTTGGACGTTTGGTTATGTGAAACATCAGTTCGTTTCATTTTTGGTACACATTTTGCTTTGAAATCAAGAAACCAGAGTTCGTTTCTATTTTGCTCAAAGTTTGGTTAAAAGAAACAATAGTTCGTTTCTATTATTTTCCATATTTGGTTCTAAAAATCAAGAAACTATAGTTCGTTTCTCTTTGGCTCCACGATTAGTTAAAAGAAACAATTGTTCGTTTCTATTTTTTTTCACATTTGAAATTAAAATCGAGAAACTTCGAGTTCTTTTCTCTTTTGTTCGACGTTTGGTTATGCGAAACAACAATTCGTTTCTACATTATTCTACATTTCGAGTCCAAAACATAGAACATTAGATCCTTTCATCTATATCTTGGGTTTTAAAAAAAATAAAAATCTTCATGACAATTGCAGATCAAAATATATGTTTGAATCACATATCTTCTAAAATTAGATCAGACCCTTTTCAAAGAGTTCTATAAAAAGAGAAAAATAATTAGTCTTCACAAAATGTATGTATCCCTTCAAAACTCAACTTTTATAAATTAACTTTCTTTTCAAGTTAAAAGCTCAGCTTCTTTTTTTCAAAATATTTTGTTAACGAAACATTACGAAAACATCCATATTTTTAACTAATTTTTCAAGGTTCAACTCCCTGTACAAATATGCTACTGCGTTCCAAAATTAGTCATAAACAGAAATAAAGAAATCGTTTAACTTTGAGTTTATACTAATTTAGTAGTATTATGAATATATACATTATATATATATATATATATATATATATATATATATATATATATATATATATATATATATATATATATATATATATATATATATATATATATATATATATATATACATATATATATATATATATATATATATATATATATATATATATATATATATATATATATATATATATATATATATATATATATATATATATATATATATATATATATATATATATATATATATATATATATATATATATATATATATATATATATATATATATATATATATATAATATATATATATATACATATATATATATATATATATATATATATATATATATATATATATATATATATATATATTATTTATTATTCTTTTGAATATATCATTTCTAAATTGAAACAATGGTATTAGAATTTTCTTAAAATCAAACTTCCTTAAACATCCCACAAAAAAGAACTGACAGAATGTATATCTCATCAGTTAAACACCAAAAACCCACCCGGATGTCGACATATATATATATATATATATATATATATATATATATATATATATATATATATATATATATACGTATATAACTGCCGACGTCCAGATGGTTTGGATTTTAACCAATGATATATACATTCTGTTAGTCTTTTTTTGGGATGTCTAAAGAAGAATCATTAAACAAATTTTGAATACCATTGCTTCAATCAAGAAATCATATATTGAAAAGAACAATAAATGATATAAATAGTATATTTACCATAAATTAGGAGCACTCCAACTTCTCATAATATTTTTCTATAAGGAAAAGAAAAGGAAATTTTTAAAACGTTTTATGATCAACCATAAATTTGACATAATCTACAAACGTAAAGAGGTAACCTGCGATCTGGTACTATTTCTTAAAATTATATCAAATAATAAGTCATATTTGATTCGCTGTAGTGAGATTCTTTGTTAATTTCCCGTGCAATTTTACAGCTTAAATACTTCCAACTTACATACATTTATTGATATATCTAGTTTTACTAAATAAGTTAAAATAACAATCATTCAAAAATAATTTTATTTGTTTTTCTGTATTGTTTGGTATAGTAGAAAAATGAAAAAGTCTTACATGCAATATATTAGAAAATATTTTACATTCCTGATACAAATTCTATATCAAGTATAAGTGATACTGCAATACATTTTAACAACACATTACCTTTAAGAATCTTATAAAATTTGTATATGAAATTGATTTTTGACAAAATCTATGCTAAAAGTTCTTAATTCTCAATATGAAAAATAGAAAATTTAATTAAATAGAATATCCCATAATAAAATATTTATGTATAAAAACAATTATAGGGTAATTTAATTTAATGAACGAAAATATTCGCATACCATGATTTTTAAATTTAAATTTTCACATTATTGTTACCCCTGATGCCAATATTGCAGTTAATTTTATCTTGCATTGCATCGGAAGTATGAAAGAGTTATGTTACCATAATGTTCAAATTGTTTGTATTTTAATAATTATAAAATTTAAAAATCGTTCAATAGCTTTGAAACAATAAAGAATTTTTAAACAATTCTTACCTGTGGACCAATCGTTAAAACACAGAAGTCTTGACAATTTTTTCTTTCCAGTTCAAGTCCCATTTGAGTCATATTAAGAACAAAGCTTCCCAAATCAGAATTTTTACCTTTTAAGCTTGTAGCTTCGCACCATGTTACACAAGAATGATTTTTTACATTTTTACTAAAAATTGAATCCACAACACTATGATCAGCGTCAGAAGAGCACGCAGATGTTTTGAAATCATCGTATTTCTTTTCTTTTTCATATTTGTCTAAGATGCTGAAATCAGCTACGAAGGTAGGTTCAACTGTAGTATGTAACGTGAAATCCATTTCTTGAGACTGAATAATATTAGTGTGAACAGAATCAACAATATCATCATCTGCATCTTCATCAAATGTAATTACGTTATATTTGATTTTCTTTGAGAAAAAGTTCCGACTGTAAAGAAAATAATTACAGGTTTTCACATAAGGTTACTCCAATTTATTTATCAAAAAACTTAAAGAAACATGGATCTATCACAGATTTGAATTAAAAATATAAAATATTATTTTTTTCTTCAAAATAATATTACATATACATTTTATTATCCACAGGCATTCTTTGAATAACATGGTTACTTTTCTACACTAAAACACTCATCCCTCTTATGTTTAACTTTAAACAAAATATTTTACAGTGGGTAAATTCTGCATGGAATTAGTAATTTCGAAATATTTCATGTTCCTTTATTCAATGTATTTTTAATTAAAAATATTGTAGATTCCCTATTATTGAATTTATTATTAAACTTACTTTTGGAAATTACAAAGTGTTTTCACGATTTACAAAGGGTTTAATGTTGTATAAAATGCAAAACCCCGTTTTAAAATTTTCTTAGATGTAAATAATTGTCATATATAAATATTATTAAAAATGAATGAAAATCAATGTCCTGTTTAGTTTCTATATAAAATGTAAAGATAAAATAAAAATATAACTGTGACTGCTTAGTTCTGTTAACAGAAGGAACATTTTGAAAATTTGTCTCTTTATGACGGACATTGAAAATATTTATGACTATAAATGATATATTTAAAATTTTACACATAAGATTATAATACAATTTATAAGTAAACTGATGAGAACCAAAAACCTGTAAAAAAAAACAGATTTGACAAAAAAAATATTAAGTTAATTTTATTATTAAAATGCATATTTTAAAAAAGTGATCAGCACTAAAATCTACTTTTTGCAATTCAGTTTTAAATTAAACTTTAAAAAATAATATCTTCTATTCTATGATTTTTATATTGTATAATTAATTTCAAAATATTTAAGCTTTTTTATTATTTTTTTTAATTTTTAGAAATTGCTTATTAATTAGTTTTACATTAAAACTGGAATGCTTTCAAAATTGCAAATTTTTTTTTTTGGATTTCAAATTATTTAGTACAATAAAACAACCCAAAACTGGTAAAAATCTTCCTATAATTTAAATAATTGTCTAGTATAAATTTAATTTAACATAAGTGAAAAACGAAACCGAGTTTTTTCTTTAAAATATTCAAAGTTAAAGTGAAAAACAAAATAAATTTCTTAATATGATGTGCCCTAAAATTTCCGATGGAATATTTTTTGTGATTATATAAGTTTATAGAAAATATTCGCATACATTATTTATTCGATAAGTAATTTCTAATATTTTTATGTTTTATATGTTCCTGCTAATACATTACACATTCTCCTTATAAAAATATCTTTCAAATTAGAATTAAAAGAGATGAAATACAAAGTCCCTTTTCTCCTTTATAATTGTAAATTTTTTATCTCATCTCCCTGAGCAGGGTTTTTAGTTAATTTACGTTCTTAACCATATATTAACAAAAAATTATATGTAACCAATTACCAATTAGTGTTACGACCTAATGTGAAATTTGTTGCATTTTTCATATTAAAATCCAACAGCTATTAATATTGTTTCTATATTATTAAAGTATATATTTTAAATTTGTTATATCCTCAGCTATATTTTTAAGTTGAAAATATAATTTTAGACACATTATAAGTTATTTTTATCATCCCAAAATTTCTTAGAATATAATTGTACAGCAATAAATTATATTTAATTATTGGATATCGTTGCATACTATTAAATTTTTAGATAATTTTATATTAGTATTTTTGAACAACTTATCTATAATAAAATTTTTATTAAAATAAATATAAGAAATTATTATTATATATGTATATTAGTTTCCTTTATTTTTTATTACCATTATCTCATATTTTAAAGACATTTACGAAATCATAATTTCTTTCTTACATTTTTCTTTTAATCTTGCGTAAAAACTTCGGAGCCATTGTAACGAAGTCAACAGAAAACAGTTTTCCCAAATGTTTGGTAAAGCTTTAAATTCTGAAATCTATTAAAACAGCATAACTAATATAAAAGCCGAGAAATTTACATAATTGATGCAGTTAGAGTATTATTTATTGGATAAGGTAAGAGTTAGTATAGCTTTTAAAAATAATTGTACGAAATCTTAAATTTCTTTAGTGAGATTATTTTATAAACCACAGCAATCAGGAGCAGCAAACGTATGAGCTAAAGGCTTTCAAGATGGCGTCGATAAGTAATTATGTTTTAATTGTTAAGTCAGTCTTTGTTTTCAGATTTGTTGAAAGAAGTTGAGTTGTCTAGCATTTCATTATTGTTACAATAATATCTTATTGTTACACAATCACTTTTATTGTATGTATAACAGTGGAACAATTATATAACATAGCATTATATATTAGGCATAGACACATTATTATATATACTCCTTTATTTACATATATACACAACTGCTCAAAAAGTTATAAGACAAATTAAAAAGATTCTGAATACTTTTTACAGAACAAACATATTACTACTAATAGCCTGCCAATCTTTATTATTAAATAACATTTTGCTTAAACTGGAGAACAGGGTGCCCCGCCAACTTGCGGATAAAGCTCTGAGCATGGTAGCCTAACATTTTTTCCTGATCTGCTAAATAATCTGCATCTACATTTTAGTTTTTATTATATTTGTATCTAGCTCTTCTTGTGTTACCCAGCTCTTATATATTAAATACGCGTAATTCTTGAAAAGTTAGATATAATGATACATTAATTATTCTCTATGGGTATTTTTTAATAATTTCGGGGGTTTTCTTTTTAAATATTTGGCTTTGTAAACTGGGGAGGAATTAATTGCTCAGAAATATAAATGCCTTGTTTCTAAAGTTGTTTTGAGTAATTAAATAAAAGTATATAATTCTATTAGAATGGGGAAGTCTACAACCATTAAAGTCGCCGAAACGCAAGGTATACAATTTTCGAATGGGAAACGTTTGTTTTTTAGTAAACGTTGTCAATAATTTTGCCAAGTTTGCCAATGGGCACCCTATTCTTCAGCATGTTTTATTATAGCTAACCCTGGAAAAATAAAAAGGTTTGATCACCTCTTGTTGCAGATTAGTTCCTTTTTAAACCAACATTCTTTCCATTTGTTTTTTTATCTATGACTTTACAGGTTTTTAGAAATACTTCTTTCTAAAATATGTGATAGGTTTTCAATTAGATGCATATCAGATGATTATCCTAGCCAGCTGAGAATTGTAGGTCTTATTTAATTAATTTAAAAATTTAAATGTCCAATCAATCTTGTCTCTATACGTGTTGGACCATCTTCCAGGAAAACGTGTGAAGTTGCAGTACGGAGTGCCCCCTTGTTCTTTTTTCGATATTTTTGATACCAAAATGCTTTTAAAATTGTTGGGAAATTTAAAAAATATATTTCTTCCTTACAATATGAACTCATTATTAGACCAGGATATTCATCCGATGCGTTTAACTTTCAGTCAGCTGTAACCGTGACTGAAAACCGTATGTAAATTACCTACCGCATATGTATATTTAAGCCTGTTCAGCGTTGTTGGTGAGGGCACTTCTAGCTTATGCTGCTGCTCAATAGCTTGAATAATTTACATGTATTATTTTATGCAATAAGTCAATGCATGTATTGTTTTTATTAATATAATTTTAACTAAAAGCATTTGAAGTGGAAGTGTTATAAAACCCGAATACTTCATCAATCCTCTGACGCCTATGCAAATTTAGAAGTTTTGGGAAATTACATAAGACTTGACTAATTTTCCATCAAAATGACTTATTTTCCATAAACACCCATGAAAGCAATAAAAATTA
>CM063497.1:73322973-73355473 GCA_032207245.1 Pardosa pseudoannulata | reverse complement strand
CTGATTTGAGAAGTAATATTAATTTTAATAAATATAAGCAGTATGCATAATCCCTGTCCTGATTCGTGTTTCATTAACACCAATCACAACAGGTATTACGGTTAATTCACACAAATTCGATATTTAGAAGCTCTAAATTATTCCCCTAAACAGTTGATTGATCACATAAATAGCATAAAATCACTTCTTATTATTGGATCAAATGTAGATAATTAAAATGGTTTTTTTTTTTTTTTTTTTTTTTTTTTTTTTTTTTTGCATTTACCGATTGAGTAGATCCTAGATTGAACAACGTCTAACTCCCAAATGTAACAAATGTTAAAACTTTCAAGCTTTACACCGATCACCAAGCTGTTAATCAAAGATATAAATGAAAACACAAAACGATTTTATTTTTTCATCAAGAGATGAAGATAAAAATATTTTATGCATTGACCAATTGAATTCCAAACCCAAATTAACTCCATCTTAACCTCTGTACAAACAAAAGTCAAAAATTTTAAACTCTAAATTATTAACCAAGAAGCTTATCAGTCATATGAAAACTAATCTCAATTATTGGATTTATTAGTAGATATTATTTGATTAATAAATGTTTGGAGGTATTGTTACTGGTTCATACATACTGGTTATTACTATTTTAGTAGTATTTTCATAGAATTATAATCATGAAATGTAAAAGGACAGAATAAGTATACATGTAAATTAAGCTAAATCTAAAATAAGATTATTAATAATAATTATTACGAAATATTAAAATCTGATGAATTATTATATAATTATTTCTATGAAATATTATAGAAGCTCCTCAAGTATTAAAATAAATTTTTAGCATGACTCTGTACTAACAAAAGTCAAATATTTTGAACTCTAAAATTATTAACCAAGAAGCTTATCAGTCATAGGAAAACTAATCTCAATTATTGGATTTATTAGTAGATATTATTTAATTAATAAATGTTTTGAGGTAGGAACATCGGAATTGTTACTGGTTCATAGATGTAATCTATATAGTAGTATTTTTATAGAATTATAATAATGAAATCTAAAGCACAGAATAATTCTAAATGTGAATTAAATACCAGTACCAAAGAACTAAGCTAAATCTAAAAACAGATTATTAATAATTTCTAAGAAATACTAAAACCTGATGAATTATTATGTAATTATTTATATGAAATATTATAGCACTCCTCAATTATTAAAATTAATTTTAAATCATGAGAAGAAATGTTCGATAATTATTTTTAATATACATATAATGCTCAAATACGATCATAAATTTTCATTAAAATACCTTGCTGATTTATCCATATTATGTAATATACTTAAAATATTTTACAATTTCATTAACTAATTTGAGGTAGTGAATTTTCCAGACCTCTTGAAATCTAATATTAGTCGTATAGCTACAAAATATTAATTACCTCTGCACTACCATTTTTAGTACAGTGATTAAAAGTTCTTACTGCGGTTTAAGTAAGTTCTGCATTGGAATTCTTGTAAGGACTGAATCATATTTAAAACAAATAACTCAGAAATAAATCATTTCTATTGTACTACCGAGAACCAGTCTTACTGGATCCATAATATTAATTTTAATAAATATAAACAATATGCATAATCTCTGTCTTGATTCGTGTTTCATTAACACCAAACAAAAGAAGTATTACTATTGATTCACAAAAATTCAATATATAGAAGCTCTAAATTATTCACTAAACAGTTGATTGGTCGCATAATTGATAACATAAAATCAATTCTTACTATTGAAGCAAATGTAAAAAATTAATTTTTTTTTTTTTTTTTTTTTTTTTTTTTGCATTTACCGATTGAGTACATACTAGATTAACAACGTCTAACTCCCAAATGTAAGAAAAGTTTAAACTTTCAAGATTTAAACCAATCACCAAGCTGTTAATCAAGGATATAAATGAAAACACACAAAAAAAATTATTATTTCATCAAGTGAAGAAGATAAAAATATTTAATGTATTGACCAATTGAATTCCAACCCCAAATTAAACTCAATCTTAACATCTGTATTAACAAAAGTCAAAATTTTTAAACTCTAAATTATTAACTAAGCAGCTAAT
This sequence comes from Pardosa pseudoannulata, assembly GCA_032207245.1. Lineage (NCBI taxonomy): Eukaryota > Metazoa > Arthropoda > Arachnida > Araneae > Lycosidae > Pardosa > Pardosa pseudoannulata. The sequence goes on along the minus strand of CM063497.1, from coordinate 73,353,377 downwards.
CAGTCATATAAAAACTAATCTCTATTATTGGATTTTTCTAGATTTTATTTAATTAATAAATGTTTGAAGGTAAAATCATCGGAGTTGTTACTGGGTCATAGATGTAGTCTATTTCAGTATTTTCATAGAATTGTAATCATGAAATGTAAAGCACAGAATAAATCTAAATGTGAATTAAATACTAGTACACAAGGAAAACTAGGCTATACCTAAAATCAGATTATTAATAATTTCTACGAAATATGAAAACCTCATGAATTATTATATAATTATTTCTACGAAATATTATAGAAGCTCCTCAAGTATTAAAATAATTTTTTAAGCATGAGAAGAAATGTTCGATAATTATTTTTTAATATACATATCCTTTTCAAATAAGATCATAACTTTTCATTTAAAATACTTTTCAGATTTATCCATATTATGCAATGTACTTAAAATGATATTATGATTTCATTAACTAATTACAAAGGAATGGACAATTACAATTTAACTGAAGACTAGTAACTAGAAAATCATCCTCCATGGTATGACGGAAGCAAATTAGTTATTTTACGAGAACTATCCCATTACATTTCGACATAATATTTCGTACTTTTCTGTTTTACACTTTTTAAACAGTCGTAGATTATTTTTAATACTTTAATGAAAGATTCCAATATACTGATTTTTATTTAGAGATGTCATGCTTACGAATTTATTACGACGCACTATATCACAATAATTTTTGTAAAACAATTTAAAGTCCTTACTGCAATGAAAAGTACGTTTTGCATTGGAATTATTGTAAATAGGGGGTAATATTTAAAGAAACAACTCAGAATTAGATCATTTTTATTGTACTACCAAGAACCAGTCTGATTGGATCCGTAATATTAATTTTAATAAATATAAACAATATGCATAATCCCTGTCTAGATTCGTGTTTCATTAACAAAAATCAAAACAAGTATTACGATTAATTCACACAAATTCGATATATAGAAGGTCTAAATTATTCATTAAACAGTTGATTGATCGCATAAATGAGAACATAAAGTCAATTTTTTTATTGGATCAAATGTAGAAGATTAAAATGTTGGTTTCATTTACTGGTTCAATACATCCTAGATTAAACAACGCCTAACTCCTTAAATTAACAGAAGTTGAAACTTTCAAGCTTTTAACCATTCACCGAGCTGTTAATCAATCACATAAATGAAAATATAAAAAAAAAATTATTATTGCACCAACTAAGAAAATAAAAAAAATTTTATGCATTGACCAACTGAATTCTAACTCTAGTTTAAACTACATCTAATCCCCTGTATTAACAAAAGTCGAAATTTTTAAACTCTAAATTATTAATGTAGAACCTAATTAATCATATGAAAACTAATTTCAATATTTGTACTTATTATGGGATATTACTAGATTAATAAATAATTGTAGGAGGATCATCGGAATAGTTCATTGATTTACAGATGTAGGGTATTATAGTATTAATGTTAACGAATTATAATCATGAAATGTAAAACACAGAATAAATCTAAATGTGAAATATTGTACTAAAAAATATTGTACTAAGAAATATTGTATAAATGTCAAATATTGGTACTAAAGAGCTAAGCTAAATCGAAAATCAGATTATTAATAATTTCTACGAAATATTTACACCTGATGAATTATTATATAATTGTTCCTATGAAATATTATAGAAGCTCTTCAAGTATTAAAATAAATTTTTAAGCATAAGGAGAAATGTTCGATAATTATTTTTAATACACATATCATTTTCAAATAAGATCATAAATTTTCATTAAAATACTTTTCAGGTTTATCCACATTATGTAATATACTTAAAATGATTTTACAATTTCATTAACTAATTTGAGGTAGTGAATTTTCCAGACGATCTTGAAATATAGAAAGTATGGCCATAGCTACAAAATATTAATTACCTCTGCACTACCAGCGATAAATTACTAAAACGCTTATTATATCATATGCCTATCAAATTAACGGTTGTGATATCTTGAAACTTTAATAACGTAAGCTGGGAAATTTTATTCACATTAATATTCAGTATATATTTAGAGTAAAATGGCATAAAAGTCATTTATGCAGTATTTAAATCATGTTTTACTTTACTAAACTAACACACTGTGTCTATAAATGTTAGTAGTAATTATGCGAGTTATGCTGAAATTTAAAAAAAAAAAATAAAAATAAAAAAAAACTTGCAAACGTAGTGTAAAATTAACTACATTTTATCAGAAAATATTTTTACATTAAGTAAAATTGAATTTTAAATATTTTTTTTTTCATTTTTTATTCAAATTGATTATGAGTATACTAGACGACCCGACAGCATCCTGCTTTAATGCAGTAAATCCAAAAATTGTAAAATGTCTTTAAATAAATTTTAAATGGGACCGTTTTGATAGAAAAGTAAATGAAAAGAATTATTTTAGAAATATCTGACGCCATCTAGCGTACAGTTTCCACAAACGAAATTAGATTAAATTAAAATTATCACATCGTCTGTACGAGAATTCGACCCGGGACTTCTGGCATTCAAGCTGTAACGTATCCGGGCCCTGTTTTAGGTCACACAAGGAAGAATCAGGTGTATCTTGATTATTGAACTTGTTTTCACTGCTGCTATATACATCATTTCACAACTACACAGAAACAAACAATTTCCGATCACAGGTAAGTGATTAGTACACGTAGGCCTGAGTAGAGAAGGGTACCTAAACTAAATTCAGTCTCTGCCGAAATATAGATGATTAGACGGAAGAAACAATTCGTAGCTCTTGCGGAAGTTCTCTGAAGTACTGGTAGGATATCTAAACACAGTTAGAGTTCCGAAGGAAATACAAACAATCCTGAAAAGGATTATATTAGAAAAGGAAACCCAATGTACAGGGTATCGTTTTAATCTCAGCAAGAGATATATCCCAAGACGGAAAATAAAAGACGGGATTTCACTAAATAAAACTCCCCGATTGAGAGACTGGTCGAGACGACCTCCGAGTTAGATGATGAGGGCTACTCCTTAAAGAAATGATCCCAAGGTGGGATTATAGTAAAAAAAAAAACTCTCCGGTAGAGAGACTGGTCAAGGCGACCGCTGAATTAGCTGATTGCTAGCTAACTAACTTCTCTAAAAAACAAATCTTCTCTCGTCTCTTTCTAGGGGAGGGGCCTCTAAGAGAGGGCCCTCGCCCACAATTTCATTATTGGATCACCTAGCGATGACCTCACCTTCGAACAACTGGATTGGTTAGGTTAAACAACCATCGGCTGCAAAGCCAGGGGTCACTGGAATTCTTAGCGGCTACATCTGAGTCGCGGCTAATCTTTTGTCGTTCCAATGATCATATTTCTAGCTGTCAGTGAAGGTGCCGTGTTGTCTGGCATATTGTTCCTCTACTATAGGGAACAACAGTGTAGACATCGTGGTGCCGGGGAAAACAATCCTTTTGTATCCACACAAGCGAAATCCACCTCTTAAAGCAAAGTTCTTTGATGTCGACACACCACTAAATCACGCCGTTACAAAGCCCATTGCTCTGACCTCTGCGCCATACATGCGTTAGCTGTGAATGGTTTGAAGCGCAATATAAAAATATCAATAATCGCACAATTCTGGATTTTTAATTTAAACAACATTTTCTATTGGATCAAATTGTGAATCTACACCATTCAAAAATGAACTTTATTATGCAAAGTTTCATCACAATCACTCCTGTCGTTTAGGTAGATTTCTATTACAAACACACGGACAGAAGATATTTATATATATGTATGTGTGTGGGAATAATATTCTCTCAGTAAAACCAAAAACATTTGGATGTTACTCCGCGACAAATATAAGTAAAAAAAATGTATTTTGAATAAAATATTTTTAAATAAATTATAAATTGGACCGTTTTGATGGAAAATTAAGGAAAAGTTATTTTTTAAATACTTCAAGCTACCACGCGTACAGTTATCATATATTTAATCGGATTAAATTAAAATTCCCTCATTGCCTTCACGGGTATCTGATCCTGGAAATTTTCGTACTGAAGTCCGTTGCGATGACGACTGCGCCATAGATAGGATGCCAGTAAATGGTTTCAAGCGGCATTATAATAATCTCAATAATCACGCAATTCTTGATTTTTAATCAAAAATCATTTTCAGTGGATCAAATTGTGAATCTAAACCATTCTAGAATCAACTTAATTATACAAAATGTCATCTAAGTTAGTCCAGTTGTTTAAGTGGACTTCTATTACAAACACACTTAAAGAAGATGTTAATATATGAAAAAGCGTGTGTGCTTAATGCTCTCTCAGTAAAACCAAAGATATTTGGATGTTACTCTGAGACAAATATAATTAAAAAAAATGTATTTTGAATAAAATATTTTTAAATAAATTATAAATTGGACCGTTTTTATGGAAAAATAAGGAAAAGTTATTCTTTAAATACTTCAAGCTTACAGTTATCACAAACGTAATCGAATTAAATTAAAATTCCCTCATTGTCCTCACGGGTATTTAATCCTGGAATTTTTCGTACTGAAGTCCGTTGCGCTGACGTCTGTGCCATAGATAGGATGGTAGTAAATGGTTTCAAGTGGCATTAAAATAATATCAATACTCGCGCAATTCTTGATGTTTAATTAAAAATCATCTGCAGTGGATCAAATTGTGAATCTAAACCATTCTAGAATCAACTTAATTATACAAAATGTCATCTAAATTATTCTAGTTGTTTAGGTGGACTTCCATTACAAACACACTTAAAGAAGATGTTAATATATGAAGAAGTGTATGTGCGTAAAACCCAGTAAAATCAAAAACATTTGGATGTTACCCTTTAAGGCTATAAGTAGGAAAAAATATTTTGAATAAAAGGAATTTAAATAAATTATAAAATGGAACTTTTTGATGGAAAAATAAGGAAAATTATTTTTTAAATTCTTCACTCTACCACGCGTACAGTTATCACAAACGTAATCAGATTAAATTAAAATTTCCTCAAAGCTTGCATTGGAATTCGATTCTGTGTCTTCTCGTACTGCAGTCCGTTGCGCTAACCACTACGCCACAAATGAATGTTGGAAACGAAACGTTTCAAATTGCATTATAGTAATCTCAATAGGCGTGAAATTCTGGATTTTGAATAAAAAAAAACATTTTCTATCGGATCAAATTGTGAATCTAAACCATTCTAGAATCAACTTAATGCTTAATGCTCTCTCAGTAAAATCAAAGACATTTGGATGTTAAATTGGGAGAAATATAAGTAAAAAAAAGTATTTTGAATAAAATATTTTTAAATAAATTATAAATTGGTCCGCTTTGAAGGAAAAATAAAGAAAAAATTATTTTAAAATTACTTGAAGCCACACTACACTTCATCACAAAAGTAATCAAAAAAATTAAAATTCCCTCAACCCTTGCACAGGAATTATATCCTGGGATACTGAAGCTCGTTGCGCCGACCTATGTGCCAAAGATAAGACGGCAGTGAAGCGGTATTATAATAATCTCAATAATCGTGCAATTATGGATTTTTAATAAAAAAAAAACACTTCCTGACAGTTAAATTTGTGTTCAAATTTCATCAAAACCTATCTAACCGTTTAGGAGGAGCTCTATTACAAACACACAGACATACAAATTTTATATATAAAGATATGTAGCAGTGCGTTGGTGTCAAAATGATGAGCATTAGCATTGCTTATGTGAATGTAATAAGGAAGTCACAAGTGAAATGGTGCAATTGGGATAAGCTTGTGTAATATGGTTACAATAGCAGAAAATGATTAAAAGAAGAGTTAATATTGACATAGGTTGCCCAAAAGAAGAGTATGGAAAAATAATTAGCAAGCTAATATTTACCAATTTAATAAAATGTCTTAATTAAAAGGTGACATTTCAGTTTATGAATGAAGTGTTGTTGCCTTTAGCAGCTGTGCATGCTTCACGGGAGATTCCCATGTTTATTAAGGTAGATTTTGGGTCTCTAATCATTCTGGAAACCAATTTGGTATGGTCAGATTTGGTATGAAGTATAGTGGTATTCAAAGCAATATATAGGTTAATAATTAGAAATTTGAAACACGTTCTAGATAAATTGTCGTTTGAGGATTGCTAGAAATAACATTGTAGATGTTCAGTTAATTTTAAATTTTTCCTGGTTACAGTTTTTCGTTTTACTTTCTCAGACCCTTATGTTAAAATCCCAGATAAAAATCATCTCATACATTTATCAAATGAACTGAAGAATTTTATATATAAAGATATGCAACAATGCGTTGGTGCCAAAAATGAGAATAATCTTTGCTTATGTGAATGTTCAGGGAAATGTAAAGCTGAATGGGGACAATGGGGTAAGTCTGTGTAATATATTTACAAAAGCAGAAAACGGTTAAAAGAAGGTTAATATTGACATCCGTTGTCCAAAAGAAGAGTACGGAAAAATAATTAACAAGCTAATATTTACCACTTTAATAAAATGTGTTATTAAAAGGTGGCATTTCAGTTTATGAATGAATGCTGTTGCCTTTAGCAGCTGTGCATGCTTCTCGGGAGATTCCCATGTTTATTAAGGTAGATTTTGGGTCTCTAATCATTCTGGAAAATAATTTGGTAATGTTAATTTTGGTAAGGTGTATATTGGTATTCAAAGGGCTATATAGATTACTAATTACAAATTTGAAACACATTCTAGATAAATTGTAGTTTGATGATTGCTAGCAATTATATTTCAGGGGTTTCAGTTAATTTTCAGATTTTCCAGGTTACAGTTTTTGATTTTACTTTATAAGACCCTTATGTTAAAATCCCAGATAAAAATCATCTCATGCATTTTTCACACGGACTGACGAATTTTATATACACAGATATGTAGCAGTACGTTGGTGCCAAAAATTTGAGAATTAACATTGCTTATATGAATGTTTAATGATGTTCCAAGTGCAATTGTGACAATTGGGGTAAGATTGTGTAATATGGTTACATCAGAAAACGATTAAAAAAAGTTTAATATTTACATCGGTTGCCCAAAAGAAGCGTATGGAAAAATAATTAACAAGCTAATATTTACCACTTTAATAAAATGTGTTATTAAAAGGTGGCATTTCAGTTTATGAATGAATGCTGTTGCCTTTAGCAGCTGTGCATGCTTCTCGGGAAATTCCCATGTTTATTAAGGTAGATTTTGGGTCTCTAATCATTCTGGAAAATAATTTGGTATGGTCAGATTTGGTAAGAAGTATAGTGGTATTCAAAGGGCTACATAGGTTACTAATTAGAAATTTGAAACACATTCTAAATTAATTGTCGTTTGATGATTGCTAGCAATTACATTACAGGGGTTCAGTTAATTTTAAATTTTTCCTGGTTACAGTTTTTCATTTTACTTTCTCAGACACTTATGTTAAAATCTCAGATAAAAATCATCTCATACATTTATCACACGAACTGAAGAACTTTATATATAAAGATATGTAGCAGTGCGTTGGTGCCAAAAATGTTGAGAATAACCATTGCTTATATGAATGTTTAATGAAGTTCCAATGTAATTGTGACAATTGAGGTAAGCTTGTGTAATATGATTACAACAGCATAAAATGGTTAAAAGAAAGTTAATATTGACACCAGTTGCCCAAAATGTGAGTATGGAAAAATAATTAACAAGCTAATATTTACCACTTTAATAAAATGTGTTAATAAATGGTGACATTTCAGTTTATGAATGAGTGCTGTTGAATTTAGAAGCTGTATATGCTTCTCGGATTCCCATGTTTATTAAGGTAGATTTTGGGTCTCTAATCATTATGGAAAATAATTTATTAAGGTCAATTTTGGTAAGGAATATATTGGTATTCAAAGGGCTATATAGGTTACTAATTAGAAATATAAATCACAACCTGCATAAATTGTCGTTTGATGATTTATTCAATTACATTTCAGGGATTGAGTTAATTTTAAAAGTTTCCTTGTTACAGTTTTTGATTTTACTTTCCAAGACACTTATGTTAAAATTCCAGATAAAAAATCGTCTTATACATTTATCACACTGACAGAAGAATTTTATATATAAAGATATGTAGGAGTGAGTTGGTGCCAAAAAGTTGAGCATCATCTTTGCTTATGTGAATGTTTAGTGAAATGTAAAGCCGAATGGGGACTATGGGTTAAGCCTGTATAATAGGGTTACGACAGCAGAAAACGATTAAAAGAAGAGTTAATATTGGCATCGGTTGCCCAAAAGAAGAGTATGGAAAAAATAATTAACAAGCTAATATTTACCACTTTAATAAAATGTGTTAATAAAAAGTGACATTTCAGTTTATGAATGAGTGTTGTTGCCTTTAGCAGCTGTATATGCTTCTCGGGAGATTCCCATGTTTATTAAGGTAGATTTTGGGTCTCTAATCATTCTGGAAAATAATTTGGTAAGGTCAGTTTTGGTAAAGAGTAAAACGGTTAAAAGAAGATTATTATTTACATCGGTTATTCAAAAGGAGAGTATAGAAAAATAATTAACAAGCTAATATTTACTATTTTAATGAAAAGTTTTAATAAAAGTGACATTCTAGTGAATGAATTAGTGATGTTGGCTTTTAGAGCTATGCAAGCATCCCGAGGGTTTTTCATGTTTACTAAGATACTGTTTTGAATTTTGGTCTCTAATCGATTTAGAAAATAGTTTGGTAAGGTCAATTTTGTCAAGGAGTGTAGTGATATTCAGTGGGGTATATAGGTTACTAATTAGAACAATCTGCATAAATTGTAGTTTGATTATTACTAGCAATTACATTTCAGGGGTTCAGTTAATTTTAAATGTCTCCTGGTTACAGTTTTTGATTTTACTTTGTAAGTTACTCATGTTATAATCCAAGAAAAAATATCACGATATCTTGTTTCTTTTAGATTTACTCCAATGAATGTTTAACCCACAAATATGACGGTTAAGATTTATTCAGAGGGATATATAGGTTACTAATTAGAACAATCTGCATAAATTGTAGTTTGATTATTGATAGCAATTACATTTCAGGGGTTCAGTTAATTTTAAATGTCTTCTGGTTACAGTTTTTGATTTTACTTTGTAAGTAAGAAAAATATCACAATATCTCGTTTCTTTCAGATGTCCTTCAATGGTCGTTTAACCCACAAATATGACGGATAAGATTTAATGCAGGAAAATGTGGGTGAATTATTATATCATGCGCTATAGAAGGCAATGGTATGATGGGGGGGGGGCAATCAACTTGTTTCGGGCTTTTGGGGGGCGATGTGAAAATTTTGGCTTTCAAACTTAATTTTAGAAACAGTAAACAAATTTATTTCATTACTTATCTAATATACATGATTTTTACTAGTAATAAAACTCATTTAGCAGGTGGTTCTAGAACCAAATATTTACATTCCCTATGTCCTGCGGGAAATTGAGCAGACATTCAGAAAAATATATTTAGAAAACTGCATTCGTTTGGTTTGTTTTGGAGAGTTACGGTCTACTCTTTTGCAATAAGACGGCTTTGCTACCGGGACTTACTAAATAAAGTCGTTTACGAACGGCTACGATTAACTATGCCCCGTGGGATTCAAACCTATGATCTGCGGCACTGAAGTTCAGCGCCCTAACAATTTGACCATAGCATTCGTTTTAGCTTTGCTTCACTGTGTCTAATTAACCAAATTTTTTTTTGTAATTCTATTGAAGAAAATTATTTAAACATTTCACCTCTTAAAGTTGAGTACTTCTACTACATCACAGTTTAAATTAAGGGATTTTTTTAAAAGGGATCGTTGGTCACATTTTGGCTCCATAGGGGCGAGTTGATCTCGGCTCTGTAATTAGACGGTAGTTTAAAAAAGTTTGAGCCTCATTGGTCATTTAGATGTGTGTTAATCTAATACAGTTATATAAGCAAGTTTATCGCATATCGGCTCTGTAGTTAGGCGGTAGCTTGAAAAAGGTTGAGACTCATTGGTCTATTTAGATGTGTGTTAATATAACACAGTTATATAAGCGACTTGATCGCATCTCGGCTCTGTAGTTAGGCGGTAGCTTAAAAAATGTTGAGACTCATTGGTCTATTCAGATGTGTGTCAATCTAATACAGCTATACAAGAGTCATGGTATCATACTATTAATAAAGGTTTGAACAGCAATTGTATCAGAAGGTTTAATTTTAATATAAAAGATTTAGAAAGACCAAATTGAGTTCAAGTTTTGGAAGACATAACTATTTTTTCCTGAACTGTACTGTAAACATATTTTAATGTCATATAATTGAAATTTAAACACAGATTGTTTTGGTAAAATATATAACAAGGGTAGTTAAAATAAATGCTTGAAAACTTATAAAATGTAAATTACGTGCTTTCCAAATTAGTTATAGACAATTTGTACAGAAAAATGGGTGTAAGCTTTATGTTTTTTGTGTTATTATTATTACATTAAGGCGTATTATAGCAATGGAGTTTTTTTTACTATAGATCTAAAATCAACCAAATATATAACGATGACTAGATACAGTATAAACAATGCAGCATGAAACAGAATTATTTTTCATTATTTTTCAATAAGTTGTATGCATTTGAAGTAACGTTGTTAAGAAAACATTCAAGCGTCCTTATCGTACCTCCTAAAAGTAGCAGTTACTTTATTACGTTATCGTGAAAATTCAATAATATTTTTTTAAAAAATCTGTACGTTTATTGTCCTTTTATACAAACTAATTCAAAGGTAGCATAATGCAACTAAAAAATCATTAACATTAAAAACGACAAACACAAACAAGCCAGTAATAATTGTCGGACCGTCATTGTTTAAAACTTACTTTACATCCCACAAAATTACCTATATTTTAACCAAAACAACCTTAAAAGACTAAAGAAAACTAACGTTAAATAATTAATTAGCCATATTGAAAATCAGAAGAACTATGAATTACGTCAACTAGCATAAATATAAATATCTAAACAATTCAAATTTCTTTTACTGGTATGATTGTGGTAAGGCGATTAGACATATAATACAACGTATTTCCTTCTCAAACTTTTAATGCTACTTTTGTTATTTGATGTTTAAAGAACATTTTAATTAGGATACATTCATGCACACTTGAAATTATCCCGCAGATGTTGGGATGGAATTTAATTAACGTCTCGAATAATCCTCCCCCACAATTACATATACCGATATTTCTATTTGTGTTGGCACATATTAATTACGCTCTTCGAAGCCAAGAATTGGCAATTATTTTTTACTGCATGCTTTAGCAATGACTTAACTAATACGGAATTATTTGAAAAGTTGGAATATAGAACTTTTCCTTGTATTAGACAGTTGATTACATAATGCATTTTAAAAACTGTATTTCCCATCGTTTGAGTGACACTAATTAATTGAAACTAATATTGTTTTCAGTAGAAATGCAGGTAGCTAAATACGTGTAAATTCAGTATTTTTTTTACTGTATTGTAGTTGTTTCTGTAACAGCGTGTATGTTGTAATTTGGGAATTTTTTATACTTTACAAATTTCAAATCATACAAAATATTTGACGATCTTTCACTATTTTCTACTTAGCAAATTAATATTACTCACTTTCTAATTTTTTGTGTAAAGCAATGAAATTTTTACACTTTATTTCTTAAACTTTAACAATTTATGCGTCTCGTAATTAAGAAAATTATTGGTTACTTGGTTGAATAACTGTAATTTATCAAAATTCATATATATAATTTAAAAATGCAAGTGCATAAATACAGTAAATTCTGTTTTTCTTATTTTCTTTTTTATTTGTTTTGATATCAGCATGAATGTTGAAATTTAGGAAATAGGAAAAATGTTATAATTTAGAAATTTAAAATGGTAGAAATTACTTACTCAACTTAGGAAATTTCTACACAATTAACCCCTTCCGGTATGATTTAATAATGAAACACTGTGCGTGAAATAACCATTTAACTTTTATTTAAAAAACTTGTTTCATTTTACAATTCTTACATATTCTTAATTAAAATCCACTTTTTACATAGTGTTAAATAATATCAGAAACAGTAAAATTAAGAAAATATCAAAGCAAAACATTAATAAGGTATACAGATAATAGTCTTCAAGCTAGTGGTACTTCTGTAAATTTGCTATGATTTATAATATAATATGAGAAAACAGAAAGAAATTTGTGAGAATTTTTCTCGGCTTCTAAGGAGTTTTAAGTAGATAAAATTGATTCAAAATTGAAGTCATAACAGGTATGTAGTAATTACTATAGTAGAGTTTTATTCTTATTTGTACGATAATCATTTTTAAGTGTCGTACAGTTGAAATATATAAACAATATACCTTGTAAAATATACAAAAAAGAACACTTATAATATAATATATAAGTTTAAAAATGCATTAAATATCAACTATTCGCTTAATTAAATAATCAAAAAAGTTTGTTTAGAAAAAACGTGTATGATAGGTAACTTTTAATATTTCAATGTTTATGTTTGCGTTTGCAACGAAATTTTATTCCAAGTTCTAAAATGTATGAAATAATGAAAGATGATTAGGTACAGTATTAAAATTGCATCATGAATTATATTTATTTTACATTAATTTTAAACATATAGTAAGGATTTTATATAACGTAGTCAGGAAATCGTTCATGCTTTTTTTATCGTGCTCTCTAAAAGTTGTAGATAGTATATTATGTTATCATTGAAGTTTAGATAATTAAAATAAAAAACATGTTGAAGTTCAATGTCGTCTTTATCTAGTTTACAAGAAATACAATGTTAGTTTAATAGAACTAGGAATAATCCAATAACATAAGAATACCACAACCAAACGAACTAAGAATAATTATTACACCGTCATTGTCTAAATCATACTTTACATCCCAAAGTAATACCTACATTTTTACCAAAACAACTGCAATAGACGAAAGAAAAACAAACTTAGCATTAACAAAGAATTAATTAATTAAACGTCGTAAAAATCGAAGAAATTCTGAATTGCATAAACGGGTATAATTATTATATCGCCATTGTATGAAACATACTTTACATCTCAAAGTAATATCTACATTTTAACGAAAATAACCTTAATAGACAAATGAAAAACTAATGTTACATTAACAAATAGCTTATTAATTATACATTATAAAAATCAGAACAGCTTATTACATAAACGAGTATAAATATAAACATCTAAACAATTCAAATTTCTTTTTCCGGTATGATTGGGATAAGGCGATTAGACATATAATACAACGTATTTCGTGCTCAAACTTTTATTACTACTTCACATTTATTGTTTGATGTTTGAGGAACATTTTAATTAGACTATTCTTATGCACGCCTGAAATTATCCCGAAGATGTTCTGATGGAGTTTAATTAACGTACGGAATAAATGTCTTTCCCCGTAGATATAAGGGTATTTCTATTTGTGTTCTCACATATTAATTACATTTTTTGGAGCCAAGATTTGGAAATTATTTTTTCATGCATCCTTTAGCAATGACTTAATTAATGCGGGATTATTTAAAAAGATGGGATAATGTGTTTTCCTTCGTTTTAGACAATTGATTACGTAATGCCTGTTAAAAATTGTATTTACCAAAATTTGAATAACTCTAATTAAATAATATAGGATTTAGTAGAAATTCAGATAGCTAAATATGTGTAAACTAATTATTTTTAAAAAAATTAAAGATATTTCTGTATTAAAGATATTTCTGTAGCAGCTTGTATGTTGTAATGTTGGAATTTTGTATAGTTTAGAAATTTCAAATGATACAAGATAGATGCCTATCTTTCCCTTTTTTCTTATTAACAAACTAATATCACATATTTACTATTTTCTTGCGTAACTGACCGAAATTAAAAAAAAATCATAATTTCTTTAACATTAACTATACGTCATGAGCGTTTTGTAACTCGGACAATGTTTTGATTACTTGGCTGAATAACATTAAATTTTTTTAAAATTATTATAGTATTTAGAAATACAGGTGGCTAAATAAGTATATATTCAGTATTTTTTCATTCTCTATTTTAGTTGTTTCAGTAGTAGCAGGTATGTTGTAATTTAGAAAATACGAAAAGTAATACGCTTTAGAAATCCCATATGATTCAAATTACTTGCCCACCTTCTCTATTTTCTATTTAATAAAACTATATGACACATTTTCTATTTTCTTACTTAACTCAACCAAATTTTAACAGAATGGATATTCCTTCAACTTTAACATTTCGTCTATGGTAATAACATGGTACATATTTCTACAAATACCAAAAGTTTTGTTAGTGACTTTGATTTAGGACTGCAGTGCTTCATTATGTTTCCGTCTCTGTATATTTACTATATCCTCACATATGGTACGATTATTCTAAAAAAAAATTGTGAGAATTTTTTTTTCGACTTCAAAAAAGATTTTCGCAGATCAAATGGATTCAAGCTCAAGGCCATGGCAGATATATATGAATTCTAATCTTATTTGTTATATAATCATTTTCAAGTGCGTACAATTGAAATGTATAATCAATCTAAGTTGTAAAATGTACAAAAAAGAGTAAATAAAAGCAGTTATACTATAATACGTGCCTTTAAAAACTCACAGAATGTCAGCTTTCCTCTTAAACAAGCCGAACGATGGCCGAATGGTTGGGTGCTGGCCTTCGGAACCGGAGTTCGTGGGTTCGAATCTCACTATGGCATGGATGTTCGTAGCCGTTCAGAATCGGCTTTAAGCAGTAGGTCCCGGTCTCATTAGCCCTCGTGTTGCAAAAAGTAGATCGTAGCACTCCAAAAACTCTAACCTCTCTCTCCTCTTAAACAAATAATCAAAGAAATTTTGTTTGAAAAAAAGGGAATGATGGGTAATTTTTATCTAATTATTTGTATGTTCACAGTTGTGTTAGGAAAGATATTTCATTCCAAAGTCTAAAATTTATGAAATAATGAAAAATGATTAAATACAGTGTTAAAAATGCAGCATCATGTACATTTATTTTACATTATTTTAAAACAAATTATAAACATTTAATATTATGCTGCCTAGGAAATGTTCATACCCGCTATCTTACTGTCTTAAAGTTGTAGAAAGTGAATTATGTTGCCATGAATGTTCAAAAAATAAAAACAAAAACTTCACTGTCGTCTTATCTAGTTTTAAAACCAATGCAATGTTAGTTTAATACAACTGCGAATAATTCATTAACGAGAACAAAACAAGCTAGTAATAATTATTACATCGTCATTGTCTAAAACATACATTACATCCCAAAGTAATACCTACATTTTATGCAAAACAACCTAATGGAGATAAAAAATACTAAAGTAACATTAATAAATAGCTAATTAATTATTCATAATAAAAATCATAAGAACACGGAATTACGTAAACAAGCATAAATATAAACATCTAAACAATTGAAATTTCTTTTTCCGACATGATTGTGATAAGACGATTAGACATATAATATAGCGTACTCCGTGCTTAAACTTTTAATACATTCATGATTTGATATTTGAGAAACGTTTTAATTAGGGTATTTTCATGCACGCCTGAAATTATCACGAAGATGTTTGGATTGAATTTAATTAACGTACGGAATAAATCCCCCCCCACGTAGATATACTGGTATTTCTATTTTTATGGCACATATTAATTACATTATAGGGAGCTAAGAATTGGAAATTATTTTTTCATGCATCCTTTAGCAATGACTTAATTAATGCGGAATTATTTGAAAAGATGGAAGAATGAGCTTTTCCTTGTATTAGGTAGTTGATTAAGTAATGCCTTTTAAAAATAGTATTTCCCATCATTTGAATAGCACTAATTACTTGAAATTAATATTTTATTTAGAAATTCAAGTGACTAAATACGTGTAAATTTTATTCTGTATTTTACTTGTTTTTGGAGTATCGTGTACTTTGTAATTTAGGAAATACGAGAAGAAATTTATTTATATTTTAGAAATTTTAAAAGATACGCCTTAGTTGCTCATATTTTGCTGTTTTCTACACAACTTACACTCAAGTGCTAAAACATTATGACCACCCCTACATTTTGCAATGAACTCGACTAGATGACGTGGAAGACACGTGATTAGGTGGAAATGGTATTTAACTGCTGTTGAGGAGTCTGAAAAATCATTATTTCACTTACTTTTGTGTGTGATGGAAAAGGCTGTGGATCTAAGCGATTTTGATAGAGGGAATATTCTAATGGCGAAGGCTCGGAACAAGTATTTCAGAACCTGCATGATTCGTGGGTTGTTCGCGATCTACAGTTGTTAGTACTTATGCAGAGTGGATGAATGACGGTGAAACCAGAAGAAGACGACATGGTGTTGGACGTCCACACTCTATCAAAGGAAAAGGTCCTCGGAGACTGTCTCGCATGGTGAAGCAAAACCTGAGCCAGACAGTGGCTCAGCTGGGCCAACTCGTTATTAACAGGTGTTCATAATGTTTTGGCTTTTGAGTGTGTAACATTCATTTCCTATATTCTAGAGTTATTCAAACAATTTGTAAATGAATTGATATTTCTTTCAACTTTAACACTCCATATATGATAATAACAGTGATATATATATTTCTATAAATAGCAAAATCTGTATTAGTGAATTTAATTTTCGACCTCAGTGTTTGCTATGCATAGCAATTAAATTGGAGATCATCTATCTGTGTTCGAATATTTTCTATATACTCTGATGTGGTATGATTATTCTTAAAGAAATTTGATAGATTTTTTTGTCGACACCAAAGAAGAATGACACAGAGTAAATGTATTCAAGGTCAAAGTCGTGGCATATATATAGCAATTTGTGTTCTTATTTGTACTATAATCATTTTTATATGTTATACATTTGAAATTTATAATCAATCTCCTTTGTAAAATATACAAAAAAGAGCAGTTAATAATACATACGTTTGTAAACGAGTAAAATGTGAGTTATGCATTTAAACAAACATTGAAAGAAAATTTGTTTAGAAAAAATGGGTGTATTGTGTATTTTTCTCTAATTATTTGTATGATTATGTGGTCATTGGCAGCGAAATTGTAATTGAAGGTTCAAAAGTTATGAAATAATAAAAAATGATTAGGTACAGTATCAAAAATGCTGCATTATTTATATTTATTTTACATTATTTTTAAATATATAGTAAGGATTTAATATAACGTTGTCAGGAAAACGTTCATGTCTCTTTACCGTATTCTCTAAAAGTTTTAGATAGTGCATTACGCTATCATGGAATTCAAAAAATCAAACCAAAATATAGCTGGAAGTTCATAGCCGTGTTATCTAGTTTTAAACATATAAAAAGTTAGTTTAATACAACCAATAATAATTTGTAAACGAGAACCAAACAAGCTAGTAATAGTTATTACACCTTCATTGTCTAAAACATATATTACATCCCAAAGTAATACCTACATTTTTTGCAAAACAACTTAATAGAGAAGAGAAAAACTGACAAATAGCTAATTAATTATTCATAATAAAACATAAGAACACGGAATTACGTAAACAAGCATAAATATAAACATCTAAACAATTGAAATTTCTTTTTCCTGTCTGACTGTGATAAGTCGATTAGACATATACAATGTACTTCGTGCTTAAACTTTTAATACATTTATTATTTGATGTTTGAGAAACGTCTTAATTAGGCTATTTTCATGCACGCCTGAATTTATCATGAAGATGTTAGGATTTAGTTTAATTAAAATACAGAATAAATACCTTCTCTTGTAGATATATGGGTATTTGTATTTGTGTTAGCACATATTAATTACATTTTTGGGAGCTAAGAATTGGGAATTATTTTTTCACGCATACTTTAACAATGATTTAATTAATGCAGAATTATTTGAAAAGATGGAATATTGAGCTTTTCCTTGTATTAGCAGTTTATTAAGTAATGCCATTTTAAAAATAGTATTTCCCATCTTTTGAATAACATTAATTAATTGAAATTAATATCGTATTTAGAAATTCAAGTGGCTAAATGAGTGGAAATTCAATTTATATTTTATTCTGTATTTTATTTGTTTTTGGAGAATCGTGTACGTTGTAATTTAGGAAATACGAGAAGTTATTTATTTATATTTTATAAACGCCTTAGTTGCCCATATTTTGCTGTTTTCTACATAACTTACTCTCAAGTTCCAAAACCTTATGGCCATCCCTACATTTTGTAAAGAACTCGGCTGGATGACGTGGAAGGCACTTGATCATGTGGAAGTTGTATTTAACTGCTGTTGGAGAGTCTGATGAATCTCTCTTCCACTTACTTCTGTGTGTGTGATGGGAAAGCAGCGGATCTAAGCGATTTTGATAGAGGACAGATTGTAATGGTTCGGAAGAAGTATTTCCATAACTGCACGGCTATTGGGTATTTCGCGATCTACAATTGTTAGTACTTATGCAGATTGGATGAATGCGGTGAAACCAGCAGTAGACGACATGGTGTTGGACTTCCACACGCTATCAAAGAAAAAGGTCGTCGGAGATTGTCAAGCATGGTGAAGCAAAATCGGAGCCAGACAGTTTATCAGATGGGCCAACTCGTTTTTAACAGATGGTCGTAATGTTTTGGCTTCTGTGTGTATATCATTCTTTTCCTATATTCTAGCGTAATTTAACCAAATTATAAATGAATGGATATTCCTTCAACTTTTACACTCCACTCATGACAATATCAGTGATATATATTTCTATAAATAGCAAAAATTGTATTAGAGACTTTAATTTTAGACCTCATTTATTGTCATGCATATGAAATAAATTGGAGATCATCTATCTGAGTTCGTATATTTGCTAAACATTCCGATTTTGTTTAATTATTCTGGAAAAACTTTTTGTCGACCCCAAAGAAGTTATAAGCAGATGAAATGGATTCAAGGTCAAGGTCATGGCAGATATAGATTAATTTCTGTTCTTATTTGTAGTATAATCATTTTTAAGTGTGATACATTTGAAATCGTAAACAATCTATAAACAATCTACCTTGTAAAATATACAAAAAAGAGCAGTTATAATATAATATATATGTTTGAAAACGCATAAAATCTGGACTACGAGTTTACCAAATAATGAAAGAAAATCTTTTTAGAAACATTTTTTCTTGTTATTTGAAAGTTCATGGATACGTTGGCAAAGAAATTATATTCCAAGGTCGAAAATTTATAAAATAATGAAAGATGATTTGTTAGAGTACTAAAAATTCAGTATGAATTATATTTATTGCAACTGGTTCAATGGATATTTTTTCTCTTATTATTTCTATGTTCATAGTTGCATTTGAAACGATATTTTATCAAAGGTCTGAAACTAATGTAATAATGATTGATGATTAGATACAGTAGTAATAATGCAGCATGAAGTGTATTTATTTTACATTATTTTTAAAAAAATAGTACACATTTAATATAACGTTGTTAGGAAAAGTTCATGCCCCGATATTTTAATCTCTAAAAGATGTAGATAATGTATAATGTTAGAATGAAAGTTCAAAGAATTAAAATAATAATTATATGTTAGTTCATTGTGCTTTTATCTAGTGTTAAAGAAATATAATGGTAGTTTAAAACGGCTACGAATAATTTATTAACTTAAAAAATAACACAAGCAAACGAGCTAAAATTAATTATTAAACGGTCATTGTCTGAAACATACTTTACATCCCAAAGTAATATCTACATTTTAACGAAAATAACCTTCATAGACAAAAGAAAAAATAACGTAACATTAACAAATAGCTTAGTAATTATACTTTATAAAAATCAGACCAACTCTAATTACATAAGCGAATATAAATATAAACATCTATACAATTCAAATTTCTCTTTACGGTATGATTGTGATAAGGCGATTAGATATATAATACAACTTATTTCGTGCACAAACTTTTAATACTACGTTACTTTTGTTTATTTGATGTTTGAGGAACATTTTAATTAGGCTATTCTCATGCAGGCCTGAAATTATCCCCAAGATGTTCGGATGGAGTTTAATGAGCAAATGGAATAAATGCCCCCCTCCCAGTAGATTAAAGGGTATTTCTATTTGTGTTCGCACATATTAATTATATTTTTGGAAGCTAAGAGTTGGGAATTATTTTTTCATTCATCCTTTAGCAATGACTTAATTAATGCGGAATTATCTTAAAAGATGGAATAATGAGCTTTTCATTGCATTATGTAGTTGATTACGTAATGACTTTTAAAAATAGTATTTCCCATCATTTGAACAACACTAATTAATTGAAATTAATATCGTATTTAGAAATTTAGGAGGCTAAATACAGGTAAATTAACTTAATTTTTTATTCTGTATTGTACTTGTTTTTGGCTTATAGTGTATGTTCTAATTTAGGAAGTACGAGAAAAATATATTTTAGAAATTTTAAAAGTTACACCTTAGTTGCCCATCATTTGCTGTTTTCTACTTAACTTATATCATTCATTTCCTATAATCTATCGGAATTCAAACGAATTCTAAAATAATGGATATTCCTTCAATTTTTAAACTCCATGGCATTAACAGTGATATATATTTCTATAAATAGCAAAAACTGTATTAGTGATTTTAATTTTAGACCTTAGTGTTTGTCATGAATATGAAATAAATTGGAGTTCATGTATCTGTGTTCGTATATTTGCTAGTCAATCCGATGTGGTATAATTATTCTGAAAGGAATTTGAGAGACTTTTTGTAGACACCAAATAATTACACAGATCAAATGAATTTCAGGTCAAGGTCATGGCATATATATAGTAATTTGTGCTTTTAGTTGTAGTATAATCCTTTTTAAGTGTCGTACATTTGAAATCTGTAAACAGTCTACTTTACAAAATATACAAAAAAGTGCAGTTATAATACATTCGTTTGTAAATAGTGTATTTTGTTATAATGGAAGTTCAAAGAATTAAAAGAATATTTATCTATTACTTCATTGTCGTCCTATCTAGTGTTAAAGAAATACAATGTTAGTTTAATACAACTACGAATAATTTGTTAGCTTTAAAAATAACACAACCAAACCAGCTAAGAGTAATTATTACACCATCATTGTCTGAAACATACTTTATATCCCAAAGTAATATCTACATTTTAAACAAAACAACCTTAATAGACAAAAGAAAAACAGATGTAATATTAACAAATAGCTTAGTAATTATCTCTAATAAAAATTAGAACATCCTTGAATTACATAAACGAGTCTAAATATTGACATCTAAACAATTCAAATTTCTTTTTCCGGTATGATGGTGATAATACAACGTATTTCGTGCACAAACTTTTAATACTACTCTACTTTTATTTATTTGATGTTTGAGGAATATTTTAATTAGGCTATTCTCATGCAGGCCTGAAATTATCCCGAGATGTTCGGATGGAATTTAATAAACAAAAGGAATAAATGCCCCCCCCTCCGTCGATATAAAGATATTTCTATTTGTGTTAGCCCATATTGATTACATTTTTGGGAGCTAAGAATTAGGAATTATTTTTTCCTGCATCCTTTAGCAATGACTTAATTAATGCGGAATTATTTGAAAAGATGGAAGAATGAACTTTTCCTTGTGTTAGGCCTTTTAAACATACTATTTCCTGTTATTTGTATAACACTAAGTAATTGAAATTAATATCTTATTTAGCAATTCATGTGGCTAAATACAGGTAAATACAGTTTATTTTTATTCTGTATTGTACTTGTTTTGGGCGTATCGTGTATGTTCTAATTTAGGAAGTAGGAGTATAATATATTTTAGAAATTTTAAAAGTTACGCCTTAATTGCTCCTCATTTGCTGTTTTCTACATAACTTATATCATTCATTTCCTATAATCTATCGGAATCCAACCTAATTGTAAAATAATGTATAGTCCTTAAGCTTTAACACTCTATGGTACAGTGATCTTATATATTAAAATCTGACTGTGACTATGTTTGTATGTATGTATGTTTGTATGTGCGTCTATCTCCCCGAGAACCGCTGGACGCAGGAGGACACGGAACGACCCCGGGAAGTCATTTCGCCCATACGCGTTCCGATATTCTAATTAGTTCGAAAGATATGAGCGAAAAACCGATCAAAATGCCACTTTAATTTTACTGCACGAGCAATTCCATTGTTGAGTTGGCGTCAAAATATGGCAGTGTTATTCATTGTTGGCATAATTATCACCTTTGTCATAGTTATTCCGAGTAACATGAAAAAGTATCTACATGATTAAATTTCAAGTGTAAATATATAAATTTGTGATGGCGTTTATGTATATGAGACTATTTTGGTATCTGCTAAACGGTAAACTCATATTTTTTAGAATATCACTTTTTTTTCCTCTTTTATTGTCTTAGCGTGATTTTTATTTTCAGTAATTGAAAAGTTCTATGAAATTTGTTTGCATTCCACAGTTGCCAATTTTTTAAACAAAAACTAACTTATTGTTATAGGTTTTAATAACTTAAACTAGATATTTATTATTTGGTAAATATAAATTTTATATTTTATCTTGAGAATATTTTTATTTTAAATAAATTAAAAGTCGCCACGGTTTATCAATATATTTATATGACACGGCTGTCAATTTTTAAATATAAACAAACACATTGCTGTAGGTTTTATTACCTTAAATTTTATTTTTATATTACTAAATCATACATGATCACATTCAACAAATAAGTGAATTACAGGGATTTTTAAATTTGGTGCACTTTTACTTATAATTACATATATAAGCGATTACACGATGTACCGTGTAATAATAACGACTTCTGACGTTATTATGACGTAATTGTCATATGTGAAATATTCCAACTACAGTAGAGTAGCACCCCAAATGCCTATAAAATTAAGTTGATAAGTTGTTGAATTACAAATGATAGACTCCATGAAACGGATGAAATAAAATGCTTCTCAACAGTAAAATTTCAACTGCTTGGAACAATTTAATTTGAGTTCTTTTATATATCTACCGACTTAAATGTTAATTAAAATTATTTTAACTTCCTTTACAATAAAAAATTGCTAATTTTCAAATTATAAGTAACATGTAAAAAAGCTTCAAAGTTGTGTAAGTTTATAAGAATTTTTGCTTATTATTATTAATCCCGACTATTCTGCGCTATTAAAAAGTATTAGTATGCAATATTTAATTATATATATGTGTGTGAGAGAGTGTACCACTGTTGAATGAACAGTTCATATACATATGGTTATATACAGCTGTTATGGGTTGTTACACTGTATACGTTACCCTGTATGTTACGCTATTATGGTTGATATACAGCTTCAGTAAATATAAGAGCCCACTAATCATTTTTAAATTTTGTGCAAATTTACATTTATTTCTAGAAATAAGAGATTTAAATTGACCAGAGTGAAAAATTTTTCTGAAAATTTATGTATAATTACTGGATATTCAAAGTTTAATATTTTTTCTTTATTGTATTATTGTTTATAAAATTATAGAATTCAAAATAATTTTTATGCTATTTATAGAACATCAATGATACAATGGTTGATAATACTTGATAATACTTGATATGGTTGATAAGAATAGGGTACCCCTTGGCAAACTTGGCGAAATTTAATGTTTACTTAAACACAAAGGCAGTCTATCAGAACATTGTATTGCTTTTTTGGCGACTTTAATTGAGGCAGAGTGTGCCATTGTAATATAATTATATACTCTTACTTTTTAACTCAAACCAATTAAAAACTAACTGTATATGCATATTTTACAATTAATTCCTCAATAGTCTACTAAGTCAACTACTCCAAATGATTAAAAATTTAGATTAACCATTAGTGGTTCACTATATCTAATTGTTTTACGCTTTACGTGCATTTAATATATAAGGAAAGAGATAGTCGTGGAGAGTTGGATACAAATATAACATAAATCAAAATTCAGATAAAGATTGTGCGGGCACGGAGATACCAGGAGAAAATGTTAAGTTACCGCCAAGTTGGCGGGGATAGGCTGTTGTGTCAAACTCAATTGTTTTGGTAGGCGGCAAAAATATCGCCACAAAAAACATCACCAATGGGATTTGTAAGTAAAGCTATTCCATGCTTGATTGAGAGTAATAAAAATAAGAAAAATTTGAACAATTTGGAGTTTATTACTAACTATATTATTTTTCAGGTATTTTTAAGGATATTTTGTTAAATTTTAACACATATATTATATTAGATTCATTATATTCATTGGATTTCAATTAACATTCAAAAATATTATTGGAAGTTATTAAAGAATGTAATTCTTACTAATCTTTAGGCAAATTTTATTTTTAATTTTTGGAAACAGTTATCTGTTTTGTAAACTGTACAGAAATTAACATTTTTGTTTCAGCTCGATTTTAGTAAGTATGTTGTTTCAATAGATCTTTCTTGAGCATTTTCTTAGTAATATACTTTTCATATATGCCAAAAATTTAAACATAGAATTAGTAAACGTTCGTAAATGTCACCATCTGACGAACCTACTAATCTAGGATTTTAGAAGCACCCGTGAAATGACAAAATACATTTAAAAATTGAAAAGTAAAAATAATAGACAATTTAAAAATAGACTACAAATTTTGATAAAAATTTTAAATTTAAAGCATCATACATTGCCAAAATATTTACTTTTTAATTTAGCGATCATCATTTGACACCTTTACGTTTCGTAGATAATGTTGGGAACGTGCCAACTGACCTACCTCTAAAATACAGCAATTCGAGATAATCTATATGACACCAGGCTACATAACTATATTTTAAATGAAATTTTTGAGAATGTTCGTACGCTATGCATTTCTACATATAGGAATCCATCTGTGTCAAATATAACACACTATTGCGTTGTTTAATAGAGAAAGCTGTGGAATTTGGCATCATAACACAGTGGTTACGGGCAACGTAGATCATATACATAGTTATAACCATTATAAACTATCATATTCGTGAACAATCTTGTTTACGAGGTTTAAGATTTTTATGAATAGGAATACCTATAATAATGGTTCTAAAACTTTGCGTGGACACATTTATCACCCAGACCGAAGGCTAGGTGCGAAGCAGCTAGTCTTATATATTAAAATCTGACTGTGACTATCTATCTATGTTTGTATGTATGTATGTTTGTATTTGCGTCTATCTCCTCGAGAACCGCTGCACGCAGAAGGGAGCTGAAGGTACCGAAAGACGAGGAACGATCCGGGGAAGTTATTTCACCCAATGGCGTTCTGATATTCCAATTAGTTCTTAAGATATCAGCGAAAAACCGACCAAAATGGCGCTTTTAGTTTTTCCCCACGCGCAATTCCATTGTTGAATTGGCGACAAAACATGGCGGTGTTACTCATTGTTGGCATTATTATCGTCTGAAATTTGTTATTCCAAGTAACATAAAGATGTATCTAATCTATTAAAATTCAACCATAAAGAAATATATTTATGAAAATATATATGTATGTGAGAATATTTTTGAATCTGCTGAAAGCTAAACTTATCTTTTTTAAGAAAAACATTATATTTTTTATTTTATTAGCTTGACGATATTTTTATTTTCAATAAATGTAAACTCGCCATGTTCTATCGAATTTGTTTGTATTTTTGCAGTTGCCATTTCTTAAAGAAAATTTAACTTTGTTTTGATATTTTAAACTAGATTTTTTATTATTTGGTAAATATAATCTTTATATTTTGTGTTGAAGATATATGTATTTTAAATAAATTAAAAGTCGCCATGTTCCATCAATATTTTTATATGTCATAATTGTCAATTTTTAAATAAAATCTAACGCATTGCTTTCGGTATTATTATTTAAAATTTTATTTTTATATAACTAAATCATTGTTAATTAAATACAACAAATAAGTGATTTTACTCATGTGCAGGTCCATTAGTGATTTTTAAATTTGTCGCACCTTTACATTTATTTCTAAAAATTATGAGACCGCTTCTGATGTCATTCTGACGCAAATGCCAGGTGTGAAATATTTCAACTACCGTAGAGTAGCACCCAAAATGCCTATAAAATTAAGTTAATGAATTTGAGCCACAAGAAAACGTTCATGATCCGCTATCTTACTCTCTAAAACATGTAGATAGTGTGTTATGTTATCACAGAAGTTTAAACAATTAAAACAAAAATTATCTGTTAGTTCATTGTCGTCTTATCTAGTGTTAAAGAAATACAATGTTAGATTAATACAGCTACGAATAATTTATTAACTTAAAAAATAACAAGCAAACGAGCTAAGAGTAATTATTATACCGTCATTGTCTAAAACATACTTTACATTCCAAAGTAATATCTACATTTTAAAGAAAACAACCTTAATAGACAAAAGAAAAACTTACGTAACATTAACAAATAGCTTAGTAATTATCTATCATATAAATCAGAACAACTCTAAATTACATAAATGAGTGTAAATATATACATCTAAACAATTCAAATTTGTTTTTACGGTATGATTGTGATAAGACGATTAAACATATAATATAACGTATATCCTGCTCAAACTTTTATTACTACTTTACTTTTATTATTTAATGCTTGAGGAACATTTTAATTAGGTTATTCTCATGCACGCCTGAAATTATCCTGAAGATTTTCGGATGGATTTTAATTAACGTACGAAATAAATTTCTCCCGTAGTTATACGGGTATTTCTATTTGTCTTTGCACATATTAATTATATTCTTAGGATGCGAGGGTAGACAATTATTTTTTCATGAATCCTTTAGCAATGACTTACTGAATGCGGAATTATTTAAAAAGAAGAAATAATGAGCTTTTCTTCGTTTTAGACAGTTTATTACGTAATGTCTTTTAAGTATTTTATTTCCCTTCATTTGAATAACTCTAATTAATTCAAATTAATATCGTATTTAGTAGACGTGCACGTAGCTAAATACGTGTAAATTCAATATTTTTTTTAAAATTTGTATTGTACTTGTATCTGTAGTAGATTTTATGTTGTAATGTAGGAAATACGGAACTTAATATATTTAGAAATTTCAAAAGATACTCGTTAGTTGCCCATCTTTTACTGTTTTCTGGTTTACAAAATAAGATCTCGTATTTTCCCTTTTCTTGTGTAATTGAACCAAATTTTAAAAGAATCTTAATTCCTTATACTCTAACACTCAGTCAGTAACGAATCTCGCCAAGTTCTCAGTCAAGCACTTGCTTTTAGAGCCAAGCTCAATCAAGTCAAGTAGTAAATCAAGTCAAGCACTTGCTTTTAGAGCCACAGTATCTCAGTCAGCAAAGACAACGATGTCGTAACTGGAAGGTTGCAAGCCCGGAGCTCTAGCCGGCATAACATCTGCGGTGTTCATTAACTGTGACTAATGAATGTAAAATATATTCCTGGTTACAGTGTCCTCCAAGTAATTGTCAATGAATTGAATATTTTGTAAGACTGTAAATGGTTCCAGGGGAATCATAGTTCTCACTCCAAAAATTTAAATATAAACATAAATTTCAATAAAATTAAATGCATTTTATTAAACGTTCTTGTTTAGTTGATAGTAAAAAAAAAAACTTGGAGGAATTCAAAAGAAAAATAAGTTGCCCACGAAAGCGGTAATGCATCGGATCACATAAATTCCCTATGACACATGGTAGAATCACCAAATAACATTAAAAGTTTTAATGGGCAATAAACCTTAAAAGTATATTTGATATCACAGGAAAACAAAATAAAGTAAAGCTTTACAATAAATGTTATTTACGAGGATTCCAATGAAAAAAAGTAAGTTCATATGCTAGGCTCGAAAACTAATAAAGTGTTTCTGTAATTGACAAAATCTTAAATAAAAATTATTACAATTTATGCTTTCAATTCTTCCTGAAAATGATGCAGTTATTGACGAACTAATGAAATATAAGTATTGAATATTCAGTAATTTTTGGCTTAGCTCAAACTTACTGACGTCGGAAGATCATTTATTCATAAGAATCTTTGTAAAATATACTTGTGGGAGATGGATGAGAACTTATAAAAACTAACTTTTGCTCTTTCATATTCTACTTTAATATCCTGCCATACTGGATAGCCCAATGTCATTCCAATTTGAACACATTACTATAAATTTGATGAAAACTGTATATATTATGTGAATCATACCATATAACCCAGAAATAGTAAATTCCTACTATGTAATAAAATATTTGCCATAATACTTAATAGAAATTACTCTTTATTATCTTATCAATAATAAAGAATAATTTCCATTAATTACCGCATACTTTAATACAGTCAAACTTTTAAGCTAGCGCCCCCTACCGAGCGAAAATATGTTCAACGCCTCCTTTGAAAAAATCCTATATTTTATTTTATAGGGTAGGAGAATACTCAATTATAAGAATAAACTATTTAAATGATTTTCTTCAATAGAGTTACAATTAAATTTTCTCCACTGAGACCCGCTGAAGCATGCTCAAACAAATGGTAGGCCGAATATTTAAGCCACTGACCTTTGGTTTCGGAGTTTCTGGGTTTCGGCTTTAAGTAGTAGATACCGGTCTCAATATCCCTCGTGTTACAGAAGCGTACAATGTAGGGCTCCAAACTAAAAAAAAAAAAAACGACTGCTGTTGATCAACTATATTTTTCTGAATGTCCAACTTCAGGCAGAACATAGGAAATGAAAATAACTGGTTCTAAAATTGCCACTTAAATTTGTTTTATTACTGTTAAAAATCGTGTAAATTAGATAAATTATGTAATAAATTTATTTGGAATTTTTTATATTAAGTTTGAAAACAAAAACCTGCTTACATTGCCGCCAACGTTATATAGTTTGATTGGTATAACATTATTTATCCAGCAATATTGCTCGAAATGAAAAGAAATAGTAATTAAAATTAAAGAAATATGAGATTATAATGTACTATATAAAAACAAAAATATTATATACAGCTATTTACTACTTCTTGATAAGCTATCCAAAGCTATCTAATAATTTCCCAAACAAAATTGTAATCTACAAGAGGTGATAAAATAACTCTCTTTTTACATTGAAAATCCCCTATATAACAATAGTTTAAGTTATTTGTCTGTCTGCCTCATTTATGAAGAGGTTGGACCTGGAAAGGATAGAGGCATCCATATTGGATTCTTCATGAGTTAAATTTAGCAAAATTCAAAGAAAGTCTATAAAACTTTCAAAATCCACCCCTTCCCTACTTTTCGACCGCCGAACGATGGCCGAATGGTAGAGCGCCGCTCTTCGGAACCAGAGTTCGTGGGTTCGAATCCCGCTGCTGGCATGGATGTTTGTAGCCGTTCGGAATTGGCTTTAAACTGTAGGTCCCGGTCTCATTAGCCCTCGTGTGCAAAACAGTAGACCGTAGCTCTCCAAACCAAACCAAACCTACTTTTCGACTGTTTCATGTCATTATTTCAAGCCCTATTTTCCCCGATTAAGAGGTGATTAATTTTATCAATTTATCACATAATAAATAGTTAAAAACATTTTTTTAGAATTATGACTCATTCCTTTAGCCATCTCATTTATTCATTTCTTATTTTAAATTATATCAATATCGTCTGCATTATTTTCATACGCTTTATCACTGAACTTCGATATATTAAGTAAATAATTTTCTTTTATAAGTGGCTTAAATAGAAGATTAGGTACATATGTGTTAGTTTTAAATTTAATCATTAATTATTTCTCGCTGCAAAGAAAACTTTTATCACCGATATTAACAATAAATTCTTTTCAACTAAGACTAGGAATCCATTTCACTGACTAATAAATTTAAGTTAAGTTTTAGTTTAAGTTTAAGTTATATAGCTTTGAAAATAAAGTTAATTAAATTTATTTTTTTTGTGTGTTTGTTTTTTTACATAACCATGAGGTTTGACGTAATGAATTCAACGGGATTCTAAACTACATTTACAGTACCGGGAAACTTTAGAGGGGTATGAAGATAAACAAATTATTGAGCTTGTGCCAGAAAATTCTCAGCCAAAAAACAAACAATTTTTAACTTACCTCATAGGGTGCTTTAGAATTCGGAAATATTAAAACTTTACTAATCTCGCCATATGACGGGCTATACGATAGTTTTTAAATAGTGTCTTCTATATAGATTTATCTTATTTAAGATGAAACATATTTAGGGTAATAACTTCTTTAATAATAATTTAGGGTATATATTTATATCTTAAATTTTAATAATTATGCTGTTTTTTATCTTTGTACTTTTTCATTTCAATCACAACCCAAGAATCTTTTTAAGCGTAAACCACCAATTTAAACATTCACAAAATGCCAATACTTAAGTACACATACCCAAGTAAATCACTTTCGAAATAATTACCTTATTTTGTGCTTCAAATCGCATTATAAGGCAACGGAAGTGTATATTT
>CM063497.1:73292973-73315473 GCA_032207245.1 Pardosa pseudoannulata | reverse complement strand
TTTTAAAACTAATTTCCTTCTGTTGTACACTTATTTGCTTTGAAATGCAATGTGTCATTCGAAGTAAATTTATTTATAGAAATGTGATTAAAATGTGAAAGTAAAGTAGGAAGTTTCATGCATTTTTTAAAACTAATTTCCTTCTGTTGTACACTGATTTGCTTTCAAATGCAATATGCCATTGGAAATAAATTTATTTATAGAAATGTGATTAAAATGTGAAAGTAAAGTACGAAGTATCATGCATTTTTTAAAACTAATTTCCTTCTATTGTACACTGATTTGCTTTGAAATGCAATATGCCATTGGAAGTAAAATTTATTTATAGAAATCTGATTAAAATGTGAAAGTAAAGTAGGAAGTGTCATGCATTTTTTAAAACTAATTTCTTCTGTTGTACACTTATTTGCTTTGAAATGCAATATGCCATTGGGAGTAAATTTATTTATAGAAATCTGATTAAAATGTGAAAGTAAAGTAGGAAGTGTCATGCATTTTTTAAAACTAATTTCCTTCTGTTGTACACTAATTTGCTTTGAAATGCAATATGCCATTGGAAGTAAATTTATTTATAGAAATGTGATTAAAATGTGAAAGTATAGTAGGAAGTATCCTGCATTTTTTAAAACATTAGAAATAAATTTGTTTATAGAAATGTGATTAAAATGTGAAAGTAAAGTATTAAGGTTCATGCACTTTTAAAACTAATTTTCTTCTGTTGTACACTGATTTGCTTTGAAATGCAATATGCATTGGAAAAAAATTTATTTATAGAAATCTGATTAAAATGTGAAAGTAAAGTATTAAGGATCATGCACTTTTAAAACTAATTTTCTTCTGTTGTACACTGATTTGCTTTGAAATGCAATATGCCATTGGAAATAAAACCACGTTTATATAAATACATTTACTTATTTAAATTTTTCATACTTATTTAATCATTATTATTTACTTCATATTTATAAATGGTAACTTGAATAACATAAAATTATTTTCATGATTATTCCATTTTTTTTAATAATTTTATTTTAAGGATACCCAATGAAAATTTTTATATTTATTACTAGTACATTCATTGCCTAGGAAATTTAAATTTGTTGAAATTGTTACTGTATTAGTTTGGTTTTAGTTAAAAAATAATTCCGACATTTCTATATTTAAATGACTATGTGCTTTAAATTTTTTTTTAGTATATTATGTATATTCAACCAAGAATTTCATGTGTAATATTTCTTTATTTTATACCTCAGAAATTTAAATCTGTTGAAGTTATTACTATATTAGTTTAGTTTTAGTTTAATATTATTCCGATATTTCTATATCAAAGCGATAATGTACTTTAAAAATAATTGTCTACTATAGTACTTTGATTTGTTTTAGAAAACACTATGTCAATGGGATTATATTTATACAAACGTAGTTAACAATAAGTGAAATTATTAAGTACTTTGGATGTTTTTCTAATAGAATATATGAAAGTCAAATTTGATGAACATTTTGACTACATGTGAGTTTGTTTTACCAGAAATTTTCACAATTTCTAAAATTCTAAAATATTCCAAAATTTTATTTGAAATACATACATTTGTTCTTAACTTGAAATGTGATAACAGTCACTTAATTTAGTTTAAGCATTCATAACTACTCACGTTAAAATTGAACACTGTTCATCAGTCTAGAAATTATCGTAATCAATCACAAAATTTTAGTTCTTCAGTATACATGGCTAAGGATAAACCTTAGCAAACGTTTTCAATATTAAATACTAATAAAAAAAAGTTATATTAAAATGAAACAAAATCACAGAACTAGGTTTAAACTAAAAGTATTTTTCTCCAAATTCACTTTTAAAAATTTCAACAAAAACAACGGCTTTAATCCCTGAACGGTATATAACTTCTAAGTTCTTTAAAATAAAGAAATTCTCCTGAAATAAAATACCCTGGATAAAAACCAATTTAATACTTCAACGGAGAGTTCATTAAACGAATTTAAATTAATTAAAACACCCTATCTTGCGGGGTCAAATCAATGAAAGCACATTTAAATACAATACTCTCCACAAAAAAGAAATAAAGACAATTAAAATCGACTTTTTCTTTGGAGGTTCCGTTTTTCTTATTGTTTTACTTTCGATGAGTTTAAAGTTAAGTTATCGACTTTTTCTTAATGTAAAACAATTAGTTTTTAATGGATTGTTCTTTTGTGATATAAAATAAATGCCTAGAACATTTAATAGATAAGATATGAAGACATATTTTCTGGTAAATTAACAGTCATAATCATGTTTGTTTATTTGAATAATATAAAACATTTTTCCAATTTTTCTAATTTTAAACATAATGTTTTACGATAATATTCTTTTATAATTATTATAATATTTTATGGATATACGGTAAAAACTGTCATATGCTGAAGTGCCACTGAATTAGGGATAGCAAAGGTTATGTAAATTGTTTAGCACTGATCCTCTCTTATACGTAATTGAGGGCACTGTAGTAACTGCATATATACCGCTTAATGTACACTCATGTCCATAAATTAAGGATAATGAAGTTCAGGCAGTGAAAGAGACAAAAGCAAAACAAATTTGATTTATTTGTAAAGTCTATTTATTAAACAAAAGGTAAAGAGCAAAAAAGATGCTATATGTTTGACATAATTAATAAAAATTGCGATTTTTACTCCCTGGAGCAAATTTTAAAAAAGAACCTATTTACAGAAAACAGTATAACATGGTTAGTATGATGGTTAATACGGAGTATGTTTACCGGACGATGCAATACAAGCGTTACAACGCCTACGCATGCTGAGTATCAGATTATCAATCTGATCTTGGGAATAATTACACCACTCATCAAGCAATGACCTCCGAAGTTTCGATAGATAGTTGGGAGGGGGTTGACGGGCTGCAATTCGTCGGCCAAGCATGTCCCACACATGCTCTATTGGATTCAAGTCCGGTGATTATGCTGGCCAATCCATACGGGTGATATCCTCCGATTGAAGGCATTCGTCTACAATGTTTGCACGGTGAGGTCGGCGTTGTCATCCATATACAGAAATCCAGGACCCATTAAGCCCCGAAACAAACGTACATGTTGTTCCAGAATGACATCCCGATAGATGTGGCCTGTCATCGTTACACTCTGAACATGCAGGTCAGTTCTGGGACCAAGAATAATTCCTCCTCAAGCGAACCATCCTGCACCACCGTAACGGTGTCGTTCAATGGTGTTCTATAGGTGGTAACGGGTACCTGGCGCTCTCCATATGAAAGTCCGGCGAGAATCAGAATGTAAACTGAACCTGGACTCGTCGGAAAACATCACAGAAGACTACTGTTGCGGTGTCCACAATTCATGCTCTCTGGCCCAGAATAATTGCAGGCGACAGTGAGTTGCGGTAAGGGGAACACATCTGACAGGCCTACGAGCATATAGACCAATGTTCCCTAAGTGTTTGTACACGGTCTGCCTTGAAACTGTCGTACCGGTAGCTGAAGAGAACTGACGAGACAGGTCTGATGCTGTGCTCCGTCTGTTTCTTTTGGCAGTAACTGCCAAATACCGGTCATTATTCGGCGTAGTAACTCGGGGACGACCTGTGCTGTAACATCTACTCACATTACCATCATGTTTGAATCGTTTCCAAAGCCTGGAGATGACACTCTGGGCGTTTCCAAGTTCCTCGGATACTTCCAGGTGGGTACGTCCACATTGCAGTCGTCCGATAATTCTACCACGTAAAAAATCATCCAAATGCTTCCTTTGTGATATAACTATTCGGTTATTGCACTGAAAGGCCTTTAAAGCGCTTGTGAACAATTTTTGTTCTTTGTTACCATTCCTTATATACCCCTTTTATACACTCTCATCATTTAGACGTACTATCCGCGCCATCTGGTGGTTTCCTGCAATTTGCATATTCTTCTTCAAGATGTGTGTGATAATTCTACAGGTGAAATTTTTATTTTAGGGCTCAATTTCTGTGTGATTCTGAATTATCCTTAATTTATAGACATGAGTGTAGTTGTTCTGAGTTAGTTGTTGGTATTGCAGTATGGGTAAACTACCTGATATAGACTCTTTCTATTGCGCCAACCATGGACAGTAACGATTAGCAGGTTTCCACAGATGTTAAGCACAGTAGCATGGCCTAACTGAAGACTGAGTTTCTTTAAAGAAGTTACACAAAAATATAAAAATATCAAAGTTTTTTTTTTCTTTCTCAAAACAACGTAAATAAAAACAGTTAAACAGAACATCCAAGACAGTTGGCCGGTAATACAAAACTAAGCTGCAAACTAAACATTTTGGCAAGTGACTAATTTATGTAATTTACCAATGGAAAAAAAATATATCGAAGCAAAAATACGATGAGCAACAGGCATCACCAGGCAACAACAGGCAAAATCTGAACGTAAAGTGTCCCCTTTGATACTCATTCTTCATTTAGTAAACTTTACAATTATTCACATGCTAAAGGAAAAAAAAAGGAGCATACAAAAAACGATTTCCAAATTACTAACTAAACTGCTCTCACATGGGCTTCAGACATGAAAAGTAAACTCGATTAAGTAACCAAGATTAAAAATAGTTGGAGTTAAATTCCGTGACTTATGTTAAACATTTATCAGAACCCACTTAACTTAAACACACTTGCTTAGTGTCAACACGATTAAATTATGATTAAAAGTTTAGCGAATTACAAGGAATGGGATATGTGTATTTGGTAACAATGATCCATTTAATTACCGAAATTGTCAGACAGCTAGGATTTTCAAGGTCGACAGTGTCAAGAGTATACCAAGAATACATGGATGGTGGAAAAAAACTAGCGTTCGGACAAACTGCAAAGGACAGTTAGCCTTGCGTGGTGAGAGCAGGCTCAGGTCTATTGTGCGAAGCCAGACATTAGACAAATTACCACCCAGATGAAGGACGGCGCCAGTCGTACGGATAGTAAACAGACTGTGCAACCTCATTTCATCGTATAGGTTTCAGGAGCCATCTATCTACGAGAGTACCATTGCTCTATGCTCGCCATTGGGCTGCACGGCAAGATTGCCATAGACTGGAGTGTAGAGGACTGGAAACGAGTAGTAGGGTGTGATGAGTCTCGATTCAGACTAATTGCCGGCAAAGGTAAGCTAAGAATATGTCATAAGGCTCATAAGAAAATAGATTTTGCATGCCAGGTTGGAGCTGTACAAAGGCATGGTGGCTCAATCATGGTCTGAGGTGTTTTTTCGTGGCACCGTTTGGGATTTTTGTTGAATGTACCATCTTCCCTCAATGCAATCGGCACATACTGGATGATCATCTCCATCCGTTTCAGCTGTTCTGTTCTCCATACGGTAATGGAGTTTTCCAGAAAGACAACGTACATCTCACAAGTCCTGATTGTCTACTGGCTGGATGAGGTTTTTTCTGACTATTTTGTGAGTCTAAATCCCAGATGTAAATCTTATTAGGCATTTTTAGGATGATTTGAAACAACGCATGAAAGGCCATCTTACAACACCAACGTACCTTACTGTATTATGGACAGATTTAGCCAATATTTGGCAAGCCATTCCCGTGGAACATTTCCAGACACTTATTGAATCTGTGCCTCGTCGTGTGGCAGCCGTTATCAAGGCCACATGAGGCCCAACTGTTTACTAGGTAGGTATTCCTAATTCACTAGCAGTTCAGTGTATTTTATATTAGAAAAATTTATTAAATGTGTTGAAAGTTATGCTAAATTAGTTAATTTTTATTTTTAGTTATTAAGAAAGTCTCTATTAAATTGACCATAAACTTTTATATTGACTCCCTAATGATGTATAGTGATTTTAAATTCAATATGTTGGAATTAATAAATTTATATAAACCGAGGTAAAATGAGAAAGTACACTATTAAGTATATTGGAGATATTTCTGATAAAAATTTTTACGAACTTCAAAAGCTGGGTTCGGGGATTGAATGAACTTTAAGTAAGACTACAGTACGAAAACAATTATTTATTAGCATTCAGTTGGAAAATAAAACACACAGTGAGTACTCTGTAAACCCGAAAGATCCACTTAAAGACTGACTACTCTGTTTGGGACTCAGCCTGCCTTATATAGGCCCGAAGAAACTGTTGGAATATTCCAGAAACCGGAACCAGAAGTTGTAAAGTATCGCCACACTTGGCAACATTTGGCGACACTTGGCAATATTTGGCGACGAACTTGGCAACAAAAATAGGTTGCCAAAAACTGTCGCCAACGAGCCGGTATCTCGACAATTTGCCGAGATACCAGAGAGTCCCATGCTAAATTTACGGTTCACTAACAAATTCGTAATAATATATTGACAATATATCAACGTTATATTGACAATGTTTTACGTGCTCTTGTTTTACTCAAAACACTTTATTTAAAATATATACTTTTTATCTTAAATTAAGACAAGATATCCACTATTTAAAATTTTTTAGGCATGCATAATTATTCACAATCAAAATGCAACATTCGGCTACATACTAAAAGATCATTGTAAATATTCCCAATATTTAAGTGTATCAGTACATTTGAATGAGGAAAAACCTTCAGCATTTTTTAATCAAAAGAATTGCATTTTAATGCAACTAAAACTTCGAACTAAATTTAAATGAAAAATGTTTATCTCCAAATGCATTTAAAAAATGTAACATAAACATCGGCCTTAATGACATCCTGATATACAATTGGTAAATTTTAGAAATAATGATTTTTTTCTGAAATATATATCCTGCATAGAAACCCAATTTAACACCCCAATGAAGAGTTCGTTAAAAGAATTTATATTAATTAAATGAAATACAGTCTTATGGGGCAACATCAATGAAAGAAAATTCAGAATTCAAACACTATAAAAAGATATAAAGTCAATTTAAATTAACGTTTCCTCTAGAGTTCCCCTTTCTAGCAATAGTCTAGTTTCGACGAGTTAGTACATTAAGATAGCAATACATTTTTAATGCAAAAAATTGCTTTTTTCAGATATTTGAATTGTAACTTAAAGTAAATGCTTAGGTGTGATAATACATAGGATATGCAAGCGTTATTATCGGGTAATTTTATTATTGGTTTATTTTTTAGAATAATACAAAATATCTTCTATAAACCATAATATTTTAATATAGTGTGTTACGGTAATATTTTATGTATTTTATGGTTTTTAATATTTTATGGATATACAAACCAAATTTACTGTGTTTAATATAGTTATGTTTTGAGAGACCAGCGTATAAATATGTATTTTAGATATCAATAAATTTGTATAGACAATATTGAATAATTATATGAAGCCTGAAAACTCACTATAAATATTCACAAATCTCCAACATTTAAATTCACATATCCGAGGAAAACTTTAGCAATTTCTTGTATATTACCTATTACTCAAAACAATTACATTTAGAGGCATGAAAAATGCAGAATATAAATTAAACTAGCATATTTTTTACCAAATTACTTCGAAAAGTTTTACCAATAAGCATAACTTAATCATGTTTCTAGTGCTGCTTGGTTTCTAAGTTCTTTAAAAAAATTAAAATTTCATAGATATCGAAAAAAAATATTGTTTTAATTATAAGAGACTTTTGTCTTTTCAAGGATGCCCAAAATATGAGTATATGTTATAGATCTTAAGAAGTATTCATGAACAATATCCAAGATAGCCTGAAAAATTGTTATAAATATTCACAGATATCCAAAATTTAAATTCACATACCAGAGCAAAAACTTTAGCAATTTCTTGTATATTACCTACTACTTCAAAAAATTGCATTTTGATGGAACAAGAACACACAATTAGCATAAATTACAACTGGTTTTGCCAAATTTCCTTTAATATTTTTTTTACCAACAACTATAACTTAATCACTTTTCTAGCGCTTGATTTCTAATTTCTTTAAAGAAAAGAAAATATTATGAATATTCAAACAAAAATTATTGTCTTCTTAAGTGCCTTTTATGTTTTGAAGAATGACCGTAGTATAATTATCTGTTTTTTATTCTCATATTCATAAACAATATTCAAGAATGTTCTCAAGCTTGAAAAAATATAAATATTCACATCTCTAAAATTTAAATTGACATACCCGAGGAAAAAATTTGCAATATCTTACAGTTCAACAACTACTCACAAAAATTGCATTTTGATGCAACAAAAACACAGAATTAGTTTAAATTTCAACTACTTTTCTCTAAATTTCCTTAAATGTTTTACCAGGGACTATAACTTAATCACCTTTTTAGTGATTGATTTCTAAGTTCTTTAAAGAAAAGAAAAATTTATGGATATTCAAACAAATATTACTGTCTTATTGTCTTTTATGTCTTGGGGAATGACTATAGTATAATTATGTGTTTAGTATCTTAAAAAATGTTCATAAACAATATTCAAGCATTTTCTTAAGTATGAAAAATGATTATAAATATTCACAGATCTCCAAAATTTAAATTCACATACCTGAGGAAAATATTAAAAATTTCTTGTAGTTCACCTACTAGTCACAAAAATTGCATTTTGATGCAAGAAACACTCTGAAAGTAGTTTAAATTAAAACTACTCTTCGAGAAATTCCCAATAACCGTAACTTAATCATATTTCTAACGCTTGATTTTGAAGTTTAAAAAAAAAACATTTTCCCTTAAATAAATGCTCTGCATAAAAATTCAATTTAATACCCAACAAAGAATCCGTTAACTGGGTTTAAATGAATTAAAACACCATATTTTGTGAGTTCAAGTAAATGAAAATGCGTTTAGGTCCCAAACTCCCCATAAACCTAACAATTTCAATTATAATTGATTTTTTCTTGATACTGTTTGCTTTCAAGCTCTTTAAGGTACCTATTTCTTCTTAATTTAAAACAATTTAAATTGATTGTTCCATTGTGATGCAAAATATATACCTAGATAAGATAACCAGGAAATAATTTCAGGTAAACTATTTAATTGTTTGACTTTTAAATAGTGGAAAATTGTTTTTATAGCGCTTCAGGGTTTTCTGGCAATTATACTTAATGGATATTTTTTTATATTTAGCAGATATTTCATCAAATCTATTATAGCAATATTAATACATTCATGTCTTTGTCATTTAAATATTTGAAAAGAAATTGTTAATTTAGTTTTATATTCATATTATAATGATATTTCTACATTAGGTATTATGATTTTTTCTCTATATATTCATAATTCATAAAGAATTATTACAATGGATATTACCACATTGTTAAGCTCTTGTATGAAAGGAATAAGATATTAGATACTTATGTCCACTTTCTAATGGGTAATGTTAGTGCTAATGTTATTTTAATGAATGATAACATGCCTCATGAATCTCATCTGACTGAAGATTATCTGTGACGTGAAGATATACTCTGAATGAATTGTCCATTCAGATCTCTAGACCTTATTCTGATTGAAAATAATGGTACACTCTTGGAAAGGGTAGATTTGATTAGGAAAATTCTCTGAGAAACATCAAGAGCTTAAAAGGAACATTACAGTACCGACTGCATATTAAATATATATATAAACTGCCTTAAGAATAATGATTTTCTGTGATATGAAGATATACTTTAGATAAAATTCCCAGCCATATCTCTAAATCTCATTTTGATTGAGAATATTGGTACACTCTGGAAAGGGAGATCCAATTAATAAAATTTTCTGAGAAACGTCTAGAGCTTAAAAGGAACATTGCAGTACCGACTGCATATTGAACATATATAAACTGCCTGAAGAATAATGATTTTCTGTGACTTGAAGATATACTCTGGATGAATCACCCATCCAGATCTCTAGATTTCATTCTCATTGAAAATTGGGGTACGCTCTAGAAAGGGCAGATTCGATTAGAAAAATTCTCTGAGAAACATCTAGGACTTAAAAGGAACATTTCAGTACCGACTGCATATTGAACACATATAAACTGTCTTAAGATTGATGATTGTCTGTGACGTGAAGATATACTCTGGATGAATCACCCATCCAGATCTCTAGATTTCATTCTCATTGAGAATAGTGGTACATTATGGAAAGGGAGATCCGATTAGTAAAATTCTCTGAGAAACATCCAGAGATTAAAAGGAACATTGCAGTACAGACTGCAAATTGAACACATATAAACTACCTTAACCCTTAATTTGGCTAAGTCAGCTACACCGGACATGTATATTTATAACTACTATATAACATAATTGTCAGTGTTTGCCACAGTGGACATTAATTATCTCAAAAATGAAATATGATATTTTTTTGTTTAATTTAGAGATCCTAATGTCTATACAGACATGGGAAAATAACAGAAATTAAAATTAAAAATTATTTGAAAAACATCTTGTCAAATTAAGGGTTAATATGGATGATTTTCTGTAATAGGAAGATAGACTCTGGTAGAATCATCCATCCAGATCTCTAGATTTCATTCTGATAGAGAATCAGTGGGATGCTCTGGAAAGGGCAGATTTGGTTAGAAATCTGAGAAACATCTAGACATTAAATGGTACATTGCAGTACCAATTGCATTTTGAACACATACAAAGTGCCTTGATACTGATGATTATCTGTGACAAGACGATGTACTCTTCACGAATCACCCATCCAGATCTCTAAACTTCATTCTGATTAAGAATAGTGGTACGATCTGGAAAAAACAGATTTGAGTAGAAAATTTCTGAGAAACATATAGAGCTCAAAAGGAACATTGCAGTACCGACTGCATATTGAACACTTATAAACTGCCTTAAGAATGATGACTTTCTGTGACTTGAAGATATACTCTGAATGAATTGTCCAACCAAATCTCTAGGCTTCATTCTGATTGAGAATAGTGGTACGCTCTGGAAAGGGCAGATTTAAGTTAGAAAAATTCTCTGAGAAACATCTAGAGATTAAAAGGTACATTGCAGTACCGACTGCATATTGAACACATATAAACTGCCTTAAGAATGATGATTTTCTGTTACATGAAGATATACTCTGCATGAATCGCCCAGCCATACCTCTAGACCTCATTCTGGTAGACAATGATTGTTACCCTCTGGGAAAGGCAAATTCGATTAACAAAAGTCTCTGAGAAATATCCAGATCTTAAAAGAACATTGCAGTACCGTTTGTTTTATAAACTCATATAAACTGCCTTATAACTGACGACATTGTGTGAAGGGAGGATATACTCTGAATAAATCCCCGAACTAGATCTCTAGACCTCATTATGATAGGGAATTATTCTACTCCATGGGTAAAGAAATGAGATTAGGAGTCCTCTGAGCCACATCCAGAGCCTAAAAAGAACATTGCATTATAGAATCCACATAAACTCATATAACCTTCCTTATCTTCAAAATGGAATAAAAACGTGATATAAGTGCCCTTATTCTCTAAAACTATACCACCTATGAAATTTTTTTATTCGAATCTGTAATCACAGTTTCATAAAATCCGTCTAGAAAGAGTGGTATGTGCGATTATGAATGTGTATTACAACTGTGGAATAGTTTTGTGTATTTTATCAGTCTACGTTCAAGCTAAATGTCACTGTAAACTCTCCAGTATTGATGGATATTACTGTCAAATTATTAAGTTTCTCTTAATTTTAAATACCGATATATATATATATGAAGTATTGCTTTGCAGCATTAGAAAATGACTTGGTATTTTTACATTTAACACTGTCAGTATAGAAATTAAGGCTACGATGATATGCTATCTTAATTAAATATTTCATGATATTTAGATTAAAACAATAATTGTTTTATTCTGTATTTAAAGTTGCATATTTCCGACTCCGATGATAGGCACGTGGGACCATAAATGTGTACTAT
The DNA here is from genome assembly GCA_032207245.1 of Pardosa pseudoannulata. NCBI lineage: Eukaryota > Metazoa > Arthropoda > Arachnida > Araneae > Lycosidae > Pardosa > Pardosa pseudoannulata. Next base: position 73,303,622 of record CM063497.1, on the reverse strand, counting down.
AACTGTTGAACATTTAATGTTTTATATTATACTTTTCTTATCTACATGTATTGATCTATATCAATGAATAGTTAAATACATAATGATCTGCAAACTTTAGTCTATAATCTATAATAATCTATAATCTTTGTATCTATAATCTAATGCATTATGAATAACCTACAATCTATAATTTATAATCTATGCATCTATAATCTAATGTATTTCCATTATTCTACTATCTATAATCTATATATCTATAATTTAATGTACCATCAATAATCTACAATCTGTAATATATGTATCTGTAATCTAATTTATTACCTATAATCTATGTATGTATAACCGAATGTGTTACCTATAATCTACAATCTATTTTCCATGCCTCTATAATTTAATGTATTTCCATTTTTCTACAATCTATAATCTATAATCTATGCATCTGTAATTTAATGTATTATCAATAATTTTCCATCCACAATCTATGTAGCTATAATCTAACGTATTATCAATAATCTACAATCTGTAATATATGTATCTATAATTAAATGTATTATCTGTAATCTGCAAACTATAATCCAATCTATTATCAATAATCTCCAATCTATAATCTAATGTATTATAAATAGTCTATTTATCTGTAATCTAATGTATTTTCTATAGTCTATAATATATAATTTATAGCCTATAATAATCTATAACTATAAATTGATCTTATAGCTATAACCTGGAAGTACAATAGTAAACGAATATATACCAGTATCACATCAACATCTTAACACCAAAACATTAAATATATCTGATAAATGCTACTGAATGTATTGTTCGATAATATAATAATTTGATAATGTGATAATATCATATCTTAATAATATATTTCATGATATTTTATTAATATAGTAATTTCTTGGGTCCTGTATTTAAACTTACATAGCTTTCAAGTGCAAGTAGTTATATGTGCAATCATGAGTGTGCATTATAACGGTTGAACATTTACTGCTTTGTGTTTTAACTTCCTTATCTATATATAATAACCTTAAATATTTAATGTATTTAATATAAAAAATATGTAATTATTAATATTATAATAAATTTATTTTTAATATATAAATATTATATTAAATTACTTTCATACCAGTGTATATTACGCTTTCCTTTTCACTATATAAAGCATTACTTCATTATTGTAACAGTTAACATTACAAGTACACATATTTAAACATTCCTACAATTCTTGTAAAAAAATGAATTATTACCTATTAAAGAAGACAAAAGTAAAGTAGTTAATGGATATCTGCCAATATCAATGCAAAATGTTAACAACAGAACATGAAATATAACTGAAAGACAGATTTTAAGTTCTATGGAAATTATCTCGATAATTACTCCGAAAACCAAACGAAAACATTTCTTGCTACATGGAACATGCCCAATAATCAGTAGAGATTGACTCGCATGATTTTTAATTGACTGTGTAAAATGGATGTGAAGATATAAAGAAAAAGAAAACGATATATTAGTAGGATCGATGAAATTTTTCTAATAAATGGTAATCGATGACATGAAATTAAGATTAAAATTCACTTCGTTTTGATAAATAAATTTTTCTTGTCTACTTTTATTGCTATCGATTATTATTAAAGTGATTAGATTTTTTTTAAATGTTAGAATACAATGCTAGAAAATACACTTTTTGGACATTCAACAGTTTCTTTCTGTTTAAAAAGAATCGCTTTGTATGATTGAAAATTGCCCAATAACCAGTAGAGATTGCATCACATGATTTTTAATTGACTTTACAAAATGGATGTGAAGATAAAAAGAAAAAAAAACGATACAATAGTAGGATCGATGAAATCTTTGTAAAAAATGGTAATCGATGACATGAAATTAAGATTAAAATTCACTTCGTTTTGATAAACAAATTTTTCTTGTCTAATGTCATTGCTATCGATTATTATTAAAGCGATTAGATTTTTTTAAGTGTTAGAATACAATGTTAGAAAATACACTTTTTGGGCATTTAACAGTTTCTTTCTGTTTAAAAAGAATCGCTTTGTATGATTGAAAATTGCCCAATAACCAGTAGAGATTGCATCACATGATTTTTGATTGACTTTGCAAAATGGATGTGATGATATAAGAAAAAGAAAACGATACATTAGTAGGCTCGATGAAATCTTTGTAATAAATGGTAATCAATGACATGAAATTAAGATTAAAGTTCACTTCATTTTGATAAATAAATTTTTCTTGTTTAATTTTATTGCTATCGGTTATTATTAAAGCGATTAGATTTTTTTAAATGTTAGAATACAATGTTAGAAAATAATTTTTTGGGGCATTCAACAGTTTCTGTCTAAAAAGAATCTCTTTGTATGATTGCAAATTACCTTAATGAAATTAATAAGAGTATTTAAACAAGAATAAAGAACATCGATCAACACTATCGATTAAAAATTTAAAAAATAATGATATTCGATGATAACCAACATAAAGTTGTTTTAAAATTTTGTACCAATAAATTGATATTTTAAATTTTCTTCTACGATAGAAATTATTTTTAAAGTTTTTAATTTGAAAAACTTTTAAAAAACATATTATTTAATCACACGCATTTTCTTGTTCTTTAACAGCTATAACTTTTTAAAATTAACTTGACAAAATGATTGATTGAATGAAAATTCTATTAATTTTTATAAATTTTTATGAAGCATGTTATTTGGCCACAAGGAATTAAATAAGAATAAAAATAATTTATTAGAGCTATCAATTATGATTTTAAAAATTAATTATATTCTTTGACATCCAAGATAAAGGTTTTTTAATATCGTTTCATTAAATTGACTTTATTTTTTTCTTGTAGTATAATAGGAATTATTTTAAATGATATTAATTTGTAAAAACTGTTTATAAGTATATTATTTAATCATGTACACTTTTTTCTTCAAGATTCAATTTTCAAAATTAACTTGACAAAATGATTCATTGAATGAAAATGCTATTAATTTTTATAAATTGTTATGCAGTTTGCTATTTGTTCACAAACAATTAATATAGATAAAAATAAATTATTAGCACTATATTTACTATATTAAAAAATACCAATATTTATTGACATCCAAAATAGAGGTGTTTTCAAATTTCGTTTCATTACATTGACTTTTCATTTTTTTTTATCTCACTTTAATAGGAACTATTTTAAATATTATTAATGTAAAAACTGTTACGAAGTATATTATTTAATAATCTCTCTTTATTTTTAATAGCTATCGATTTTTAAAATATATAATATTAAATAATTTATTGATTAAAAATGCTTCTACTTTTTATAATTCTTATGAAGTATGTTATTTCGTCACAAAAAATTAAATAAGAACAAAAATAATATATTTATTTAAAATTTCGTTTCATTAAATTGAATTTTAATTTTTTTCTTTCCGTATAAGAATTATTTTAAATATTATTAATTTAAAAAATTTTAAGAAATACGTCATGTACATCTTTTTATACTTTATTAGTGATCTCTTTTTAAAATTTATTTGATAAAATGATTAATTGAATAAAATTCCTATAAATTTTTATAAATTTTTATGAAGTTTGCTATTTTGTCACAAAAATTAAATAAGAATAAAAATAATTTATTATCACTATCAATTACAATTTAAAAAATAAGGATATTCTTTGACATCCAAGATAAAGCTGTTTTAAAATTTCCTTTCATTGCATTGACTACGAGTTTTTTTCTTTCACTATAATAGGAATCATTTTAAATGATATTAATTTGTAAAATCTGTTTAAAAGTGTATTATTTAATCATGTGCATTTTCTGTTTCTTTAAGAACAATCGATTTTTAAAATTAACTTGGCAAAACTATTGATTGAATGAAAATGCTATTAGATTTTATAAATAATTATAAACTATGCTATTTGGTCACAAAGAATTAAATAAGAATAAAAATAATTTATTAGTGAAATCAATTACAGTTTTAAAATATAACTATATTCATTCACATCCAAGATAAAGGTGTTTTAAAATTTTGTTTCAGTAAATTGACATTTAATGTTTTTATCACTATAATAGGAACTATTTTAAATATTATTTAGAAAGTGTTAAAAAGTATATTATTTAACCATGTACTTCATTTTATTCTTTAATAGAGATCGGATTTTAAAATTTATTGGATAAAACAATAAATTGAAAGAAAATGCTATTAAATTTTAAAAAAATTTATGAAATGTACTATTTGGTCCCAAAGAATTTAATAAGAATAAAAACAATTTATTAGCACTATTAATTATGATTTTAAAAAATAATTATATTCGTTGACATCCAAATATAGGTGTTTTGAAATTTCCTTTCATTAAATTGACTTTTCATTTTTTCTTTCTTTATAATAGAAACTATTTTAAATGTTATTAATTTAGAAACTGTTAAGAAGTATATTATTAAATCATGTACTTCTTTTTATTTTTTAATAGCGATCGCTTTTTAAAACTAATTTGGTAAATAATTTATTGAATGAAAATGCTATTAAATTTTATAAATTGTTATGAATTATGTATGCTATTTGGTCACAAAGAATTAAATAAGAATAAAAATATTTATTAGCGCTCTCAATTGCAATTTTAAAAACTAACAATATTCATTCACATCCAAGCTAAATGTGTTTTAAAATTTCATTTCAGTAAAATTATATTAAATATTTTCTTTCACTATAATACGAAGTATTTTAGATATTATTAATTTAAAAACTATTCAGAAGTATATTATTAAATCATGTAAATTTTCTACTTTAAGAACGATCGATTTTTAAAATTAATTTCACAAAATGGTTGATTGAATGAAAATGCTATTAATTTTTATAAATTGCTATGAATCATGCTATTTGGTCACAAAGAATTAAATAAAAATAAAAATAACTTATTATCACTATCAGTTACAATTTAAAAAAATAACTATATTCAAGATAAAGGGTTCTAAAATTTCATTTAATTAAATTGACTTTTCATTTTTTCTTTCACTATAATAGGAACTATTTTAAATGTTATTAATTTAGAAACTGTTAAGAAGTATATTATTAAATCTTGTATATCTTTTTATTCTTTAATAGCTATTGCTTTTTAAAATTAATTTAGTAAATAATTTATTGAATGAAAATGCTATTAATTTTTATAAATTGTTATGAATTATGTATGCTATTTGGTCACAAAGAATTAAATAAGAATAAAAATAATTTATTAGCGTTCTCAATTACAATTTTAAAAAATGACTATATTCGTTCACATCCAAGATAAAGGTATTTTAAAATTTCGTTTCAGTAAAATGATATTAAATATTTTCTTTCAATATAATACGAAGTATTTTAAATATTATTAATTTAAAAACTATTCAGAAGTATATTATTAAATCATGTACATTTTCTGTTTTAAGAACGAGCGATTTTTAAAATTAACTTGAAAAAAATGATTGATTGAATGAAACTGCTATTAATTTTTTAAAATTGTTATGAAGTATGCTATTTGGTCTCAATGAATTAAATAAGAATAAAACTAATTTATTAGCAAAATCAATTAAAATTTTAAAAAATAATGATATACATTGACAACTAATATAAAATTTTTTTTTAATTTTCCTTTTTTTAAATTTACTTTTATTTTTTTTCCTATTAATATAATAGAAATTATTTCAAATTATATTATATTGTAAAAACTGTTAAGAAGTGTATTATTACTCATGTGCATTTTCTTCTTTAAGAACGATCGATTTTTAAAATTAACTTGACAAAATGATTGATTGAATGAAAATGCTATTAATTTTTATAAACTGTTATGAATCATGCTATTTTGTCACAAAGAATTAAATAAGAATAAAAATAATTTATTAGCACTATCAGTTACAATTAAAAAAAATAACTACATTCGTTGACATCCAAGATAAAGGGGTTCTAAAATTTCGTTTCATTAAATTGACTTTTCATGTTTTTTCTTTCACTTTAATAGGAATAATTTTAATAGTATTATATTAGAAACTGTTAAGAAGTATATTATTTAATCATGTGCTTCTTTTTATTCTTTAATAGCGATCGCTTGTTAAAATTAATTTGATAAAATAATTTATTGAATGAAAATGCTATTAATTTTTATAAATTATTATGAATTATGCTATTTGTTGAGAAAGTATTAAATAAGAATTAATATAATTTATTATCACTATCAATTAAAAGTTTTTAAAAATTTTTGTATTACTTCACATACAAGATAAAGGCACTTTAAAATGTCATATCATTAAATTGACTTTTCATTTTTTTCTTTCACTATAAAAGGACCTATTTTAAGTATTATAATTTTGAAAGAACTCTTAAGCAAATTAATATTTAATCTTGTGTATTTTCTACTTCTTCAAGAGCAATCGCTTTTTAAAATTAATTTCACAAAATGATTGATTGAATGAAAATCCTATTAATTTTTGTAAGTTCTTATGAAGCATGCTATTTGATCACACAGAATTAACTATTTTTTATTATTACTTATTAATTATTTTTATTGAGAATAAAAATAATTTATTAACACTATCAATTACAATTTAAAAATATAACTATATTTGTTGACATCCAAGATAAAGGTGTTTTATAATTTCGTTTCAGTAAATTGACATTTAATTTTTTCTTTTTTATAATAGGAAGTATTTTAAATATTATTAATTTAAAAACTATTAAGAAGTACATCGTTTAACCATATACACCTTCTTATTATTTAATTGCGATCTCTTTTTAAAACTAATTTGATAGAATGATTGATTGAATGAAAATGCTGTTATTTTTTATAAATTATTATGAAGTATGCTATTGTCACAAAGAATTAAATAAGAATAAGAATAATTTATTAACACTCTCAGTTAAAATTTTGAAAAATAATGCTATTCGAAGCCAACCAAGATAAGAGTGTTTTAAAGTTTCGTTTCATTAAATTCACTTTTTATTTTTTCTTTCACTGTAATAGAAACTATTTTAAATATTATTAATTTGAAAAACTGTTACGCAGTATATTATTTATTCATGTATATTTTCTACTTCATAAAGTGCGATCACTTTTTAAAATTATCTTGATAAAATGATTGATTGATTGAAAATGCTATTAATTTTTATAAATTATTATGAAGTGTGCTATTTGGTTACAAAGAATTAAATAAGAATAAAAATAATTTATTAGCACTATCAATTAAAATTTAAAAAAGTAACAATATTCGTTGAAAACCAAGATAAAGGTGTTTTAAAATTTCGTTTCATTAAATTGACGTTTCATTTTTTCTTTCACTATAATAGGAACAATTTTAAAAATTATTAATTTGAAAAACTGTTAAGAAGAATATTATTTAACCCTGTATATTTTCTACTTCTTTAAGAACGATCACTTTTTAAAATTGACTTCAAAAAATGATTGATTGAATGAAAATGCTATAAAATTTTATAAATTGTTATGAAATATGCTATTTAGTCACAAAAAAATAAATAATAATAAAAACAATTATTAGCGCTATCATTTTCATGTACATTTTAATGTTTTATGCATGAGCATTATTTCTACTGTTTATGAGAATTCAGTTAAAAGCGAAATATCTTCATGACTGAGAATCAAGTTCCTATATCTTTGCAAGGCACTTCATAACCATGGATTAATGCAATCGATTAAAATAAACTAAAGAGAAATCCAATATCAACCAACAAGTTGTAAAGTATTTGGAAATTTTGTTTTCATCAATGCATTATTCATATATAAATTAATTCTTCTCTGTTATTATTAATCAATACTGTTTTAATTCTTGAGATGGAACCAATTTGATAGTATGCATCATACCTTTTTCTTTCAATTACATTTCTCTTATTTTATAAAGATTGTTTGGCAGATTTTAAAATAAACGAAGTAAAGATAAAGAAACTATCACGGATAAGAATAGTCATTCATTATTTCTATAGATTCCAATAATTAAAATAAAACAAAATTCGATGATTTTGATTTAACTTAAAAGTATTTGGAAATATTGTTTTACATTGATGATTACTTATATTTTATTTTACTGAATCATATGTTATTTGTTAGAAATTCATGTAATGTAACCAAAAGTTTCAGTGCACTAGGCTTAGTTTCGTCGTAGTCTTTTACTGCTTAGAAGAAATCTTTTAGTAGATTTTAAACTTTACTTCACAAATTGGAAGGAAGCAATTAATATAATAAATAAATATTGATTTGAACATTTAAAGCAATTAAACAATAAAGGAACGTTCAAGGGAAGAAAACTGAGGTAATATATTTTGAGGTGTTTTACTTAATTGGTTATAGTTACCTAATTTATTATGAACAGTTATTATTTATTTATTTTTGAAATTTTTATAACAATACCAAATTGAAGCAATGAGTAAATCAGTGTCTCTTTAGTGTACATATAAGTCGTAAAAATCATTTTGTATTTTTAAAAAATCACTTAGAATAATAATGGGAGAAATCTCTAAAACGGAATAAAATTGTTGCCAATATACATGATTAAAACAATTAAAACACAATGAAAGTCAAAGGAAAACGAAGCAGGTTAAAGTATTTCTATAAATTTTATATTTTTTGTTTGTATTAAAATTATAATAACTGTTTACTACATATTTTATCTTTTAAACTGGCGCGTAATCATTTAACATTCGTGTACAGGTGTGTTTCAAACCTTTAATATAGTCGGTTAAATTTTTCTTGACATGTATCATAGAAGTATATCGACTGGGAATAGACTAACTTTTGGAGGCAAATCTTTGTCTATGTTGACAGGACCAGGATTTCTTCAGACTTTTTGTGCCAGAACAGGTAAAATTCACTGGGAGAGAGATCGGAACTATAACTGTAAGAAGTTTCATCGATGGCCTTCCTCAGAGCTTAACACTTACTTTCTAGTCTTCACTGTGGACGCTTCAGTAAATTCCGAAGGAGGTCTTCCCAGTTAGTTTCCAATGAGTCTGTTCTCGAAATGTTCGAGAACTCTCAATGATTCCCAAAGTTCATGTAGGTCTCAGGAAAATGATCGTATTGTTATCAAAGTTATTGATCCCTGATACTGGGTGGCTCTTCCAATATTAACGGATATCAAGTAAGTGCTCCTTCGTTTAGACAGTACATGCATTGCACAACCTGTCGTTTGGTAGTTCGAATGAGTATGGGTATTGTCCTGCAAGATCAGATGAACCCCTGACAAATTACAGTCACCTGACTGTATTTACGGTTGAAGAGTCTCACTCGGAACACCGATTCGTTGCCTAAGGTCGTTGCACCCATTCTTATAGTATTGTCTCAGGTTAATTACTTGGATGGCGGTGGAAGTATGGCGAAATATTTCTCAGTGGTCTCTGTCTATGGTGGTTACTGTCCTTCGACCCTTATTGAATTTACTTTGCCAGTGAGCCGATTTAAGACACCTAATCTTTGTTTAAAGCCGTTGCACCTATTTGTCTAGCATTGTCTCAGGTTTATTACATGATGGCGGTGGAAGTACTTCGAAATATTTTCTCAGTGGTCTCTGTCTATGGTGGTTGCTGTCCTTCGAGTCTTAATGGTTTTACTTTGCCCTTGAGCTGATTTGGGACACCTAAATTTTCCCTAAGACCATTGTACCTATTCTTCTAGCATTGCCCCAGGTTTATTACATGATGGCGGTGGAAGTACTTCGAAATATTTTCTCAGTGGTCTCTGTCTATGGTGGTTGCTGTCCTTCGAGCCTTATTGGTTTTACTTTGCCCTTGAGCTGATTTGGGACACCTAATCTTTCCCTAAGACCATTGTACCTATTCTTCTAGCATTATCTCAGGTTTATTACTAAGGTGGTGGTGGATATCCAGTAAAATATTTTCTCATTGGTTTCGGTCTACGGAGGTTGCTATCCTTTAACACTTAAAGGTTTGTTTTTGACAGTGAGCACTTCGGAGACGGATAAAGGGGTTATTATTATGCTTACCTAAAAACTCCAACACCAAATACAAACTAGTTGCTTTCTAAAAACATACTCATCATGCATTGAGAGCAAATGTCTTTGTCCTGTTTTCTGTGGGGAAAATTATAAGCTATATATCAGCTCTATACAATTACGTTAATGTAAACAATCGAGAAGTTACTTACAACTGTTGGAAACTACAGTCACATCCGTAATATGAACGGAATGGACCATCTCGTTATGATACTTTTATGGTGCCATCTGTTAGCGAATGGGATTGGGACTTCACTTCTAAAAGATTCTCGTATAGCCTAATTACAGTTGGCACCTGAAAGTTTTAAATGGGATATCTTTTCCATTTTGTTTTGCAATACTCTCTATGTAAAGTCCAAGTATTGTTTCTATCTTTGAATGGAAGCTTAATGACGTTTGCATTCAGGCTACCACCCAAAATTGAAATAATAAAAAACTGATTACTCATCTAGCTGTAAATTAAGAAGCTGGAATTTATTTATAACTTTTGTATATCATTTATATGCCATTAATTGTAAATGTTTTCACATTTGTTAAACCTATCTAACTTAATATATAAATGCAAATTTTTTTACAGTTTTCAAGCATGTATTTGCTTGTTTAATTCATAATAGCACCATATTTTGTAATTCCTAATTTAATTCCAGTTAACAATATCAACTTAAAAAAC
>CM063497.1:73235473-73282973 GCA_032207245.1 Pardosa pseudoannulata | reverse complement strand
TATTTCCATAATTAATCTCTTTTGTACTAGTTACAGTTCAAAAATAAATATTAACACCTCTTTGTAAAGAAATAAATTAATTTTAGGAATTTAAGACTATTTATAAAATCACAAAAATTGCTCTCTGGTAAGGCAGATAATTTACATAAATCATACATTAATTACACATAAATGAATAATACATAAATTAACATGAATCAAACATAGTCCCTGCTATTAATATAAATGTAAATTATATCAATTTAATAAAAACTGTATTAGTGTTTTGCTAACATACACTGAACACTTGGTTTTTTTTTAAACTTTATGCAAAAACTTTAATATGAATTAAAATCAGAATAAATACCTCCGCAAAAATTAAAAGAGTAGAAACTTTCTTTCCCAAAGAAAGCTGTTTACACTGCATTTTTATGATTAAAAGTGAACTGTAAACAAAAATCATAAAAAATATCTAAATGCCTTCAAAAAAGGAAAATTTAATTAAATAATAATTTATAAATTTCCTCTATAAAATTATTCATCGCAAAAAGTGCACAGGAAAAAAAAATTATCCTCTGCCATTGGTAAATTAGTATAGGCTGCAAAAAAGAGCCAATTTACATATCACCTTGGGAAACATATTTAAGCACAACTATTAATTAAATAATAATAAAAAGAATTAAGGTTAATACTTCAAATTATGCAATAAATTTCCAAGGATTATTTATGCTTTGAATTTCATTAGAAAGATCATCAAAATTTAAAAATAATACTAAAAGAGCCATTTTATTACTGTAAAAAATATTTCGTTATTAGCATATAGCCCGTAATTTGACGGGATTAGTAAAATTTTTAATTTTCCAGGAGTGTTAAGTACTTTATGAGGCAGGCTTATTTTTTTTTTTTGGGGGGGGAGCTGAGAATTATCTGGTACACCCTGAATAGTTTATTTATCTTCTTACTGCTCTAAAGTCTCCCGATAGTGTGAATGCAATTGAGAATCAAATTTAATTCATTTAGCAAAACTGTGTGCTTATGTATAAAAAAAGCAAACAGACAAACGAACAAACTTCTTAATTTTCAAAGACATATAACTTAGATATAATTTCAGATATTTATTAGTCCGTGAAATAAATTCCTAAACTTTTATGAAAATACTTTGCTGTTAATACCGGTGATAAAATTTTCATATCAGCAAAGAACAATCCATGATTAATTTTAAAGTTATCGCACATGTACGTAATCTATTATTTAAGCTAAATATAAAAGGAAATTACGCAAATTAATTAAGTTCAGCGATAAAACGAAAGAAAATAATGTAGACGATATTTAAATAACTTAAAATAAGGAATGATTAAATTAGATGGTTAAAGGAATGACATCATAATGATAGAATAAAATGTTAAATTACGTGATTTACTTAATTAATATCCATGTGATTGGATGTGATATACTTAATCACCTAATCTTAACTGGGGAAAATAGAGCTTGGTATAATGGTATTTAACTCTCAAAAAGGGAAAAGTGTTTTATTTCGAACATTTTAAAGACTTGATTTGGATTGTGCTAACCCTAACTCATCAAGAATCTAGTATGGATGTCTGTATCCATTCATTTGTCCAACCGCTTCATAAATTGGAGGACAGTCGGACAGATAACTTAGGCTATTATTATACAGTTTATTAATTGAGTAATTAAAAGATTTAAAAGATGCTTAAAACACTTAAGTATTATAGATGTAACAACCTATCACATGCTTCAAAGTATAGTATTTTGGACTGATTTTAACTTTATTACGTTTAAATGTTTGCAGTGTTGCGATCAATCCATTTCGCCACAAAGATTAATGAAACTGAGAACTGCAGGTTAATAAAACCCATGCTAGCAGCGGGATTCGAAACCAATTACTTCGGTATTAAAATCTCTAAGAATTGAATCATTGTACGATTTTAAAAAATGAATGTAAATTGACAGCTAGTTTACAGTCTATTTAAAAATTTCAATTTTTAATGTTTAATTTAATTTTAAATTTTTTACTTTTCAATTCCAATTTTTCACTTTTAAATTAATTTATTTAAATTCTTTTTAACTTTTATATTAAATTTTTTTTCAATTTTATATTTTTGACATTGTCTCTATATCTGTTTAGTCGTTTCTTCTTTCGTGGAACGAGTTTGAAGATTCCCTCAAGGTGTAAAAATCCTATGAGTTTATAGCTACTTTATGGGGAGTTATTTCATCTCACAGAGTATGTGTCAAATACTTATGGTTTGTCGAGCTACGGTTTAGTGATTTTCTATACGAGGGCTAATGAGACCAGGACCTAATGCTTAAAGACGATTCTGAGCAAATACTAATACCCATGGCATCAGTGGTATTCAATTCCGCGAACTCCGGTAAAAAATATAGGGGCTCTACCATTCTTTTAATTTTTTAATTAAAAAAAATGTTATATTTTAATTAAATTTTATATTTTTGATATTGTCTATATCTCTGTTTACTCGGTTTTTACTTCGTGAATAATTTTGAATATTTCCTCAAGGTGTAAAATTCCTGTAGTTCAGTTTATAGATACTTTATGAGGAATTGTTTCACCTCACACAGTATGTCTCAAATACTTATGGTTTGGCGATCTACGGTTTAGAGATTTCTACATGAGGTTTAATGAGACCAGAACCTCAGTCTCTATATCGGTTTAGTCTTTTTTGGTTTTGAGGAATGAATATTCCTTCAAGGTGTAAAAATCCTGTTGTTGAGTTTATAGCTATTTTATGGGGAATTGTTTCACCTCACACAATATGTTTCAAATACTTATGGTTAGGCGCTCTACGGTCTAGTGATTTTCTACATGAGGTTTAATGAGACCAGGACCTACAGCTTAAAGACGATTCTAAGCGAATACTAATATCCATGACATGAGTGGTATTCAATCCCACGAACTCCGGTATCGAAGAGCAGCGCTCTACCATTCCTTCATCGTTCGGCTGAAGCTTATATAATTCTATATTCGCTTGTACATCACACGTGAAGCGCATCCTTTATGTTTTTAAGTGAAAAACTATTTGATGTAACGTCTAAAATTTAGTTATATTTTTCAGTTAGAAGTATGACATTTAAATGTTTGTATCTAATGTACATCATACGATTATTCTTTACTATGGTGACAACAAAAGATTTAAGTAAAGAAAGAAATAAAATTCGCTTGAAATGTACGTGCTGTAGAAATGTTACTCTTTCACGTCCCAGTTTCCGTCAGTGTTGATGCTAAATAGGGGTTCCTGGGCCTTATCCACAGTTAGTGAGATTTACAAATTTATTATCACAGTTTCCTTCTTTTAAACATTACAATACAATAAATAAAATATGCAGGTCTTGAAGATGATAGAAATTAATTAATTAATAAAGGCCACAATTGATAATAAAGATGTTTATTTAAATTTTTATGTAAATTTTTATATAAATTATATATTTATCTTTTTGAATTTATATATAAATATTTTATATATTATATATATATATAATTATATATATATAATATATATATATATATATATAATATATTATATTTATATATATTATATATATATATTTATATATATATTATATATATATATATAATATATTATATACGTATATATATATATTATTTTATATATATATATATGTATATATTATGTATATATATGTATATAAAGTATTTATATATGTATATATATATTATATATTATATATATTATATATATATTATATTATATATATATTATATATATATATTTATTGTATATATATGATATATATGTATATATATATTGTTATATATTGTATATATATATATGTATATATATGTATATATATATATGTATATATATATGTATATATATGTATATAACTATTATATATATATATTTATGTATAAAATTATATATATATATATTTTGTATATTATATTTATATATATAATATATATATATATATATATATATTTTATATTTATATATATATGTATAATATGCATATATATGTATATATTGTAATATATATATATATATATATTTCTATATATTTTAAATATATATATATATATATATATATATATATATATATTTGTTATATATATATTTATCCAGTTTCCTTTATGTATTTTTAAACATTACAATACAATAAATAAAATATGCAGGTCTTGAAGATGATAGAAATTAATAAATTAATAAAGGCCCATAATAGTAATAATAGTTAAATAAAAAAGGCAATAGTATTAGTAAAAGTAATACTGTGAAAAGTGGGAAGAGAAGTTTAAGGATAGCTTTTTATTTTTATTTTATTTTATTTATCCGTCGGTGAACATTTTTCTTCTGACCACACAGTTTTGGCATTATTATGTGATATGCAGACGAGATATTACTGTTTTTCCATACACAGCCTGGCCGAACAATAGTCGAATGTTTAGGGTGCTGACCTTCGAAACCGGAGTTCGTGGGTTGGAATCCCACCGTCGCATGGATGTATGTAGCCGTTCGGAATCGGCTTTAAGAAGTAGGTCCCGGTCTCATTAGCCCTCGTGTTGCAAAAAGTAGACCGTAGCGATCCTAACCAACCATACACAGCCTACTAATTTTTGGTAAATT
This sequence comes from Pardosa pseudoannulata, assembly GCA_032207245.1. Taxonomy (NCBI): domain Eukaryota; kingdom Metazoa; phylum Arthropoda; class Arachnida; order Araneae; family Lycosidae; genus Pardosa; species Pardosa pseudoannulata. The sequence continues at coordinate 73,278,369 of CM063497.1, read as the reverse complement.
CAGCTGCGATTGCATGCTTCTCTCACACAAATTGAAGAATTGAGCTGATTTCTGTTATTGATTCTGATGTCGCTTGGTCATAACAAGCATGACTGAGTCATACGCAACTCATATTAAGAGAAAGGAGTGTGCCTTTCGTTTTACGAGCTCCTCAAGGGGGAAAGTACGACTTATGCACAAGTAAATCTTCGTAATTAAGAAGTAGGGACCAAGAAGAATCGGTTTAGAGTGCTACGGTCTACTTTTTGAAACACGAGGGCTAATGATACCGGGACCTACTGCTTAAAGCCGATACCGAACGGCTACGAACATTCATGCAATAGTGGGATTCGAACCCATGAACTCCGGTACCGAAGGCCAGCACCCTAACCAATCGGCCATCGTTCGGCTGGGACCAAGTAGAAGACATACAGGCTTAGCTTGCTACCTCCAGATGCATTGATAGACAAGCTGACTTCTTTCAAAGATCAGTTTTCAAACGAGTCACGATTTGTTTTAAACATACATCGAGAGATGTAGGTGACGAGTAGCTGATACTGTGAATAATATCAATCATATGAACTAGAGTTACCACACTTCTAATAAATGTAGGTAAAACTCCAGGAATATTGGACTAGTAACCTTCCTTTTTTAAGTATATCTCATATTTTCAAATTGTTATTTTTTTTGTTAAAAATCAAAGTATTTTTGCAATACTCTCTATATTTTAATTTACACAAAAATTCTTACCCAAATAACAGGAATATAAGAGTTATTAAATTAAACTATTCAAACACTGAAAAAATTCAAAAACAAAATATCAGTTATTAAACATTTTGAAACTATACACAGAACATACTTACGTCATTGTTCAAAATTGTAAATAACCATTAAAATAATTTAATTTTTTTTTTTTTTTAAAAAACATTTAGATAGAGATATTATTGAAAAAGATAATTTTGTAAAATCGATATTGAAATTTAGCGAAAAAAATTTTATAATTATTTTTCTGTTTTATAAAATTTATATATAAGATAAATGTAAATAAAAAGCTATTATATTTAATTTAAAATAGTTTAAAATGATGTGCGAACTGATAAAAATTTATGATCATTTTAAAGTTGTGTATTTGTTTCTATAAATACTTTTGTATCAAAAACTACTAAATGAATTTGAAGAGTTATCTATGTTATTTAAACCTATAAAAATGATGTGAGCTAATTGAAAAACATTTAATGATCATTTTAAGGTTGTATATCTGTTTCTATAAATACTTTTGTATCTAAAACTGCTAAATGTATTTGAAGAGTTATCTATGTTATTTAAATCGTATAAAAGTGATGTGAGTAATTTGTTAAAAATTTGATGATCATTTTAAAGTTGTGTATATATTTCTATAAATACTTTTGTATCTAATACTACAAAATGCATTTGAAAAGTTATCTATGTTATTTAAATCGTATAAAAATGAAATAAGAGAATTGATAAAAATTTAATAACCATTTTAAACTTGTGTATATGTTTGTATAAATACTTTTGTATCAAATACTGCTAAATGTATTTGAAGAGTTACGTATGTTATTTAAATCGTATAAAATGATGCGAGCGAGTTGATAAAAATTTGATGATCATTTTAAATTTGTGTATCTGTTTCTATAAATCCTTTTATATATATTCTGCTAAATGAATAATTTAAAAAGTTAGCTATGTCATTTAAATCGTTTAAAAATGTCAGCTGACTGATAAAAATTTTATGATCATTTTAAAGTTGTATATTTGTTTCTATAAATACTTTTATATCTAATACTACTAAATGAATTTTGATGAGTTACCTTTGTTAAATAAATTGTATAAAAATGATGTGAGTGAATTTATAAAATTTAATGATCATTTTAAAGTTGTGTATCTCTTTCTGTAAATATTTATTTTATCTAGTACGGCTTATTGTATATGAATGGTTAGTTACCTATGTTACTTAAAATGTATAAAAACGGTGTGAAAGAAATGATAAAAATTTGATGTTCATTTTGAAGTTGTATATCTGCTTCTATAAATACTTTTGTATTTAATTCTGCTAAATGTATTTGAAGAGTTACTTATATTATTTAAATTGTATAAAAATGATGTGAGCAAATTAATAAAAATTTAATGATCATTTTAAAGTTGTATATCTGTTTCTATAAATACTTTCGTATTAAATAATGATAAATGTATTTAGAGAAAAATTTATATTATTTAATTCGTATAAAAATGATGTGAGCGAATTGATAAAATTTAATAAGCATTGTAAAGTTGTATATCTGTTTCTATAAATATTTTGTATCAAATATTGTAATATATTTGACAAGTTGTCTATGTCACTTAAATCGTTTAAAAATCATGTGAGCAAATTGATATAAATTTGATGATCATTTTAAAGTTGTATATCTGTTTCTATAAAATCTGTTGTATCAAATTATGCTAAATGTATTTGAAGAGTTGTCTATGTTATTTAATTCGTATAAAAATGATGTGAGCGAATTGATAAAGTTTAATAAGCATTGTAAAGTTGTATATCTGTTTCTATAAATATTTTTGTATCAAATATTGTAATGTATTTGACAAGTTGTCTATGTCACTTAAATCGTTTAAAAATCATGTGAGCAAATTGATATAAATTTGATGATCATTTTAAAGTTGTATATCTGTTTCTATAAAATCTGTTGTATCAAATTATGCTAAATGTATTTGAAGAGTTGTCTATGTTATTTAAATCGTATAAAAATGAATTGAGCGAATTGATAAAAATTTGAGGATCATTTTAAAGTTGTATATGTTTCTATACCTACGTTTGTATCTAATACTGGTAAATTAATAGGAAGATTTATCTTTGTTATTCGTATTAAAAGGTATTAAAATAATATGAGGATAAATCGTGTTAAAATAATATGAGGAAATTGATAAAAATGTAATGATCATTTCAAAGTTGTGTATCTGTATCTATCAATACTTTTGTATCTAATACTGGTAAATGAATTTGAAGAGTTATCTATGTTATTTAAATCGCATAAAAATGAATTGTGCGAATTGATGAAACTTTGATGGTAATTTTAAAATTATGTATATGTTTTATAATTATTTTGTATAAATATTGTAATGTATATCAAGAGTTATCTATGTTATTTAAATCGTAAAAAATTATATGAGCGAACTCAAAAAAATTTGATGATCATTTTAAAGTTGTATATCTGTTTCTGTAAATACTTTTGTATTTAATACTACTAAATGTATTTGAAGAGTTACCTATATTAATTGAATCGTAGCATTAAATCTGAAGAAAGAAATAAAATTCATGAGAGATTTTTTCTCGTTGGACTTTTTTAAATAAATCACATAAAGAATAAAGGTTTTGCTCATTTTAAATAAAATTTTAATCTATATTCTCTATAAAGAAATCACGTTTTGAATTTTACCATTTAGTATCTAGTTCAGTCTAAATGCTTTTACTGAAGTGAATAATTTCTATCTTTCTTAAAATTGAGTTTAGTATTAAAACCAGGTAGAAAAAAGGAGAGATAATTTCTCAGTAAATAGGTGGGAAGAATATTTTTTACATGTACACTTTTATTTAATGCAAAAGAATTACAGTATTTATTTAAGTCTAACAGCATTTCACATTAAGACTTAAGATTTTTCTCAAAATCTAAACAGGGCATACAGTATTCTTTGAATTATTTAGAGTCCAAAAAATTGAAAAAACAAGTAGAAAATTTATCTATTTTATTTCTAACATAGAAAATAAAGAAACAAATTAACTTAATAACACTATTCCTTCGCAATGCATTGAGCCTCCAGATAAATCAGGTAGTATATACTTTTGTGTTTCAAATACTTTTTTTTCAACAAACGAGATTAATATTTGGTTTGTTACAGGAGGGATAATGAGACAGGGACTTGCTGCTTAAAGTCGATTCCGAACGGCTATGAACATCCATGCCAGTAGTATGATTCAAATTCTTAATTATTTTTTAATATCCTTTATTCATATTTAGTTTGTTACAAGAGAGCTAATGAGACAGGGGCCAGCAGTTTAAAAGATATTCTCAATGTCTACGAACATCCATGCCAGTGGTGGGATTCGAATGCAAAAGAAAAAGACCAGTGGCCTACACATTCAACCATCGTTCGGCGTTTGCTATTGAACTTAGTATTAGATTCAAAATAAATAATCTCTCCATTTTTATTTGTAATTTGCCAACACCTTTTCAAACATTTATTTTGGTATGATAAAACGACAAAGTGGTCATGTAAGAAAAACTACATTTTAATTTCAGTTTCATAAAGGTTATATATAAATAGAGGATGGAGTATTCGTTATTGCATCGGATTACTGAAATTCAATAACATTTTTAAGAAAAAGTGTAAGTTACAAAGCATTTAGAAATTATTTGCTAAAGATAATCAGATCATTCTGAAATAACTAAAAACAGCATATAAATGTATAATATAAATCTTCTTGTTCTTTTCTAATATATGATTTTATTGAAATCTCCAAATTATTTAAAAAGTAATATACACATAGTATAAAATCCATCATAAGTAATTTCTCTATTTATATTGTACTTTGTCAACATTATTTTAAACATGTTCTTTTTTCTTAGGTAAAAAAAAACAGTAATGTAGTCATGTATTGACCACTATATTTTAATTTCAGTTTCATAAAGGTTATACTAAAATGGAATAGGGAGTAATCGCTATTTTTAGGGCTTTAAAATCCCTAAAAAAGTTTGAGAAAAAGTCTTCAATCACTAAGAAATTTGAAACCATGCGCTAATTATATCATTATATAATTGAAACATGACGTTAATTATATCATTCTCAAATAACAAAAAGGAATACGAAAAGTTCTAATATATTTTCTTGTTCTTTCCTAATATAGGATTTTACTTAAAACTCCAAATCATTTGAAGTCGAAAGATGGCCGATTGGCTAGGGTGCTGGTCTTCGGTACCGAGTTCGTGGGTTCGAATCCACCGAGGCATGGATGTTCGGAATCGGCTTTAAGCTGTAGGTCCCGATCTCATTAGCCCTAGTGTTGCAAAAAGTAGACCGTAACACTCCAAACCAAACCAAATCATTTAAAAAGGTTATTTTTGATGGATTTAATACACATAGCATTAAATCCATCATAATTAATCTTTCCATATATAATTGTAATTTGGCAACGTCTTTTCAAATATGTTCTTTTTTCTTAGGTTAAAAAAACAGTAAAGTAATCATGTATTGACCACTACCTTTTAATGTCAGTTTCATAAAGGTTATACTAAAAGGGAATAAGGAGTAATAGCTATTTTAATGGATTACTAGCATGTATCGCATCATATGACGGGATCAGTAAATTTTTTAATTTTCCAGAATTCTAAAGTACCCTATGAAGCATGATAAAAAAATGGTTTGTTTTTTGGCTGAGAATTATCTGGTACACGCTCAATAATTTGTTTATCTTTACTGACCGCCTGTTAGTACCCAACTATAATTTATCTTGTCATATTATGTAATAGGATGGACAGCAAAAGTTTTAATATCGATAGTGATTATTTGGCGGTATCTATAAATGATGTCTAAAATTTAGCGAATCGATTGCAAACCGTGTGGTTATGTATAAAAAACAATCATACAAACAAAAAATCTTATTTATGTTCAAAGATATATAACTTAAATTTTAGAAATTTATTAGTCATGAAATAGACTCCTAGACCTTTATGAAAAGAAATTGTTGTTAGTAAAAATTTAATTGCAACATATTGGAAAATATTGGATGATTAAATTTAAAAGTATCCCATATGTACCTAATCTGTTATTTAAGCCAAATATAATAGAAAATTAATTAAGTAATATCTAAGTTCACTGATAAAACGTATGAAAATAATGCAGGCGATATTTAAATAATTTAAAATAAGAAATGATTAAAGGAAGGAAGTCATAATGCTAGAAAAATAAATGTTATTTTCATCCTATTTATAATGTGATAAATTTATAAATTTAATGATAATTTAATTAATTTAGCCTGGTCTTAACGGGTGAAAATAGGTCTTCAAATAGTGGCATTAAATGCTCGAAAAGGGGGGAAGGGTGGATTTCGAACATTTTAAAGACGACATTGTTTTTCGCTGTGGTATGAAGCATATTTATATTAATTTATTTTTAGAACCGGATTGATAGCTTAGGAGAAGATAAACTTAACTCTCTTTGAATTTCACTAACCCTAACTCATGAATAATCCAATATGGTTGCCTCTATCTATTCGAGGTCAAACCTCTTCATGAATTCGAGGATAGACGATATAGATTTCAAAGTATAGATTTTGTCGTATATAATTTTACTGAAATCTCCAAATCATTTTTTAAAATTATACCCTTAGTATTAAATCCAACATAAATATCTCCATTTATATTTCTAATTTGGCAGTACCTTTTCAAACATGATCTATTTTGTTAGGTAAAAAAAATGGTAAAGTAGTCATGTAAGAACAACTATATTTTAGTTTCATTCTCAGAAAGATTATGCATAGAATGAGGAGGGAGAATTAGTTATTGAATTGGACTATTTGAAGAACTCAAAATTTGAAAAACGCGTTTAATTGCTAAGCATTTTGAAACCATACGCTAAAGCTAATTATGCCATTCTCAAATAACAGAAAAAAGTTCCATAAAAATATTATCCCTTTTTACGTCTGTTGGGAAAACAAAAGGTGAGGAGTAAATAGTTTAGAAAAATAAAGAAAAAGCGAGGTGGGGTGTTACAGGAATTAAAAAATTTTTAATAGATTATCTGGAACACTTCAATTATGATAAAAAATAAAAAGAGACAATCTAAGAAAAATCTATTGTGTTCGTTTACTGAGAATATAGCAAAAAATAAAATATTTTTTCAGCAAATGAATGTTTTAATGTGTTGCCTCAATTTATATAACTATATTGTTTTTCATAACAATAAAATGGAGAAAGTTCATTTAAATATTTTAAACAATTTAATAAAAGGTAAGTTAAAATATATTAACTATTTGTCTGTTTTGCATATTACGTGTAAGAAACAGATCTAATGGTTTAATGGTTACTTTTTAATAGATTATCTGGAACGCTTCAATAATGAAAAAAGAGATAATGTAAGGAAAAGCTATTGCGTTCGTTTACTGGGAGTATAGCAGAAATAGAATATTTTTAAGTTAAGGAACATTTTAATGTTTTGCCTCTATTTATATAACTATGTTGTTTTTCAAAACGATAAAATGGGAAAAGTTAATTTAAATATTTTAAACAATTTAATACAAAGAAAGTTAAAATGTATTAACCATTTATCTATTTTGCACATTACTTGTTAGAAACAGATATAATGGTTTAATGGTTAGTTTTTAATGGATTATCTGGAACTCTGCAATTATAAAAAAAGAGATAATGTAAGGAATAGCTCGTGGGTTTGCTTTCTGAGAGTATTGCAAAAACAAAATACTTTTAAGTTTAATAACATTTTAATATTTTGCCTCTATTTATTTAACTATATTGTTTTTCATAACTACAAAATGGGGAAAGTTCATGTAAATATTTTAAACAATTTAATAAACGGAAAGTTAAAATGTATTAACCATTTATCTGTTTTGCACATTACTTGTTAGAAACAGATCTAATGGTTTAATGGTTAGTTTTTAATGGATTATCTGGAACGCTTCAATTATGAAAAAAAGAGATAATGTAAGGAAAAGCTATTGTGTTCGTTTACTGAGAATATAGTAAAAATAAAATATTTTTTTCAGGAAACGAACGTTTTATTGTTTAACTATATTGTTTTCCATAACGATAAAATAGGGAAAGTTCATTTAAATAATTTAAATAATTTAATAAATGGAAAGTTAAACTGTATTAACCATTTGTCTGTTTTGTACATTGCATGTGAGAAACAGATCTAATGGTTTAATGGTTAGTTTTTAATGGATTATCGGGATAATATAAGGAAAAGCTATTGCGGTCGTTTACTGAGATTATAGAAAAAATAAAATATTTTTAAGTTAATGAACACTTTAATATTTTGCCTCTATTTATACAACTATATTGTTTTTCATAGCGATATAATGGGGAAAGTTTATAAAAATATTTTAAACAATTTAATACACGGAATATTAAAATGAATTAACCATTGTTTGTTTTGCACATTACGTGTGAAAACAGATATAATGGTTTAATGGTTAGTTTTAAATTTATTATCTGAAACACTTCAATTATGAAAAAAAGCGATAATGTAAGAAAAAGCTATTGGGTTCGTTTACTGACAGTATAGCAACAATAAAATATTTTAAAGTTTAATAACATTTTAATATTTTTTCTCTATTAATATAACTATACCGTTTTTCATAACGATAAAATGGGGAAAGTTCATTTAAATATTTTAAACAATTTAATAAACGGAAAGTTAAACTGTATTAACAATTTGTCTGTTTTGTACATTGCATGTCAGAAACAGATCTAATGGTTTAATGGTTAGTTTAAAATTTATTACCTGAAACACTTCAATTATGAAAAAAGTGATAATGTAAGGAAAAGCTATTGGATTCGTTTACTGATAGTATAGCAAAAATAAAATGTTTTTAAGTTAATGAACAATTTAACGTTTTGCCTCTATTTATATAACTATATTGTTTATCATAACGATAAAATGGGGAAAGTTCATTTAAATTTTTTAAGCATTTTAATAAACGGAAAGTTAAAATGTATTAACATTTGTCTGTTTTGCACATTACGTGTGAGAAACAGATTTAATGGTTAGTTTCTCATGGATTTTCTGGAACACTTCAATTATGAAAAAAATGATAATGTAAGGAAAAGCTATTGTGTTCGTTTACTGAGAGTATAGCAAAAATAAAATATTTTTAAGTTTAATAATATTTTAATATTTTGCCTCTATTTACATAACTATATATTATTTCCTAACGATAAAATGGGGAAAGTTCATTTAAATATTTTAATTAATTTAAAAAACTGAAAATTAAAATGTATTAACCATTTATCTGTTTTGTACATTGCATGTGAGAAAAAGATCTAATGGTTTAATGGTTAATTTTTAATGGATTATCTAAAACACTTCAATTATGACAAAAGAGACAGTGTAAGAAAAAGCTATTGCGTTCGTTTATTGAGAGTATAGCAAAAATAAAATATTTTAAAGTTAACTAACATGTTAACGTTTCGTCTCTATAACTATATTGTTTTTCATAATAATAAAATGGGGAAAGTTCATTTAAATATTTTAAACTCTTTAATAAACGGAAAGTTAAAGGGTATTACCCATTTGTCTGTTTTGTGCATTGTCTTTGAGAAAAAGATTTAGTGGTTTAATGGTTAGTTTTTCATAGATTATCTGGAACACTTCAATTATAAAAAGAAGAGATAATGTAAGGAAAAACTCTTGGGTTCATTTTCTCAGAGTATAGCAAAAATAAAAGGCTTTTAAGTTTACGAACACTTTAATATTTTGCCTCTATTTATATAACTATATTGTTTTTCAAAACGATAAAATGGGAAAAGTTCATTTAAATATTTTAAAAAATTTAAATCAAAAATGTATTAACCATTTGTATATTTTGCACATTACGAGTGAGAAACAGATCTAATGGTTTAATGGTTAGTTTTTAATGGATTGTCTGGAACACTTCAATTTTGAATAAAAGGGATAATGTAAGGAAAAGTTATTGCGTTCTTTTAATTAGAGTATAGCAAAAATAAAATATTTTTAAGTTATGAAACATTTTAATGTTTTGCCTCTATTTATATAACTATATTGTTTTTCATAACGATAAAATGTTTAAAGTTCATTTAAATAATTTAAACAATTTAATAAACGGAAAGTTAAACTGTATTAACAATTTGCCTGTTTTGTACATTGCATGTGACAAACAGATCTAATGGTTTAATGGTTAGTTTTTCATGGATTATCTGGAACACTTCAATTATAAAAAAAAGATAATGAAAGGAAAAGCTCTTGGGTTCGTTTTCTGAGAGTATAGCAACAATAAAATATTTTTAAGTTTACGACATTTTAATATTTTGCCTCTATTTATATAACTATATCGTTTTTCATAACGATAAAATGGGGAAAGTTCATTTAAATATTTTACTCAATTTAAAGTTAAAATGTATTAACCATTTGTCTATTTTGTACATTACATGTGAGAGACACATCTAATGGTTTAGTAGTTAGTTTTTAATGGATTATCTGGAACATTTCAATTATGAAAAAAAGAGATAATGTAAGAAAAAGCTATTGCGTTCGTTTACTGGGATCATAGGAAATTAAAATATATTTAAGTTAATGAACATTTTAATATTTTGCCTCTATTTATATAATTATATTGTTTTTAATAGCGATATAATGGGAAAAGTTCATATAAATATTTTAAACAATTTAATAAACAGAATACTAAAATGAATTAATCATTTTTTTGTTTTGCACATTACGTGTGAAAACAGATCTAAAGGTTTAACGGTTAGTTTTAAATTTATTACGTGAAACCCTTCAATTATGAAAAAAAAGCGATAATGTAAGGAAAAGCTATTGGGTTCATCTACTGAGAGTATAGCAAAGATAAATTATTTCAAAGCTAACTATATTGTTTTTCATAACGATAAAATGGGGAAAGCTCGTTTAAATATTTTAAACTATTTAATAAACGGAAAGTTAAAGTGTATTAACCATTTGTCTGTTTTGTACATTGCATGTAAGAAACATATCTAATGGTTTAATGGTTAGTTTTTAATGGATTATCTGGAACACTTCAATTGTGTAAAAAAGTGACAGTTTAAGGAAAAGCTATTGCGTTCGTTTACTGAGCGTATATCAAAAATAAAATATTTTTAAGTTAATGAACATTTTAATGTTTTGCCTCTATTTATGTAACAATAATTTTTTCATAGAGATAAAGTGGGGAAAGTTCATTTAAATATTTTAAACAATTTAATAAACGGAAAGTTAACCATTTGTCTGTTTTGCAGATTACGTGTGAGAAACAGATCTAATGGTTTAATGGTTAGTTTTTGATTGATTATCTGGAATACTTCAGTTATGAAAAAAAATAATGTAAGTAAAAGCTGTTGCGTTCGTTTACTGAGAGTATAGAAATATAAAATATTTTTAAGTTAATGAAAATATTAATATTTTGCCTCTATTTATATAACTATACTGTTTATCAGAACATTAAATTGGGGGAAAATTCATTTAAATATTTTAAACAATTTAATATAAAGAAAGTTGAAATGTATTAACCCTTTGTCTGTTTTGTACATTGAACATTAGATGTGACAAACATATCTAATGCTTTATGCTCTTGTAAATCACATGTGATATACAAGAGTATAAAGTGTATAATCAAATAAAACATAAAAAATTGAGTATGTAACATATATTCTATAGCGTGTCACGAGTGATACACAATCGTATAAAGCATTAGAAGTGTATGTTCTGTGTGATATACAAGGTAGGCAAAATATTAATTATAGAATAATTCTACGTTGCATATCATTATTTTAGATCGTAGATATCCAACAGCGTCGGCTCCAGCCCAAAGTGAGGGGTGGAGCCTTTCAGGGGTACATAGGCATAGAGGTTTATGGTGTACCTGTGAGCTGAATGTTCTTCAACCCCAGTAGCCCTATACTGGCCGATTGGTTAGGGTGCTGATCGTCGGTACCGGAGTTCGGGGGTTCGAATTCCACTATGGCATGGATATTCGTAGACGTTTGGAATTGGCTTTAAGAAGTAGGTCCTGTCTCATTAGCCCTTGTGGGCAAAACAGTAGACCGTAGCTCTCCAAACCAAACCAAACGAAACCAATCAACCCCAGTAATGCACTTGGTATTGTAACAATAGGTAATATTCAGTTCAACTCTTCTTACCCCTTCTAGTGAACCATCGTCAACGACATACAGTACAGGACCGGTTTGAACTACAAGAAATTTCGGACTTCTTTCAACCAACAAAAGGGCCCGTTAGTTTGGTGGCTTTCTGATCCCTCCGTTCTTGAAATGAACCCCTTTTTTTCTCCTCGGGGCAGTAGGACTTTATTAGAGAACAAGGTTGTTACCAAAGGAGAGAAGAGGGCAAACGCTGCTGGTATCCGCTGCTTACGGGATAGAAAATTTTTGGAGCTACACGAGAAACAGGAAAATCAACTCCATAGTGTTTTTTAGGGCCGACGCCGACTTGAGAGCAGTCTTCCATATCTACAAATGATAAGTTGATGCCAGTTGTATTCCTTAGGAATTTAATTTCATAAAATTACTTAATCAAGACATATTTGTCCATGTGTTTTTTAATGAGTTTTAATTTCTTCTTTCTCAAACACTAGTTAAACGTAACATTTTTACAGGCAAGAAACTTTACATCTTAAAACCAACTTAAAAATGGTTTGCAACCTATGATATAGAGGAAACACATGGCATTAACAATTTTAGAAGTAAAATTGATATTTTTCTATACTAAACTTCTCAGTGTTTGAAATGTAATATTTAATATTTAGTTCATTCATAAAACATTTTTACTGAAAAAACTAACCTATAATTTTTTCAGAAGGTATTTCATGGTAAATACTAAATTGAGATATCAAATAAAATATTATAGACACAATTTAAATATGCAGTTGGAAAACATATTCTTATTTATGATCTTTTTGTGTATTTACAATTAGCTGATGTATTTATGAAAAGAAAAACCACATTTTTATTTCTCCTTTGTTAATATTTATGACTCAAAATGCAGTGGGAGTAAACATTTTTGCATTAAATTATTCAAAACCTTTAAAAAACTTAAAAACATGTTTTTACTTTCTAAATATTTGAACACTTTACGCAAGAGCTAATTATGTCATTCTCAAATAACAAGAAAAATGCACCTTAAAATATTTTTATTCCTTTTCCCTTTGTTGGGAAAACAAAAGGTCGAAGGGAATAATTTAGGGAAATAATATAAGAGGGAGGTGGATTATTACAGAAATTATGCATTTTCATTAAGAGATTAGTTTTAAGAACACTTCACTTATTAAAAAAGAGACATATAAAAAAAAGTATTACTTTTGTTTACTGAAAGTATAGCTAAAATAATATCTTCTTTATTTAATAATTGATTTAATATTATATCTCTGTTTATATTTATATACCCTGTAACTCATAATGATAAATGACCCACATTTAGATTAGGATTTTTTTTATTCCACATCTAACTTGTCACTAATTTAAATTTTAAATTTAGAATATCATTCATTCATAAGATATTATTAGTGAAATGATTTTACTAAATTGACTAACTTTTCCGTTACGCAGTAGATAATTTACGTTTAGTATTAAGTTCGGTTAAAAAAAATATTAAACAACCAGTTTGTATTTATACAACATTTTAATATTATGCAACTGTTTATATATATATATATATATATATATATATATATATATATATATATATATATATATATATATATATATCCTATAACTCATAATGATAAATGTTGACAAGATTTATCTATTTATCTCATTGCATTACCCACATTTCCTATAATATTTTATTTTATTCTACATCTAGCTTATCATTAATTTAATTTTTTTTATATTTGAGATGTAATTAATTCATAACAGATTACTAGTAAAATATTTTTACTAAATTGACTAATTTTTCTTTTATGCAGAAGATACTTTGCACTTAGTATTAAGATCAGATAAGAAAAAAAAAATATTAAAAAAAAATATTATTTCAAATAGGGATACGAATTGGTATCCCTATTTGAAATAATATTTTATTTTATTCTATATCTAACTTATCACTAATTTAATTTTCATATTTAGAATGTAATTCATTCATAAGCTATTATTAGTAAAACATTTTTGCTGAAATGACTAACCACTATCAGATGGCACTTTACGCTTACTATTAATTGCAGTTGGAAAAAATTTATCCACCTATCATTAAACCCCCAATTTGTATTTGCAATTTAGCAGCATATTTTTACTCCTGTTCTTTTTACTGGAACTAAAATAAATTGAATTTTTTACCTACTGAAGAATTATGTTTGTATTTATCCTTTGTAAAATTTTATTTCAAATGCAGTGGAAGTAAACATTTTTTAGGTAAATTATTCACAATCCGAAAGAAAGAAAAACAAATGTTTTTAATTCCTAAACATTTGAAAACTTTGGATAAAGCCGAATTATGTCATTCTGCTATAAAAATATTTTATAAAAATATCCTTACCCCATTTTCCTTTTTTGTGAGATCAAAACATGGAATTGGATAATTTAGGAATATGATATGAAATCAAGGTAGACAGTTACAGAAATTATATAATTTCTTTAGTGGATAAGTATCTGAAACACTCCAGTTGTGAATAAAAGCTGTTACGGTCGTTTCTGAGAGAATATTTTTCTATATAAAGTATATCACTATTTGAATTTTCATTATACGAATATTTTTTAACGTGTTAACTGTCTATATTTATTGATGTCTAACCAATTTATAATAATAATTTTTCTTGAAAGTTAACTAAGTATTGTAAAATATAGCATAATAACTATAAAATAAATTGAACTGATAACAGCAGTTTTTTATGGCAATTATTACTGAGGTTATTTTATCGTTTGAAATTAAAGATTATTAGTTTTCTACATCGATGTCATAGCTATTTATTTTTCCTTTTAAGAACATATTTCTTTTGATAAGATTTATAACTCTACATCTCTTGACATCTCCCCATTTGATAATAACAATGTGCGACAAAAAGTTAAATATTTTAAATGATATCATAGTGTTGAAAAAACAAATTTAACTCATAACAGCAGTAATGTTATGGTATGTTTATGGTAACAGTGTTGAAATAATTTAAGGTTTTTTAGAGTTAGAAATTAAAGTTTATATTTTTCTATATCAAGAATATCTTCTATATCAAGGATAATATTTTATCTCCCCAATCGATAATAACAATTTTTGTTGAAAGTTAACAAAGCATTGTAAAATATACTATATAAACTATTCAATAAATTGATCTGATAACAGAAGTTTTTTATGAAATTTTTTATTCAATTGATTTAAGGCTATTATATATTTTGGAATTTCATCATAAGTATATTTTTAAGAAGTTATATGCATATATATTTTGATGTCTCCACAATTGATAATAATGGTGTTGGTTCAAAGTTAATTAAGTATTGCAACATATAGTATCAAAAACTATAAAATGAATTTAATTCATAACAGCAGTTTTTATGGCAATTGTTATTTAAATGATTAAAACGTGTTTCACCATTTGAACTGTCAATATAAAAATATTTTAAGGAGTAATATATTCATATCTAATGATGTCTCCACAATTGATAATACAGATATTTATTTAAAGTAATTAAGTATTGTAAAATATACCATAAAACTATAAAACAAATTGATCTGATAAAAGCAGTTTTTTGTAAATTTTTATTAAATTGATTTAAGGATATATCATCTTTTGGATTTTCATCATAAGAGTATATTTATGGAGTTATATGTATATATCTATTGATGTCTCCACAATTAATAATAATGGTGTTTGTTGAAAATTAACTAAGTAATGTATGATAAAGCATAGATATTATAAAATAAATTGCATTGATAACAGCAGTTTTTATGGAAATTATTATTGAATTGATTAAATGCTATTTCATCGTTTTAAATTAATGGTTATTATCTTTCTATATTGAGGTTATAGATACTTAAATTTCCTCTTAAGAATCGATTTCTTTTTGTAAGTGTTATATCTCTATATCTCTTGACATCTCCCCATCTGACAATAATAATGTGTGTTTAAAAGTTAAATATTTTAAATGATATCATAGGTTGAAAAAACAAATTGAACTGATAACAGCAGTTCTTTATGGCAATAGTATTGAAATAATTAAAGGCTATTTTAGCATTGGAAAATAAAGTTTATTATTTTTCCATATCAAAGATATCACTGTTTCAATTTTAATAATAAGAATATTTTTTAAGTCATATGTTTATATGTATTTATATCTCCACAGTTGATACTAACAATTTTTATTGAAAGTTAACTAAGTATTGTATAAAATATAGCATATAAACTATAAAATGAATATAATTGATAACTGTAGTTTTTATGGAACTTATTATTAAATTGATTAAAAGCTTTTTCATCGTTTGAATTTTCATCATAAGAATATTTTTAAGGAGTAATATATCCGTATCTATTGATGTCTCCACAACTGATAAAAAAGATATTTATTTAAAGTTAACTAAGTATTGTAAAATATAGCATAAAAACTGTAAAATAAATTGAATTGATAACAGCAGTTTTTTTGTATTTTTTTAATAAATTGATTTAAGAATATTTCATCTTTTGGTTTTCATCATACGAATATATTTAAGGAGTTCTGTGTATATATCTCTTGATGTCTCCACGATTTATAATAAAGGTTTTTGTTGAAAGTTAACTAAGTATTGTAAAATATAGCATAAAAACTATAAAATAAATTAAATTGATAACAACAGTTTTATAGAAATGATTTTTGAATTTATGAAAGGTTATTTCATGGTATGAAATTAAAGATTATTTTTCCTATATCAAGGCTATTACTACTTGAGTATTCATCTTAAAATTATATTTCTTTTTACAAGAGTTATATTTCCATTGATATTGATTTCATAACAATAATATGTGATAAAAATCAGCAATCTGAAATCATATCATAAAGTTAATTAAAACAAATTGAACTAATAACAGCAATTCTTTGTGATAATAATATTGAAATAATTTAAGGATATTTGAGAGCTAGAAATTAAAGATTATTATTTTTATATATTATGGTTATTACAAGAATATAAATTTTCATATTCTTGATATGTTTTCTTTTTAAGAGTTCATTAGTAAACATATCTTATGTACTTTATGTATTTGTTCGTATTAAGTTCAGCTAAAAAATATTCACATTTGGTGTGCGCAGTTTTGTAACATGTTTTCAAAGATGTTCTTTTATAAGAAAAAAAATAACTAGTAATGTAGTTATTTAAAAACGACACATTTTTAATTTTTTTTCATGAAACTCAGGGGGAATAAGCAGTTTCGTAATGAATTATTCAAAGAACAAAAAATTTAAGAAATAATACTCTTCATTCCTAAACATTTTGAAACCCTGCATTAAAGCTGATTACGCCATTTTTAAACTACAAATAAAACAAAAAAAGTTTTATAAAAATATTGTCATCACTTTCCCTTTTTGTTTCGTAAGTTCAAAGTGTAGATGGAAGACCTAAGGGAATGTTTAAAAGAAGGGTAAAACACTATAGGAATTACCATAAAGTTTTTTAATAAATTGTGCTGTAAGGCTATTTATTCGGTTAGTAAAGAAAAGAGAGATGTAGTATAAATGGTCAATAACTTCATTTATCGAAAGTCTAGTAAAAATGATAGCTGATAAATGTTAACGATCATTTTTATTTGTATCTTCAATGGGATAAATATTTCTGTATCTGGTGATGATAAATATATTAACATAAAGTTTGCAATTATTTGTGCTGTAAGGCTATTTATTCGGTTAAAGGAAAGTGAGATATAGTATAAATGGTCAATAACTTCATTTATCGAATGTCTACTACAAATGATAGCTGATAAATGTTAACGATCATTTTTATTTGTATCTCCAATAGGATAAATATTTCTGTATCTGGTGATAATAAATATATTAACATAAAGTTTGCAATTAATTGTTCTGTAGGGGTATTTATTCGGTTAGTAAAGAAACGACAGATGTAGTATAAGTGATCAATAACTTCATTTATGGAAATTCTAGGAAAATTAATAGCTGATAAATGTTAACGGTCATTTTTAAATTTTATCTCCAATGGGATAAATATTTCTGTATCTGGTAATAATACATATATTAACATAAAGTTTGCAATTAATTGTGCTGTAAGGCTATTTATTCGGTTAGTAAAGAAAAGAGAGATGTAGTATAAATGGTCAATAACTTCATTTATCGAAATTCTAGTAAAAATAATAGCTGATAAATGTTAACGATCATTTTTATGTGTATCTATATTTATATAAATATTTCCGTATCTTATGACGATAAATATATTAAAGGTCTGCAGTTGATTTTGCTACAAGGCTATTTATTCGGTTAGTAAAGAAAAGAGAGAGATCTAGTGGTAATGGTAAAAAGTTCTTTATCGAATGTTTAGCATAAAATATATTTGATAAATTTTGATGATAACTTTTATGATATATCACTATTTATCTAAATATTCTTCTATATGATGACGATAAATATATTAACATACCGTTCTGCAATCGACTGTTCTATAAGGTATATATACGTATAGATGTAGTTTAAATGTTCCATATATTCGTTTATTGAAAATCTGGAATTAGTGATACCTGATAAATGGTAACGATCATTTTTATATTATATATCTATTTATATAAACATTTTTGTATGCAATGACGATAAATATATGCAACATAAAATATCAAATTAAATGGATAATGCACTTTTTGTGACGCAAAATACTCATAACAGCATTTTATTATTCACCAAAATAAATACTTGATAAATGTTAACGATTAAATTTCGTTTAAATCTATTTATATATATATGTGTATCTGATGACGATAAACATATGTAGAAAATATATCTATGTAATACGAAATTAACGCACAAAGTTTAAAGAAAACATTTAAGGTTATATTGCTCTTTTTGACACTTAAAATCTCCGTAACAACAATTTTTCATCTATCAAAAATGATACCTGATAAATATTAACGATCCTTTTTATGTTATATCTGAAGTTATGCAAATATTTCTGTATATGATGACAATAAATATGTGTAGAAAATATGTCTGTATATTTTGAAATTAGTACAAAAAATTAAAGCACAAATAAAGGGGATATTGCTTCTGTTGATACTTAATTAAAACGCCCATAATAGAAATCTTTCGTCCATCAAAAATCATACCTGATAAATGTTAATGATCTTTTTATGTTATATCTCAATTTAGCAAACATTTCTGTATCTGATAACAATAAATATGTGTAGAAAATATGTCTGTATGTTTTGAAATTAATGCAAAAGAAATTTAACCACAAATTAAGGGGATATTGCTTCTATTGATAATTAAAATGCCCATAATAGCAATTTTTCGTCCATTAAAAATGATATCTAATACATAAATATTAACTTTCTTTTTTATATTATATCTCTATTTATACATATATTTATGTTCTGCTGACGATATATATGTGTAGAAAAATGTCTGTATATTTTGAAATCAGTGAAAAAAATTTTAAAACACAAATTAACGAGATAGTGCTTTTTTATGTTTTAAATAATAGCATTAATTCGTTAATAGCAAGTTAATAGCATTTATTCGTTCACCATAAAATTTTTTTGCTCTTTTTTAAATGTAATTTTAAAGTTCTTTTGAAATAATTTTAATAAAGTTTACATTTCAAAATGTTTTTTTGTTATTACAAGCAGCATTTTTTAAAAATAATTAGCTAATATTCTAAATTTTAAAAAAGAAGATTCATTTTAAAAAAAGATAGATTTAGAATTTTAGGATATACATTTTTTATATAGAACTGAAGTAAAATATCTGTAAACCAAAACATTAAATATAATTGACAAAAAATCTAAAAATGATTAAAATATTATAAAATTATTTTTCTATAAAAAATTTTTACACTCATCATAACCGAGGATCATTGAATAATAAATAATTAATTTATTTGATACAAAATTTAGTTTCTAATTTACAAATTTCAAAAGTTATTTTATGACTTAAATAGATTTTTTATACATATTTATTTTTGCTGTGGTGTAGTACATTGCTGTTGTTATTTCAAAGCCTTTAATATCCCGAATTTGCTTTATATATTCTTTAATTATAGTAAAATGCCACTGAACTATATTACAATGTTCAAATATAAATCAAAAGACAAGTAAATTTGTTAAAAAATTATATATAAAAAAATAGAAGCACTCCACGTGCTACACCTGAAAAAAACAATTGCCAAAGTCCACTCTTTTACTTCCTTCTGAACTACTCCAGCAAACCTAGACATTTTTTTAATATCCTGTGTTGACGTGTTCGTTGTACCATTGTCCTGTGGACAATGCGTCCTTTCCCGGCTCTGTCCAGAAGAACCGGGACTCTAAGGATGGTCCTGAATAGCCTCCTGGAGACTAATCATAACTCTCCAAAACTTGCTGAAGTTTAAGTGCAATCGTTTTCACACCACATACTTCTTGAAGTCGCGAAAAAACACTAGGGCATGCAACCCACAACGTGCAAGTGCGGCGAGCAAATCAGTTTCGCAAACCTTATGTAAAACATAGTTGCACTCTCACAATTTTTAAAACAGTTTTTTCATGTACCAAAACTAAAACGGTGCTATAAATTTAGAGACCGATTAAGGATGTAGTACGTGAAAGTGAAGTTATTTTTTTATATAAGGTTTGCGAAACTAATCTGCTCGCCGCACTCAGACATTGTGGGTTGCATGCTCAACTATTTCTTCGCTACTCCAGGTGGCATGTGGTGTGGCCAGTGGAAAAGACTGTTATAGTTGTTTCATTTTTATTCTTTATTTTCTCTGGTTTCTGTTCTAATTGTTTGTATTTCAACAGATGGCATCATCCTGCAACGGCTTTTTTTGCTTTTTGGGTTTTATTATTATTCAAGGGTAGGAAAAGATAACTTTTAGTTTGTTATTTGGTGTGGATTTAATTCTATTCATGGATTTTATTTATATTCATATGGAAACATGTATTAAAAATCTTACATAATTCTTAATTCATTTTGTGTACTCTGAAATCAGAATGATGTGTTGCATAATAAAAGACAGTTGTGTTCGATAATAGACTTCTGTTTTCATACATTCATACAATTTCGGTTTCTACAGATTTTTCATGGCACATCACAAGGATAAAAAGAATGTAAGCAATTACCTTGGTACAGATACATTACAGAGGCCGTGTTTTTTGTCGCCAAATTTGGCGATTGTTTGGCGATTTTACGGAGCGATGAGTGGGTTGGCGTGTTTGCCCTGACTTTGGTGGCGGAGTATGGAAGCTCTAATGTATTCTTGCACCGCATTAGTGCACGTGATTTCTGAGGTCAGTACCCGGCACTATTCGAGAAATTTCCATCTTAGCTGTTCTTTAGGTTTACAATGGCTTAGGTCAGGTTGTATATTTTTTTGTTCTTATCATTTTCTGGGATTTAGTAATTTAGTTATGATGGGTGTAGTTATTTCGGTTCTTACTATTTTTGAAATTGTTAAAAAGTATCAGGATATTCTAAATCAAACAAGATGTTTCAGTTTGGAACATTTTTGCTTTGTTCTTATTTTCTGGGATTTAGTTAATTTAGTCATGACGGTTGAAGTTATTTCGGTTCTTATTTTTTAAATTGTTAAAAATATCACATCATCTGTTATTAAATTTATTTTGCATTTCTTTTTTTACAAGTCGGGTTGAGGTTGGAAACCCCCTCACATGTTAGATTTTTTTTATAATATTAGTGCTTATTAAAATGCTATATACTGTGTTTATTCTGTTGATATATATCATAAATATTAGTAATCTGTTATTTATATTTTAAATAACGCAAAATATAATAATTGTTATGCTAATTTTATTTTAATAATTCATTAAATTTTTAATCTGTTTTTTTCTTTTAAAGTTTAGTTTTGTTAATGTTGTGTTTTAAATATGCCATGTGACGACCGCCATTTTTTTTGTGATCTTTTAGAAAACGTGTACCGCCACCATGTTTTCTACTTGGCGATTTTTTAAAACACAGTTTTTCTGTTTGTTGCCAAAAAAAAAAAAAAACTTGGCGGAAGGGACCGGCGTCTATATTGCATCTGTTCCATTACCTTATTCAATTGTTGATTATCATTACTGATATTTACTGACATTTCATTACTGACATTTTAATTAATTAATTGACTGAAAACTCAAAATCAAGATTCATGTTTATTCATAGCAAAATTTTATCTATTCATTAGAATAAAAGCATAGTGTAACGTACTGGAACTAAAGTAGGCGAGGCCTTCAATGAAACAGGCTAGAAATTTAGGTATTCTTGACTAAATATTTTATTCAATAGAATAAACTATGTACAGATATGTACAAATTCAATAAACGATAACATTCAGGGATCTCGTACAGAGATAATACGCACATACAAGGATGCGTGGGATACCGGAACAGTATGGCTAGGGCTTTAAAACACAATAGCTGGAAACTAATTAGTGCCGGGACTAATGTTGACACGATCACTCCGTCTGTCGATTAGCGCGGTTGGCTTTCACAGCAGGTTCGGAGGTTCCGAGTGCGTATCACGCTGGGATTCGTGAAGAAAACACAGGATGCAAGTCGATCCAAAATTAGAGTGCAAAGTCACTCTCGGCTGACTACTTCTATGCAAGAAGTTAACTATCAATCAGCAGGTAACGGGGAAGGAATTCCCAAGTCGAATGTTCGACTATCTAGCAACGGAGACGCTGGCGGTCTCTAAAAAAACAAACTCCAGACACGGAGATACGAGCGGTCCTCGATCGACCAGGCTCTAGCAGGTAGAAGCCTCGAGAGAAGAAACAAAGCTAAAAGCCCCCGTTCTAGTCCGGTCCTTTTCTTTTATACTCAGCACTCCTGTACTTCTCGGTCCTTCGAGAAACTTCCCGAGCCAGGGTGACGCAATCTTGCGGTCACTCCCAAGTCTCCGATCAGCTGTCCTGTTTCCAGATGTAGCAATTCTCAGATTCATCAACTTAACCAACTTAATGGCCTTTTTGTAACCGCTAATGGGCGGCAAGGTGCACTCAATTATGTACACAGTAAAGGTCCATTAAACAGGTTACAATGGCCAGACGTATTGGAGCCGGCGACGCACAGTTTTCAATTACGGTGTTTAGACCACCTGGTTCTATTATAGGCTAATCGTGAGTCCACGACGAAAGGTCACCTTTTGGGCTCCTTGTTCGTTTTGGGGTCATGTAACGGATCGTTACAATAGGAACTGATATTTAATATGTGAAAATTTAAATAAGCCTTAAACTTTCTTCCTCACAAAGTGATTTGCACGAAAATTTAAATCTCTAATGATAGTATTTTTTACATGCTGCAATTTAAAATGTAGAAATACCACATTTCGATACTGCACTAATGCATGGATTATTTTTAATCAAAATAAAATAAGGAATAAAGGTAAATTAGGAGTAAAGGTAAATGACTTATTTTTACCTTATTTGTAATAGATTTTGCTCTTAGTATTAAATTTCCAATTCATTACTGACATTTCAATTAATTAATTGACTGAAAACCAAAATTCAAGATTCATTTTTATTCAAAGTAAAATTCTATCTATTCATTAGAATAAAAGCATAGTAACTGATATTTAATAAGTGAAAATTTAAATAAGCCTTAAACTTTCTTCCTCACAAAATGATTTTCAAGAAAATTTAAATCTCTACTGATAGTATTTTTTTAGATACTGCAATTTAAAATCTAGAAATACCACATTTCGATACTGCACTAATGAATGGATTATTTTTAATCAAAATAAAATAAAGAATAAAGGTAAATTAGGAGTAAAGGTAAATGACTTATTTTTACCTTATTTGTAATAGATTTTGCTCTTAGTATTAAATTTCCCTTTAAAAATAAATTAATCTAACAATTTAAGTATGCTTTTTGGCAATATATTTTAAACACATCTTTCTTTTCGTTAAAAAAAGACTATATTTACGACGCAGCAAAAACTGTTTACTTCTGTATTAATTTTTCTAGCAAATTGCAAAAGGATAAACATTACTGTATTGAATTATTCAGAGCTCTCAAACACTGAGAAAATAGTCTTTTTAATTTTTGAAATTTTAAAACGATGCAAAAAATTAGTACTAAATTGCGAGGAAAAGAGAGCCATAAAATTCTCATTCCTTTTTCTTTTTGTTTTAAAGTCACAAAAGTGGAATAGGGTACATTTAGAAAATTTCATAAAAAAAAGAGGATAACATTGCGGAAATCACAAAATTTTATAATGGATTTTCTGAAATTCTGAAAAAAAATAAATAATGTAAAATAGCTGTTATATTCTTTTATGCAGTCTTGTAAAAAATCATATTTGTTAAAAGCTTATGAACATTTTAATGTTATATCTGTACTAATATTAAATAATCACAAAGTGATTTTCACAAAAATTTAAATCTCTACCGATAGTCTTTTTTACATGCTGCAATTTAAAATCTAGAAATACCATATTTCGATACTGCACTAATGCATGCATAACTTTTAATCAAAATAAAATAAGGAATAAAGGTAAAAAAATCTTTTATCGTTACATGGAAGTAAACAACCGAAGAAATTGCAAAATTTCAATAAATCTTTGACAAAAGACGACAAAATAAATAAATGCTACGAGGAAGAGGAAATTTAACTTTTGTTGAAAGATATAGTTTGCATTTTGTTCAAGAATCCAATAAATCCATTGATTTCAAGTTCGATGGTTTCTAGATTTCAAAAATCCTTGTTAAAGTGGTTTGAGATAGAAAATTTTATATGTTATGATATAACCATATTTTGTTTTGACTTTTTCCTGAATTTTAGGATTATATATATCCAAATATACATATATACATTCAAGTAATTGTATACAAGAGCCGTTATCTTTGAAACTGGTGCAAGTGTATTTTATTTTACATGGAGATATTTAAGGTTTTGCATTTGAATAATTTCAAAAATATAGATATATGTTATTACAATAGTTATATATTTTTATATAAAACGAATAAATTTTATATAAAACTTATTATTATATAAAATTCATAGGATATTGTATTAATTTATATCATAACTAAATTTTTATCATATTGGACTTGCACCGCTATCAAAGAAAAAGGCTCATATATATATATATGTATATATATAATATATATATATATATATATATATATATATATATATATATATATATATATATATATATATATATATATATATATATATATATATTATATATATATATATATATATATATATTATATATATATATATATATATATATATATGTATATATATATATATATATATATATATTATATATATATATATATATATATATGTATATATATATATGTATATATATATGTATATATATGTATATATATATATATATATATATATATATATATATATATATATATATATATATACATATATATATGTTTATTTATTTATAATTATATATTCATATATATAACGAGAAGGAAAATTAAACCCCAGACAGACGCGGGCGTAGTTCGTTCCCACAGAAAATTCATTCCAATAATTACTCGGTTTTACACAATAAAGAATTAGAAAAATTTAGAAATAAATGGCTATAAATAACACAAACATTAAAAAATGACGTTCTTAACGCATAACCTTAAGAGTCATTATTCTTCAAAGAACAGATTTTCAACGCAGTTTTCTTTATATTGCAAAAGTAAAAGATATCGAAACAATTAATTACCAGGTTACCATTTTTCCAATTAAATTTCTATTCACTTTTTAATGTATCAAGATAAAATCTTACTCCATAGAAATAATTACAATAAGCCGAGAAAATTTTTAGCTGTGCTGTAAATTCCATGCATTTAAAAAATAATTATTAAACTCTTAAAAAATAAGTGATGCTAATTCTCTAAAAAGTTACATCAAATGCAGTTTTTATCTGTGTATTCTCTGTTTAATCAAATAGTAATAATTCGTATTAATTGTGTAAAGAAAATGGATTTAGAAACACAAATTATCTAAATGTATTCAAATGAAATCTGACATATTGGTTACCCACAGCACACCAACGGTTGAAAGAGAAACTAAAATGAGTAATATTTTTAAATCATAAATGAAAAAATATCATTCCTTATTCGTTTATATTTTGTCATCATTGAAGACGAATGATTTAGTTTTATTTGAATTTATTATTTTTATATATTCAAATAGATTGACTTTAGTGTTTATACATATTTTTTTTTTTTTTGTAAATTTGAAACTATAATTTGAAAAACTATTAATCTATACATGGTGTTTTAAAAATGACCTGTATATTTGAAAAATCAATAAAAACTAAACGAACAGCCATAAAAATGCACCGTTTATGGGAAAACAGTAAATTTTTAGGCAGACAAACTTTCAAATTTAGTTACAATATTTCACAACAGATGGCACTGCAAACTGAAAAAACTTCATATTTATTCAAATCTAATACTTTCTCAAATCATCCTGCATGTAATTTTTGTCTTTGTTATGCACATAAAGTATGTGAAAAGTTTACGAAACTGAATTATATAACAAGATTGGTTAGACATTTAGCAGAAAGAGTCAAAGATTCTGTAACAAAGAGTTACAATTCTACAACGCCAGAGCGAAAGTGATGTGAGTGACCCTCCTTCTACCTCATTGGTCAAGAGGGGTTGCTAACCGCTTAGTAGCCATCTTCGGCCCAGGCAACCCTGTCCAACGAACTTTTTCCAGGAATGTATGTGTCCCCTCAGAAAGAGAGCAAAGAAGAAGGAATGTGGAGCTTAACCTGTTTCCGCCCAGCGTCCTATTTATAGCACAGTTCATTTTCACCATTATAAATAAAGATATTCAACGTTTTGCCTATTCTTTTTCTATCCCCTGAAGAGTAATGGTTTCACCCTACTTGATTAAACTGGTTTGGACCGGAATGAAAAATTTTTCATCCAGCTGCAGACACGTAAACTCCGCCATTTTCATGATTTTTTCTTGCTGAATTTCATTGTATTCATACGGAAAGGTATTAAAGGTAAGTTTAAATAACTTTTCAGAATTTATATTTCAGATATTCTATTAAGAGATATCTTATAACGTTTCAAAATTATTTTTACTTTTATTAGTTTTAATTACAAATTTAAAGTACAGTTCTAAAAATAGGACTCTGGGCGGATTTGTTAAATTTTCTGATTTTCAGTTTATTTCATAGGTGATCACGATGTCGCTGAAAAAAGTTCTTAAAACTGCATAGGAAGCTGTAGAATATCTATATTCGGAGGAATTAAGAGTCCGAAATGATTGCTTTACCACCTGAAATGGATGAATTAACAGATGAAGAAGATTTTGATTACACTGAAACTCTTGATACATCTATAAGAAACCTTGCAGTTTGTGTTGAAATTTTGAGTTGTACAAAAATGCTTCAGTCAGTTACTGATTCCAAGAGTAATATAGTTTATTTTGATAATTTTTTAATTCCTATAATTTGTTAGTTTACCTAAGAGAAGTGGATTTCGAGCAACAGGAACTATAAAAAGGGACAGAATACAGCATTCTCCTCTTGATATTGATTCTACTTTCAAAAATGGTAGCTATAGTTCACATAATTTCTAATTTGATGTAAAAAATAAAAATACTGCTGTAAAGTGAAATGATAACAAATGCGTGACACTTGCGACAAATTTTGACATAATTGAGCCACTAACATCTGTTTCAAGGTCTGAAAAATGAAATGCTGAAAAAAATAAGATCAAACAGCCATATCTCATAAACAGTTATAAAAAAAACATGGGAGGTGTAGATTCTCATGACTGGTTTTTAGAGAAACACCGTAACAATCCGTGGAAAAAAATGGTTTGGGCTAATTTTTACCCGAATTCTAGATATGGCTGTTGTGAATACATGCGTTATTTACAGCATGATAAATGCAGAGAAAAAGTGTATCAAAGATATAACGAGACATATTGCAATAGTCTATATACAAAAAGGCAACACAGGACAAAAACAAATCTGTTGATTAAGTTATACAATTTCATCTCGAGTGAAGGAAATAGACACTACTAGACGGGATGGAGCTGGCCATATAATTGGTAAAAGAGGAAAACAAATGTAAAACTGTTCGAGAAAACGTCTTACAATTTGCATGAAATTTAATGTAACTCTATGTACAAAATGTTTTTCAAATTATCATAAATAGTGTGAATATGTTTAAACTTAATAAAAAATGTCACATTTAATAGTGTTTCATTTTATTTTGCATTAAATATTAAAGTTCAATTGTTTGGGAACAGAAACGTAATCAAGTAACTAAAAACAAAGAAGTACTAAGTGTTCAAAAACTTCCATATCCGCCCAGGTTCCTATTTATAGGACAGTAATTATCTCGGATCCTAAATTAATGGTGTGGAGTTTAATTGCATATTATATTTAATTTAAGTGTTTAGAACATAATTTTAAAAGTTTTTAACAAAATTTCAATTTTAAATTAAGTTGGGCGTTAGAGGGTTAATATATTTTGCAGTTGTTTGAACACCATTTTTCTTTTTTTTAGATCAAGACGCCATGTTAGCAAAATTTTTGATCGAGTATGATTGATTTTGCATGATGGCTTAAATAGCCTTTTATTTCCTATTTACACCTCTATTTTTAATCAAAATAAACAAAATTCAGCAGGAGGAATTAGTTTTTTTTTTCAATTTTGTATTTTCTCACGAGTATTTCAGTTATACGTGTGGCTGGCTTAGACGTTCAGTCGGTCTTCACCTCTACAATGTCTACTTGATAATTCTTGGGAGTTGTATGTAAAGTTCAAAGTATAAAGAGAAGTCCAAAATCAGTGGCAGTTCCTAGCAAGGAATCCATCAGGGTACTCGCTACGGTACCAAGGATCTGCCGATGATACAAGCCAAGACATTTTATTAAAAATTTGTGTAGCAGAAATAAATTCATTTAATACTCATATCTGGTTGTCAAGCCCATCTCTTAATACTCCAATTGCACCATTAAATTATATTCCTATTTGAAAAGTGTATTTTTTCTGTAAATTTCATAAGCTACTGATATACATTTCAGGTATTATAAAAAAATATTTCTAAAAATTTGTAATTTTAAAAAAAACTTTCATTTTTTTAATATATCAACTGTTTTTGAAAAGTGACACAATCAAAGGCTACATTAAATTGCATGCTAGTCAGTTTCAAATCTTTTCTGCATATTTATGATGGGGAATTTTTTTTCCTTTTTTGTATGTAGGTTGCGGTCTAATTACAAAATTCCCCGAAGTTTCACTGAAAGGTGTGGGTTTATTAATATTCTGTGCATGTCTGTAGACCATTCATATATTCACATACATACCTGTACAGCCGAACGATGGCCGATTGGTTAGGGTGCTGGCCTTCGGTACCGGAGTTCGAATCCCACGGTGGCATGAATGTTCGAAGTCATTTGGAATCGGTTTTAATCAGTAGGTTCCGGTCTCATTGGCCCCCGTGTTGCAAAAATGTAGACCGTAGCACTCTAAACCAATCCATACCATACCCCAGTAGCTCAATCGGCAATAGCAATGCTCTCTTAACTGGAGTGTTATGGGTTCGGGACTCGAGGCGGCCTAAGTTCCGCCGTGTACGTTAAAGGTGACTGGGGCACGTAAAATAGGTTCGTGGTCACAATGTCCTCTAAGTTCTCAATCAAATACCTCTGGGGCTGGTGGGCGCAGCCTGTGGGTCTTCTGATTGATCCCAGTTTCAAACTTACGAGCACCCACTTCAGCAAAAAGTCATTCTTTCACCCTTGAGGTTCTCGTTAAAAGAAAAGCGTACCCCTTTGCCTTAATACAAGTAGCGTATGGCACAATCGTGCTTGGTTTCACCAAGTGGCTTAAGACAATAACAACATACATTCCTGTGCATACTTCCCAAAAGACGGGTTCAAATTGGGTTGTTTTTATTGCTGCCTTACGCCATTTGGTCAAACCAAGAACGATTGAGCTTGAGGCTACTCTATTAAGGAAA
Source organism: Pardosa pseudoannulata (assembly GCA_032207245.1). Classification (NCBI taxonomy): domain Eukaryota; kingdom Metazoa; phylum Arthropoda; class Arachnida; order Araneae; family Lycosidae; genus Pardosa; species Pardosa pseudoannulata. The sequence continues at coordinate 73,248,543 of CM063497.1, read as the reverse complement.
ATGAGTGTGCTTTTCGTTTTAACGAATACCTCAAGGTTTAAAAGACGACTTATGCTCAAGCGGGAACTCTTAATTTTAAAGCAGGGACCATGCAGAAGACCCATAAGCTTTGCCCTGCTACACCCAGAGTTATTTATTGAAAACTTGGAGGGCATTGTGACCACGAACATATTTTACGTGTCCCTGCCACCTTTAACAAACACGGCGAATCTTAGGCCGGCTCTGGCTCCGAATCCGCAACCCTCCAGTTACGAGAGCGTTGCCCTTGCTGACTGAGCTACCACAGCTCACTCAAATTGGGTATTATAGATCAAAGAAAATTTTAATTTCCTTAATATCATAGATATACCTTAATATAATATGAAAAACAATAACGTACAACAATATCCTGAAAAAATAGTATCCTTGTACAAATTCACTGGGAATAAATCACTCTAGACAGACATGAGAAAGTAAGCTAAAGTACTTAATCCTTGGCTGTCGTAACAGGCTTTCATGAATTGATAAGCTTTTCATTAGCTTTCACTATCGGTTCAATGGTTTTCACGCTTCATCTCTGATGATGCTTAAAAACGCCAGGTTTTTAAAAAGGTCATTGTTTTTGTTTGTCACGCCTTGAAAATACTTTTTTCTTTATCAATTTTTAATTTTTTCGTTACATTTTTTTATGTGAAAAATAAAACATTTTTTAGTGATAAATAAACATAGATCATATAAGATCTCATCGAATACTTTTTTTATAAAATCTTACTAGATTAATTAAGATTTGAAAATGTCCCACAATTATATTTCTTCTGAATTTTTTATGACTTAAAATGAATTGATTATTAAATATGTTAAGATAAATGCAATTATTAAAATTAATTTTATTCTGCGTATGACAGATGATGTAATAATCATTTAAGTTTCAAGAACCAGTTTAGATTAAGTCTGAAATAAAAGGGTCAAAATATTTCAGATATGTAAGAAAGTTCTTCCTAGATTTTATTTTCATTTTTCTTACGAGTTGGAATTGCGTCTGTGATAATATCAAAGTTTGAACCGGAACTGAACCAAAAACCAGGACTGAACCTAAAAAAATATCAGTTTATTACGGTTTGATATATATTCATTATATTATATTAGATTATATTTTTCATTATATATATTATAATATAATGATTTATAGTATACAATAAATTTAAATATTATATAATAGTGGTATATATTATATAATAAGTAAGAAAATATAAGAAATATATTATATAATAAGCAAGTAATATAAGAAAGTAAAAAGTTTTAGGTCGGTAATTTTTATGTTTCCATTATACCTAATTAAAATATACCCGTAATTTAAAAGGGTAATTCAATAAATAACTGTAGAAAGTCTAATATTATATAATAAAGGTGTATAATAATATATAATAAGTGTATATATTATCTAATAAGTTAGAAAGTAAAGAGCTATAAATTGAAAATTTTTGTTTTTATTGAACCTAATTTAAAAACGCCAGTAATGTAAAAGGGTAATTCAATAAATAACAGTAGTAACTTTAATATTATATAACAAATGTGTATTATAATATGTAATAAAGGTATATGTTATATATTAAGTTAGAAAGAGAAGAGTTTTAAATTTTGTAATTTTTATGTTTCCAGTGCACCTATTTGAAAAACATCCATAATTTAAAATATTAATTCAATGACTAATTGTGGTAATATTAATATAATGTAATAAAGGGCTATAATAATATATAATAAAGCTACATATTAAGTTAGAAAGAAAATATTTTTAAATTCTTAATTTTTATATTTATATTGCACCTAATTTGAAAAATACCCGTAATTTAAAAGAGTAATTCAAGAAATAACTGTAGTAATTTTAATATTATATTACAAAGATCTATAATAATATGTAATTAGGGTATATATTATATAAAAAGTTAGAAAGAGAAGAATTTTAAATTGGTAATTTTTATGTTTTCATTGCACCTAATTTAAAAACATCCTTAATTTATAAGGGTAGTTCAATAAACAACTGTAGTAAATTAAATATTCTATAACAAAGGTCTATAATATTATGTAATAAAGGTACATATTAAATAATAAGATAGAAAGAGAAGAGTTTTAAATTGGTAGCTTTTATGTCTCCTTTGCACCTAATTTAAAAACACCCGTAATTTAAAAGTGTAATTCAATAAAGAAATGTGGAAAGTTAACTATTCTATAGTAAAGGTCTATAATAATATGTAATAAGTGTATACTTTATGTAATAATTTAGAAAAAGAGAAGATTTAAATTGGTAATTTTTTATGTTTCCTTTTTATGTTTTTATGTACCTAATTTAAAAACACCCATAATTTAAAATAGTAATTCAATGACTAGTTGTTGTAATATTAATATAATATAATAAAGGGCTATAATAATATGTAATAAAGCTACATATTAAGTTAGAAAGAAAAGATTTTTAAATTCTTAATTTTTACATTTCTATTGCACCTAATTTGAAAAAACACCCGTAATTTAAAAGGGTAATTTAATAAACAGCTGTGGAAAGTTTAATATTATATAATAAAGTTCTATAAAAATATGTAATAAGTGTATATATTATGTAATAAGTTAGAAAGTAAAGAGTTACAAATTGGTAATTTTTATGTTTTTATTGAACTTAATTTAAAAACACCAGTAATTTAAAAGCGTAATTCAATAAATAACTGTAGTAACTTTAATATTATATAAAAAAATTATAATAATATGTAATAAAAGTATATATTATATAACAAGTTACAAAGAGAAGAGTTTTAAATTGGTAGTGTTTATGTTTTCAATGAACCTAATTTAAAAACACCCATAATTTAAAATATTAATTCAATGGCTATTTTTGGTAATATTAATATATGATATATGATAAATATTTATAATAATATATAATAAAGGTACACATTATTAAGTTAGAAAGAAAATATTTTTAAATTCTTAATTTTTATATTTCTATTGCACCTAATTTGAAAAACACCCGTAATTTAAAAGAGTAATTCAATAAACAGCTGTGGTAATTTTAATATTATTTTTCACATTGTATCAGAAATTGTTTTATCCCAAGGGAAACGGGAAAAAGAAAAATAACCAGTGATTTAGAACAAAATAACCTGCTGGAATTTTAACATTTATTGAAATGGCTACGATTAAGAAACTCATTAAATACCCTCGACAGGAGCTAAATGTACAAAAGTAAGTAATAAAAAAAACTTTTGTGATAGAAATATTTTTATATCGTTAAATTCTTTATTGTAAAACCTTAATAATGTTTACACGACTAATGTTTTCTCGAGCAAACAATCATTAGCAGAATATATGTGTACCATTTGGTACTTAAAAAAAATTAACTTTTATCAACGATGAAAAAATCATGACAAAAGTATTTCGATAATTAGCTTTGATACAAGAAGCAAAATTTGACTTAAGGAAGTAAGAAATGATTATAGATAAACATAATTAATGCTTTGAAAAGAAAAAAATATTATGTAACCAGATTGCTTAAATTGTTTTAAGCTGTACTGCCAAAATATAATTTGTATAATGCTAAAATAATCCCATCTCATTATATGCAAATATAAAACACACAAATGTTTTTTTATATTTTCTTTAAATAAATATATATATTTTATAAGAAGACATAGTACCTTTGCAGGTAAAAAGTTCTAACACAATAAAGTATTATTTAATATCAAATTTCTATTTTGATTAGAATGACATTTTTTCTAGTTCATCAAAAAGTATCGAACTTAAAGTACTTAGTTGTACGATATGCAGTTATACTTTTTTTAAATACATAAAATACATGAAAAATGAAAAAAATTAGAATAACTTGTAAGCAAAATAAGTATTGTAATTTGTAAATTAGAAATTATTTTTTATAATAAATAGAAAATAAGAATAGTTTTTTTTTGAGTGAACATTAGTAACAACAATACAATCAATATTGGTCTTGGAGCGCTATAGTCTACTTTTTTGCAACACGAGGGCTAATGAGACCGGGACCTACTGCTTAAAGCCGATTCCAAACCGCTACGAACATCCATGCGATAGTGGGATTCGAACCCAAAAACTCCGTAAAAATTCGGCCAACGTTCGGCTAATGTAATCAATATATTTTATTTTATGGATCTCAGTGTTTGCCTGAATCATAACACAGTCTGTCAAATTGACTTTTAACGAGCTTTATAAAAAGTATTTAGCTCTACAATATAAAACAATACTTTAAAAAAAACTACATAATATGCACACAAACAGAAAAAAGTTGAAAACAAATTATACGAAGAATAAGTATTCAAATTACTAAATTAAAATCTTTTTTATCTGATAAATAGAAAAAAATATCGTTTTAGTGTGTGAACCTTAATTACATTAATACAAGCAAAATGTTTCATTTTATAGATCACAATGTTTCAATAAATTATAGTACAGTTAGTCAAATCGCCTTTAAGAGACTGATGCTGAAGAATTTTTGTATCATTAAACTTGATGATTTTAAAGAAGACAATATCACAGGGGAGTTAAAACTTACTGAATGTTAAACATATTCATATTTATCTTTAACCCCCTACCTTCTTTCACCCCTAAAAATGACGGGGTTGTGATGATTTCAATGGTCTTGAGTGAAGACGGGTCACAGACTTTACAGAATTGGAAATCACTTTTATTTCCTGGAGTAAATAATTTCTATATACAAAAGGATTCTAATACCCCAAAACAATTCGAAATGTAAAGGATTTTTACTTGTAAACTATAATATTAAAAATATATTGTCTACCTGGCCTTAACTTCGGAGTAAGGCTGACAATTTAATCTTATCTACCAAATAATTAATACTGTAGATTTTCATTTAATATTTTAAAATGTCGTAGTTGCTTTTTATTTAGCAGACACCTTGGATAATACCTCATTTAAAGACATTGAAATAAAGGCAATAGAAATTCCTAGTTTTATCCTTAAAAACTATATAATTAGAAATATGCTGTCTGCCTAGAAGGAACTTTGGAATAATACTGATAATTTAAGATTTAACTATGAAATAATTAGTACTGTAGATTTTAATTTAATATTTTAAAATGTAGTAGTTGCTTTTTACGTAGCAGACGCTTTGGCTAAGACCTCATTTAAAGACATTGAAATAAAGACAATAAAAATTCCTGGTTTTATCCTTAAAAATAAAAAAAATAAAAAATGCTGTTTGCCTGGAAGGAACTTTGGAATAATACTGATAATTTAAGATTTAACTATGAAATAATTAGTACTGAAGATTTTAATTTAATATTTTTAAATGTAGTAGTTGTTTTTTATTTAGCAGACACCTTGGGTAGACCTCATTTAAAGACATTGAAATAAAGGCAATAATAATTCCTATTTTTATCCTTAAAAACTATAAAATTAAAAATATGCTGTCTGCCTGGAAGGAACTTTGGAATAATACTGATAATTTAAGATTTAACTATGAAATAATTAGTACTGTAGATTTTAATTTAATATTTTAAAATGTAGTAATTGCTTTTTATTTAGCAGACATCTTGGCTAAGACCTCATTTAAAGACATTGAAATAAAGGCAATAAAAATTCCTGGTTTTAGGGTTAAAAACTATAAAATTAAAAATATGCTGTTTGCCTGGAAGGAACTTTGGAATAATACTGATAATTTAAGATTTAACTATGAAATAATTAATACTGTAGATTTTAATTTAATATTTTAAAATGTAGAGTTGTTTTTTATGTAGCAGACACCTTGGCTAATACCTCATTTAAAGACATTGAAATAAAGGCAATAAAAATTCCTGGTTTTAGGGTTAAAAACTATAAAATTAAAAATATGCTGTCTGACTGGAAGAAACTTTGGAATAATACTGAAAATTTAAGATTTAACTATGAAGTAATTAGTACTGTAGATTTTAATTTAGTATTTTAAAATGTACTAGTTGATTTTTATTTAACAGACACCTTGGCTACGACCTCATTTAAAGACATTGAAATAAAGGCAATAAAAATTCCTGGTTTTATCATTAAAAACTATAAAATTAAAAATATGCTGTTTGCCTGGAAGGAACTTTGGAATAATACTGATAATTTAAGATGTAACTATGAAATAATTAGTACTGTAGATTTTAATTTAATATTTTAAAATGTAGTAGTTGCTTTTTATTTAACAGACACCTTGGCTACGACCTCATTTAAAGACATTGAAATAAAGGCAATAAAAATTCCTGGTTTTATCATTAAAAACTAAAATATTAAAAATATGCTGTCTTCCTAGAAGGAACTTTGGAATAATACTGAAAATTTAAGATTTAACTATGAAATAATTCGTACTGTAGATTTTAATTTAATATTTTAATATGTAGTAGTTGCTTTTTATTTACCTCATTTAAAGACATTGAAATAAAGGCAATAAAAATTCCTGGTTTTATCCTTAAAAACTATAAAATTAAAAATATGCTGTCTGCCTGGAAGGAACTTTGGAATAATACTGATAATTTAAGATTTAACTATGAAATAATTAGTACTGTAGATTTTAATTTAATATTTTAAAATTCTGTAGTTGCTTTTTATTTAACAGACACTTTGACTAAAACCTCATTTAAAGACATTGAAATAAAGGCAATAAAAATTCATGGTTTTATCCTTAAAAACTATAAAATTAAAAATATGCTGTCTGCCTGGAAGAAACTTTGGAATAATACTGATAATTTAAGATTTAACTATGAAATAATTAATACTGTAGATTTTAATTTAATATTTTAAAATGTAGAGTTGTTTTTTATGTAGCAGACACCTTGGCTAATACCTCATTTAAAGACATTGAAATAAAGGCAATAATAATTCCTATTTTTATCCTTAAAAACTATAAAATTAAAAATATGCTGTTTGCCTGGAAGGAACTTTGGAATAATACTGATAATTTAAGATGTAACTATAAAGTAATTAGTACTGTAGATTTTAATTTAATATTTTGAAATGTAGTAGTTGCTTTTTATTTGGCAGACACCTTGGCTAAGACCTAATTTAAACACTTTGAAATAGAGGCAATAAAAATTCCTGGTTTCACCCTTAAAAACTATAAAATTAAAAATATGCTGTCTGCCTGGAAGAAACTTTGGAATAATACTGAAAATTTAAGATTTAACTATGAAGTAATTAGTACTGTAGATTTTAATTTAATATTTTAAAATGTCATAGTTGCTTTTTATTTAGCAGAAACCTTGGCTAAGTCCGCATTTAAAGACATTGAAATAAAGGCAATAAAAATTCATGGTTTTATTTTTAAAAACTATAAAATTAAAAATATGCTGTCTGCCTGGAAGAAACTTTGGAATAATACTGATAATTTAAGATTTAACACTTAAGTAATTAGTACTGTAGATTTTAATTTAATATTTTAAAATATAATAGTTGCTTTTTATTTAACAGACACCTTGGCTACGACCTCATTTAAAGACATTGAAATAAAGGCAATAAAAATTCCTGGTTTTATCATTAAAAACTAAAATATTAAAAATATGCTGTCTTCCTAGAAGGAACTTTGGAATAATACTGAAAATTTAAGATTTAACTATGAAATAATTCGTACTGTAGATTTTAATTTAATATTTTAAAATGTAGTAGTTGCTTTTTATTTAGCAGTCACCTTGGCTAAGACCTCATTTAAAGACATTGAAATAAAGGCAATAAAAATTCCTGGTTTTATCCTTAAAAACTATAAAATTAAAAATATGCTGTCTGCCTGGAAGGAACTTTGGAATAATACTGATAATTTACGATTTAACTATGAAATAATTAGTACTGTAGATTTTAATTTAATATTTTAAAATGTAGTAGTTGCTTTTTATGTAGCAGTCACCTTGGCTAAGACCTCATTTAAAGACAATGAAATAAAGGCAATAAAAATTCCTGGTTTTATTCTTAAACACTAAAAAAATAAAAATATGCTGTCTGCCTGGGAGGAACTTTGGAATAATACTGAAAATTTAAGATTTAACTATGAAGTAATTAATACTGTAGATTTTAATTTAATATTTTAAAATGTCATAGTTGCTTTTTATTTAGCAGACACTTTGGCTAAGACCTAATTTAAAGACATTGAAATAAAGGCAATAAAAATTCCTGGTTTTATCCTTAAAAACTATAAAATTAAAAATATGCTGTTTGCCTGGAAGGAACTTTGGAATAATACTGATAATTTAAGATTTAACTATGAAATAATTAGTACTGTAGATTTTAATTTAATATTTTAAAATGTAGTAGTTGCTTTTTATTTAGCAGAAACCTTGGCTAAGACCTCATTTAAAGACATTGAAATAAAGGCAATAAAAATTCCTGGTTTTAGGGTTAAAAACTATAAAATTAAAAATATGCTGTTTTCATGGAAGGAACTTTGGAGTAAGGCTGATAATTTAACTATCAAATACATAATACTGTAGCTTTTAATATTATATGTTATAGTAGTTTATTTTACAACTAGTGAGGGCAGTATTCCCAATTTCCTAGGGAAAATAGGTAAACTAAATAATTCAAATTGTATTTGTGGTGAGCATGATGATCTATATATAGACTATCATAGACATAGGTGAATATTATAGACAGACACATATTACACAAATATAGACAGAGCGACACATATAGACAGAGACGTATAGACAGAAAAATATAGACGGAGACACATTATAGACAGATATCATTATAGGCAGAGACACATTATAGACAGATATCATTATAGACAGAGTTTCAGATCTTTTTTTCCTTAGTTTGTTAAAAAAGGATTCCACAGTGTTCAACATTCGAAATCGGATCCACCAGCAAAATCTTAGACTTCAGAAAAACCGCTTTTCACTCCTTGTTTTCTGGAAAATACTTGAACCAGATTCTATTTCAAAATTAAAAATTATAGTAATTAAATTTATATTTTTAGCCAAATAAATGGTGTTACTGAAATTGCAGTCAGTGTATTGATTGTATTAAATAAGATATTTTTATTGAACATACATTATACATAACTAGATGAAATCAATTTTACTAACTAAATACTTCTACTAAATATTAACTACTATTTGCAATATTTATTCTAATATTAGTGTTTAATTTACATAAGTGAAATATTACTATGCTGTGAGAAAAAGAAAACAAATAACAATTTTCTAAATCATCTATCGGTTTTAATGGTTAAAACAATTTTTCACCACAGAAAAATAAATTACCAATTATTTATTATGCATATATTTAACAATCCAAACTAAGAACATTTTTCAATGAAATGATTCTAATCAAAATAATTGCTTACATGTCTGTACTTTGCCGTTAGATAAATTTGTATTGACATTTCAGAACATAGATAAACATGATATTTAAAGCATGTATTATATTAAAGTACATCATACAAAATTTATTCCTCTTCAGATAAGATTAATATTTAAAAATGTTTTGAGTTAGTAATTTTTAATCAAGTAAATCAAACATGCAATTAGCTAATGCTTTCATTAAATAACATACTTAAATTCCAAATTCTAAAAATACTTCTCTTGGATACATATATTTGACTATATACATATTTATATAAATGTTAGCATTTACGAAAAATGGGATTATAATTAAAATCCCACTTTCAAAATGGTGCAAAAAATAAACCACTATTCAGAATGATTTCAAACTCGAACTGAATGTTTTAGAAAAAGAAGTAAACAGAGATAACAGGCGTAAAAAGTTCCAAATTGTATCAATAGATCGAGTTGTATGTGGCTTAACGGATGAGGATTTAGCTATGTTTCGAATCAAAATTGAATAGTTTTTGAATTAGTTGCACAGTAAATTATCCGTAGTAGTTTAATATGCTTGAGTGGTTTTAGATGTTTGACAGAGAAAAATGGCATCTCATTTAGTCAACAGTTGTGGCACTATTAGTGGAAAGCATCTCCACCACTGCTTAAAAAAGTTCCAAAGTGTGTAATAGATGGCGCTGTAAGCGGCATAAAGAAAATGGATTCGGGTACATTTTGAAATGAAGTACGAGTATTTTAACATGAGTTGCGCAGTAAACTAACCGTAATGTTTTATTGGGCAAGAGTGTTTCCAAGTGTTTGACAGGAAAAAAATGACATCTAATTCAGTCAACAATTGTGGCACTATTAGTGGAGAAGCTGTCCATCAAGGCATAAAAAAGTTCCAAAGCGTATGAATAGATGTCCTTGTAAGAGGCATAAAGTAAATGATCTCTGGTACATTTTAATTCGAAATACGAGGGCTGTGTGCCTTGTTGGACAGTAAACTAACCGTAGTGTTTTAATGTACATGAGTACTCTCGTATGTTTGACAGAAAAAATTACATTTAAGTCATGCACCGCTGAGGCAGAAGGGACAGTCAGGGCTATCCACCAAACGAAGTATATACAAATGAGGGTAGACAATCATGTTGAGTAATCAACGAAAAGCAGCCACACCTGTGTTTCTGAGACAGTCATGGAGGTTCCGAATGTTATCCTTCCATTACTTTTCTTCCATTCGTTTTTCTATTTGTGACAAATGTGTGTCCCTAGTAGCTCTGTTTATTTTCGATGAAGCATGCTTATAGCTGATTGAATCAAAAGGGGTATGGTTGATAAGACAACCCCATTTTTCAAACTCCTCCGCTTTTTCATTTCCTGGAATCCTGTAGTGAGATGGAATTTACTGCAAAACAACTACCCTGGTTTTTTTTCAATTTCTTTCAGGTGAGACTTACATTGATGAACAGTCATAGAGTTGAGATCTTGATGACAATTGCCGATGGCTAAATTCGCTGACTGAGAGTCGTCTAACACCACTTTTATAAAGAGAAGGTTGAGAGTTTAGATATTCTACAGCAGCTACCTCGACTTTATCCTCAAAAGATGAATAATCTGTTCAAAGCGAAATGAAGTGTGAGAAACATTCGCAGAAAATACCGCCTCCTGCTGTGCCATTTATGTCGAATTTTGTGCATTCAGTGTAGATCCGTAGCCAGATCTCTGGGGAAAAGCGGTTTATTTTGCTGCTTTCTATAAGAATACTACCATATATTTTGACGTTACCATATATTTTCGCATATGTAAATCAAATGGGGTCTGGTTGATAAGACAGCCGCATTTTGCCAGCTCATGTGCTTTTTCATTCCCTAAAATTCTGCAGTCAGATGGAATCCACTGCAAAACAACTACCCTGGATTTTTCACCAATTTTTTTCAGGTGAGACTTACATTGAGGAACAGTCATAGAGTTAAGAGCTTGCGACAATTGCCAATGACAATTCACTGCCAGGGAGTCTGAGAAAATTGAAGTACGTTTAGAAGGAGAAGGGCGAGAGTTTAGATGCTCTACAGCAGCTTTAATGGCCTTGACTTAACCTGTTCCCAGTAAAATGTAGAGTAAAAAATATTCGCAGAAAATACCGGCTCCTGCTGTGCCATGTATGTGTATGTCGAATTTTGAGCCATCGGTGTAGATCCGTAGCCATATTTCTGATGGAAAATATTTACAAATGCTTTCATAATACAGTGATTCCTCGACACTTCACGCTTCATGTTTTGCTGATTCAGTGATTCGCGGGTTCTTTCAAAATATTCATAAAAAAATAAAAATGAAAAAATACACCCATGTCGGCAGCCACATTGAGGAAACGTGGTGCACGTCTATCCATGCTTCACTCCTGAAGAAATTCGTCACTCAGTGGTTCAGCGGGTGTGGAAATTCTTCACTCAGCAGGTCACCAGTGTTTTCCTTCATTTTAGCATTTTCTGAATATATCCTTAGGTATTAAAGGCAGTGAGGCTGGCTCACATCATAAGGAATGGAGGATTTATTGACATGACAAAAGAAGATATCAGAGACCTTATCCATTGCCACTCCGACCTCCTGTCCGATAAACACCTCCTACAGATGACTAAGTCTGCAAGTGAGGAAGAAAACCAAGAGGAAAAAGAAGAAGAACCTGAATTGCCACTCCGACCCCCTGTCCGATAAAGACCTCCTGCAGATGACTAAGTTTGCAAGTGAGGAAGAAAACCAAGAGGAAAAAGAAGGATAACCTGAAAAGCGTGACCTTACGCTGGTTAATCTGCCAGAATTATGCAACAGGGCAAGAACGATGCAACAATTTGCACAAGACATTGACGACAATAATGTTCGAGCTGTCGATTTCAGTAATCACGTTGACGGGGTTATGTCCCTGTACAGGAGTATTTTGATGGAAAAGAAAAGCAAAGACAAAAACTACCTATCAATATGTTTCTCTACAAGGTAAAGCTCCCGGCTCTACCGTCAACTCCTCCAGCGGAAGAATCTCCGAGCGAGCCTAAAGCTTCTACGCGTCAAGTGAGAGCCTCTCCTCCGCCACCAACACAAGACTCTTCGTCTCTCTCAGAAAGCAATGCTGATTAATATTTATTACTGTATAAGGTTTTTTAATTAATCTTATTAATTAGCACTGACACGTTTCAGTAAATACATATACTGTTGTAATTTTTGTCTTAAATGTGTTAAGTATAAATACTGTTTACATATTTAACCCTCTAAGCGTTTCGCACGTACAATTCCGCTAAACCGATGATGTCTTCAAAGCGGTTGTCACGTACAATTTTCGACCTCCAAAAATGTTCCAAAAATGAATGTAATGTACATTACTTCCAGCGTTTTCCCCCATGGAGTTTTGAGGTAGGAGGGTCAGGTCGATTGTTTAGAAACTGAACCCCTATTTGACTGACTTATTGAGGGATGCACCCTTACTCCCAGAGGCACAAAGATGATGATAGCTTTTCATGGTTTTGTAAGTCTCTATTTCGAAGTATTTCGTTTGCAGTAACAGATGTATCTCTAATTGCACCACTTAAATATCTTGGATGACTTTCGTAAAAAAATATAAATAATTCTCTTAAAGAATATTTTTATTTGTATTTTTAGAATCCATTATTTCTTATGGGAGGATCTTCGAGACTTGACGAGCTTTATGTGTATTAAAAACTAACAATCTATAATGTCTATTTATATATCTATTTATAACCGGTAGTAAAGGGACAATAACGAGGGCTGGTTTCCCGTATT
>CM063497.1:73207973-73230473 GCA_032207245.1 Pardosa pseudoannulata | reverse complement strand
GACTATTTCAATAAATAAATTTTAAAAAAATATGAAATGTGTATTTATGTTCTTTTTCAGAATCTAGATTATGCTAAATAAAATAAAAAATATGCATATATTTCTTTTAACATATTTTTAACCAAACATTTAGCTTAGGGCTAATTTAAATTCTGCAATATTTTGCACCATTTTTAACTTTAAGAATAGTTATTTGTCTCCTTAGGTATTAAATTTCCATTAAACATTTTAATTCTTTTCATTATACAGAAGGATTAAAAAAACGTCTTTTATTTATTGCCAAACTTAATTTCAAAAGAGTTTTGCATTTTCATAATTAAACACTTTTAAGTATATAAATACATAAAAAAAAATATTTTCAAATAAACAAATATATATTGATACCTTTAAAATATCTTTATCTAAGAATTAAACTTAAGGGATTACATTTAAATGTTAAAGAAATTTCTAATTAAAATGCTAAATTCTTGGTATAAAAAGAATTTATTATACAAATCATTATATATCCTTGTTAAATTGCAGTAAAAGTTCCGGTACATTTTTCCCCATTAAAAATTACAGACATGTTTTTTCTTTAAATTTTGTTAACTACATTTAACAGCAGCTTTTTATATTCACATGGGTAACATAGCTTAATGTATAAACCAATACACTTTGAATTTTTATCAGAAGATAAAATTATTTATTAAAGATTTACTTAAAAAGCAATTTCTTAATAGCAGTACATTCCCAATTTTTTAAAAGCTTTAAGGAAACTCTGTAAGCTTTAGGCATTATTTAAGATTGTTTTATTTAATAATTTTCATTATTTAAACTGATACTATACACTTAAGTGAAATTTTAATAGAAAGTAAATTCTCGGAAATACTATCCCGTATATAATAATAGCCTAAGTTATCTGTCCGTCCGTCCTCAAATTTATGAAGCGGTTGGACCTGGAATGTATAGATCCATATTGGATTTCTCATAAGTTAGGGTTAGCAAAGTTCAAAGTCAGTTTGAAAAATTCAAAATCCACCCCGCCCCCTCTCTTCGATCATTTAATGCTATTATTTCAAGCCCTATTTTCCCCGGTTAAGAGCAGACGATTAAATTAATCAATTTATCACATTATAAGTAGATGAAAATAACATTATTTTTCTAGCATTATGACGTCATTTCTTTAACCATCTCATTTAGTCATTTCTTATTTTAAATTATTAAATAGCGTCTGCATTATTTTCATGCTTTTATCACTGAACTTAGATATTACGTAAATAATTTTCTTGTATGTTTGGCTTAAATAATAGATTAGGTACGTATCTGATAATTTTAGATTTAATCATCGAAGTTTTTTTGTTGCAATGAAAATTTTATCACTGATATGAACAACAAATTCTATTTACCTCCATGGTGTAGTGTAAATGATAGTTTCATTAATTTACTTCATTAATTATTGTGGCAAAAAAATTGGGAAAAACTTAACAATAATTTCGACATAGCTCAGAAAACTTTAAATTATCTTTCTAAATGAAATAAACGTGATTATAAACTACATTCACAGTATCAGGAGACTTTAGAGGAGTATGAAGATAAACAAATTATTGAGCGTGTACCAGATAATTCGCAGCCAAAAAAAACCAACCATTTTTTATCTGCTTCATAGGATACTTTACGATTTTGGAAAATTAAAAATGTTACTGATCCCGTCATATGAAAATAACATTTTTGTCTAGCATAATGACGTCATTAATTTAACCATCTCATTTAATCATTTCTTATTTTAAATTTTTTAAAATATCGTCTGCATTATTTTCATACTTTTTATCACTGAACTTAGATATTACTTAAATAATTTTCTTTTATATTTGGTTTAAAAAATAGATTAAGACCGATCTCAAAAAAGTCGTTTAACTGCTAACCTAGATTAACCCATAGCGCCAACCACTGTAGGAACTCAATTCTCCGTTTAAACAGAAATTAATCACGGTTAAATGTTAAACGACTTTGGTGACACAGGCCTTAGGTACATATGTGATAATTTTAAATTTAATCATCGATTATTTTTATTGCAATGAAAATTTTATCACCGGTATTAATAAAAAATACTTCTTCTAAAATGCTAGGAGTCTATTTAGCGGACTAATAAATATCTAGAGTTTAAGTTATATATCTTTAAAAATTAAGAAGTTTGTTATTTTGTGTGTATGTTTTTTATACATATCCACACGGTTTGCAATCGATTCGCTAAATTTTGGATTTCATTCACATATACCTCTGAATAATCACTGTCAATATTAGAACCTCTGCTGTCTATCCTATCCCGTAATATGACAGGATAAATTAATATTGGCAACTTGCATGCGGTTAGTAAAGATAAAAAATAATTGAGAGTGTACCAGATAATTCTCATTCAAAAAATAAACCGCCGAACGATGGTCGAATGGTTAGGGTAATGTATTTTTTATTTTAAATTACTTAAATATCGTCTGCATTATTTTCATTACTGAACTCAGTTTTATCACTGAACTTAGATATTACGTAAATATTTTTCTTTTATATTTGGCTCAGATAATAGATTAGGTACATAAGTGATAATTTTAAATTGAATCATCGATTATTTTTTGTTGCAATGAAAATTTTATCACCGGTATTAAAAACAAATTATTTTTATAAAAGTCTAGGAGTCTATTTTGCGGACTAATAAATGTCTAGCGTTTAAGTTATATATCTTTGAAAATTAAGAAGTTCATGCATTTGTATATTTTTTTTTATACATAACCACACGGTTTGCAATCGATTCGCTCAATTTTGGACATCACTCATATATACAGCCGAATAATCACTGTCCATATTAGAACCTCTGCTGTCCATCCTATCACATAATATGTCAAGATAATTTAAGGTTGGCACCAAACATGCGGTCAGTAAAGATAAACCAATTATTGAGCGTGTAACAGATAATTCTCATTCAAAAACAAATCTTTTTTTTGTGCCAGCATCAGAGGGTACTTTACAACTCTGGAAAATTAAAAGTTTTACTGATCCCGTCATACGACGGGCTATATGCTAGTTAAAAATATAAACTTCAAAAAATAAATTAAATAAACCTTCCTTTTCATTGCGCTGTTCAATTTTTAATATTTCATCCCCAATTGAAAGGGATAATTTTCCAGTTGTTTAAGATAAGATACAAAATCAGATGTACATCGATGAATTTTGGGCATTTGATATCAGCAGATTATGCTAAAACACTAATCAAAGAATTACAAGATTTTTCGGGGAGACAAGTCAGGGATTCCCATCTTAGAAACTTTGCTTCAAACGAACCAAGTGCAATGCTCATTTTCCTGGGTTACTACAGGGGAACATTGTAAGTCATTGAGTTTTCCCCAATTCCTTCCACATAATTTTGGAACTAGAGTGGAATTTAAGGTGTTCCAGGACTGTTAAAAATTGCTGTTTCGTAGATGGAGGTGGCCTCAGATCCTCCGTGTAAGTTAAAGGTGACTGGGGTACCTAGAAGATGTTCGTGGTCACAAAGTCCTCTAAGTCCTCCAATCGGCCGAACGATGGCCGATTGGTTAGGGTTCTGGCTTTCGGTACCGGAGTTCGTGGGTTCGAATCCCACTGTGACATGGATGTTCGTAGACGTTCGAAATAGGCTTTAAGCTTTATGTCCAGGTCTCATTAGCCCTAGTGTTGCAAAATAGTAGCACTCCAAATCAAACAAAACCGCCAAGTTTTTAAATTGATACCTCTAGGGGTACGATACCTCAAACGATACCTCTGCTTCTAAATTACGAGCACCCATTCTGGGTAATGTTACTCACATCCGTAGCATGCCATAAGCTACACGTGTTCACCTGGTTGTGCTAAAAGAGTAGCAGGTTCCCAGCTTTAATGCGGTGTTAGGATAATGTCTGTGTCGCCTGTTGCATTGGAAAAAATATATTGATCTCTGCTGTGGAAATATTTTATTTTGAAATCAGGGACAATTGTGAAAGACATATATGTTTATGTTAATATACTTAAGCACGTATATTGATTTTATTTCATTGTAGTTTACGCTTATAGTGTAAATATTAATGAAGAAATACGTACTATAAAATACTTAGCAAAATTATAGAGGTTTACGGAAAGAGATCAAAATTTAATCAGTGTTTAGAAACTTTTTTTCTCTGATTAACCTTTGGAGGACGGGCGTATCACAAATGCAACATCTTTTCAATGGAACCAGATGATTCTCTAGTATTCAGATATCTTTAGTAGACATATTTTCTTATAATAGAGATAGGGCTACCTCTAGTTTCAATAAGAAATATTAATTAGATGTTTTACTTAAAATTTCAATATGATATACTCGTTCTGAGTCAGTTTGAAAGGCGTTGCATATATGATGCACCCGTCTTCAAAGGGTTAAGTGAATGTTTAATAAATTGAATTTGTATTCTAAAATTAATTTTACCTTAGTACTAGTTATCCATAAAAAAGGCCCTTTGTGAAATTATGTCTGCATCATGAAGCGAGTTTTTCAAAAATTGAATACAGCTTATAATTGAAAAGAAATTTCTTATTTCACTGTAACGCACAAGACTATATAATTTTTCTCTCAGATATCTATATTTCATAGCAGATTAGTAAACATAATAAAGCGAAGAATTATTTTGATTTATGCTAAAAACTAAAAATATTGAAAAAACTTAACTACTCAATCACCGTTTTTTATTTTACTAAGTAAATTTTAATAACTAATAAAAATAATTCATTAGGCTTAAATATCAATTTTCTGGAATTAATATTTCAACAGAGTATTTTCAAGATAAGAAATTTTGATGAATTGCTGTCTTTATCAGAAAGCAGTACCGAGAAAAATTTCTCGGCTTAGCAAATTCAAAGAAATCTGAATTTTCCATAAAACGACCAGAAAGTGTTTAGTTTCCATTTGAGATATCTCCTTCGCTACAGACGGAAATTTGAATAAAACTCAAAACGAATAAAATCTAAGGCTTATATATTTTTTCTAAGCATTATCTATCAGGGAGTTAATATAAAATAGAATGAATGAAAATTCCTCATCTAGTTTCATAAAGCAATTCCCGGTAGCTGAGATTGTGATAGGAGATTAGACATTAATTAACAAGAAAGCTGGTAAGATAGGCAACGAAATTAAGTAGACAGGAAACTTTGAGAAGTAATTTATTTTGTTTTTATTATATTGTCATAAACTTTAATATGATACTAGTACAAGACTTAAGTGATTGGGATTAAACTTTGAAGCTAAAATTTGAATTATTTTTTAAGCTACTGAAAAGATTCTACATGCATTCATATTACAACACATAATATAACTAGTTATATAAGATATACTTTGGGCTATGGATAAAATATAAGTTGTTTTTATATACGTAAGAGATATTTTTAGAAGAGAATTTTAAAATGTATTTTGACACATGATATTTAACTAACTGTATTTTTAACTTTTCAATGCAATTAGAGGATGTACATTTACGATTATCAAAATAATATGCATAATGTCCTGCAGATAGGATTTAGAGTTGTTTATACAATAAAACTATATCCAAAAACAAAACTTGCTGAACCTATGTTAGAAAAACAAACCTTAGTTGTATGTTGAATGCTTTTAAATACGTAAGAGGTTTTTTAAGTATAGAATTTTAAGATGAGTTTTGATATATGAGCTTTCACTAACTGTAATTTTAACGCCTCAATGCAATTACAGAATGTATGTTTTATATTATAAAAATGACATGCACGACCTAAGTACTGAATTTAGGGTTGTTTAAGCGATAAAACTGTGTCAAAAAACAAAACTTAGTGAACATATGTTAGAAAAACAAACCTTAGTTGTATGTTTAATAATTTTATTTACGTAAGAGGTGTTTTTGGTGCAGTCTTTTAAGATGAGTTTTGACATATGAGCTTTAAATAACTTTATTTTTACCGTTTTACTACAATTAGAGGATGTATGTTCAAGATATAAAAATATATGCAAAATGTCATGCACGACCTTAGTATTGAATTTAGGGTTGTTTAAGTGATAAAACTGTGTCAAAAAACCAAACGTAGTGAACCTATGTTAGAAAAACAAGCCTTAGTAGTATGTTTAATGTTTTTATTTAAGTAAGAGGTGTTTTTAGTACAGTCTTTTAACATGAGTTTTGACACATCAGCTTTAACTTTATTTTAAAGTTTTAATGCTATTAGAGGATGTATGTTCAAGATATAAAAATTTATGCAGAATGACATGCGCGTAAATTTAGGGTTGTTTAAACGATAAACTTTGTCAAAAAACAAAACTTAGTGAACCTATGTTAGAAAAACAAGCCTTAGTTACTTGTTTAATGTTTTTACACAAGTAAGAGGTTTTTAGCCACAGATTTTTAGTACAGTCTTTTAAGATGAGTTTTGACACATGAGCTTTAACTAACTTTATTTTTAACGCTTCAATGCAATTAGAGGATGTATGTTTAAGATCATAAATATAATATGCAAAATGACATACACGACTTAAGTATTGAAATTAAGGTAATTTATCTGATAAAACTATGTCAAAAAGTTAACTTATGTTAAAAAAATAAAACTTGGTTTTCTGTTTAATGAAGAAGGAATTTAAGAAAATTAACACAGCTTATGAATGAAAATAAATGAATTTCACTAAAACGCACAAAAAATATGCAAGTTCTCTCTCGATATCTATGTTTCATAGCAGATTAATAATCTTAATAAAACCTAGGAAGATTATATTTTAATGTTAAATACGGGAAATACTCAAATTAATTACTTAATCCTCCTTTCTTTTACTAAGTAATTTTCCGTAACGAATAGAAAGTTAATTAGGTTTAAAGTTTAGAGCATTTTCCAGGAATTAATGTATCTGCAGACAAAATTTAAACACATGAAATTTGATGAAATGATGTTTTCATCAAGAAACAGCCCCAGGAAAAAAGTTTTGACTCATGAGTTTTAACTAACTTTAGTTTTAACACTTCAGGGCAATTAAAGGATATATATTTAAGACCATAAAAATAATATGCAGAATGGCATGCACTATGTAAGTATTGAATTTACGGTTGTGTATACGATAAAACTATGTCAAAAAATAAAACTTAGTGAACTTATGTTAAAAAAACAAACCTGGGTTGTCTGTTTAATGAAGCAGGAATTTAAGAAAATTAATACAGATTATAAATGAAAATAAATGAATTTCACTAAAACGCACAAAAAATATGTAAGTTCTCTTTCCGATATCTATGTTTTATAGCAGATTAATAACCTTAATATAACCTAGGAAGATTATATTTTAATGTTAAATACGGGAAATACTCAAATTAAATACTTAATCCGAGTTTCTTTTACTAAGTAATTTTTCGTAACTAATAGAAAGTTCATTGAGTTTAATTTTGGAGCATTTTCCAGGAATTAATATATATTCAGACAAAATTTTAATACATGAAATTTGATGAAAGGATGTTTTCATCAGGAAACAAGTTTTGACTCATGAGTTTTAACTAACTTTAGTTTTAACACTTCAGGGCAATTAAAGGATGTATATTTAAGATCATAAAAATAATATGCAGAATGGCATGCATGACCTAATTATTGAATTTACGGTTGTGTATACGATAAAACTATGTCAAAAACAAAACTTAGTGAACTTATGTTAAAAAAAACAAACCTCGGTTGTCTGTTCAATGAAGCAGGAATTTAAGAAAATTAATACACATTATGAATGAAAATAAATGAATTTCACCAAAATGCACAAAACATATGTAAGTACTCTCACCGATATCTATGTTTCATAACAGATTATTAAAATAAATGTAGGAAAATTATACTTTAACGCTGAATACGGAAAATATTGAGAAAATTTAATTACCCAATCCTTGTTTCTTTTAATAAGTAATATTCGGTAACTAATAGAAAGTTCAGTAGGCTTAAATTTTAGAGCAGTTTCCAGGAATTAATATATATGCAAACAGAATTTTATACATGAAATTTGATGAAATGGTGTCTTTATCCGGAAGCAGTCGCAAGAAAAAGTTTTGACACATGATCCTTAACTAACTTTAATTTTAACATTTCAATGCAATTCGAGGATGTATATTTAAGATAAAAATAATATGCAGAATGTCATGCACGACCTAAGTATCAAATTCTAAAAACTATGTCAAAAAACAAAACTTAGTTATCGTATGTTAAACAAACAAACCTTGGTTGTCTTTTTAATGAAGCAGGAATTTAAGATAATGAACACAGCTCAGAATGAAAATAAATCAATTTCACCAAAATGAAAAAAAAAAATATTTAAGTTCTTTCTCCGATATTTATGTTTCATAGCAGATTAATAACCATATTAAAACCTAGAAAGTTATATTTTAATGCTAAATACAGGAAATATTCAAATTAACTACTTAATCCCCGTTTCTTTTACCGTAATTTTAAGTAATTAATAGAAAGTTCATTAGGCTCAAATTTTACAGCAGTTTCCAGGAATTAATATATAATCAGACAAAATTTTAACACATTAAATTTGATAAAATGATGTCTTCATCAGGAAACAGTCCCATGAAAAAGTTTTGACACATGAGATTTAACTAACTTTAGTTTTAACTCTTCAGGGCAATTAAAGTATGTATATTTAAGATCATAAAAATAATATGCAGTATGACATGAAAGATCTAAAAATTGAATTACGAGTTGTGTATGCGATAAAACTATGTCAAAAACAAAACATAGTGAACTTATGTTTAAAAAACTAACCTTGGTTTTCTATTTAATGAAGAAGAAATTTTAAAAAAATAACACAGCTTATGAATGAAAATAAATCAATTCCATCAAAAAGCACAAAATATATGTAAGTTCTCACTCCGATATCTATGTTGCAGATTATGCAGAGTTATGGAGATTAATAGCCTTAATAAAACCTAGGAAGATTACATTTTAATGTTAAATGCGGGAAATACCCAAATTAATTATTTAATTCTCTTTTCTTTTACTAAGTAATTTTCCGTAACTAATAGGAAGTTCATTAGGATTAAATTTTAGAGCATTTTCCAGGAATTAATATATCTGCAGACAAAATTTTAACATATGAAATTTGATGAAATGGAGTCTTTATCAAAAATCAGTCCCAGGAAAAACATTTTACACATGAGCCCTAACTAACTTTAATTTTAACACTTCAATGCAATTAGAGGATGTATATTTAAGATAAAAATAATATGCAAAATGACATGCACGACCTATGTATTCAATTCTAAAAACTGTGTCAAAAAACAAAACTTAGATAACTTATGTTAAACAAACAAACCTTGGATGTCTGTTTAACGAAGCAGGAATTTAAGATAATTAACACAGCTTAGGAATGAAAATAAATCAATTTTACCAAAAAGCACAAAAAATATGTAAATTCTGACTCCAATATCTATGTTTCATAGCAGATTAATAACCATAATAAAACCTAGAAAGATTATATTTTAATGCTACATACAAGAAATGTTCAAATTAACTACTTAATCCCCGTTTCTTTTACCGTAATTTAAAGTAATTAATAGAAAGTTCATTAGGCTTAAATTGTAGAGCAGTTTCCAGGAATTAGTATATCTGCAGACAAAATTTTAAGACATGTTATTTCATAGAATGGTGTCTTTATCAGGAAACACACCCAGGAAAATGTTTTGACAGATGAACTTTAACTAACTTTAATTTTACCATTTTAGTGCAATTAGAGGATGTATATTTAAGATCATAAAAATAATATGCAGAATGACATGCACGACCTAAGTATTGAATTTACATTTGTGTATACTATAAACCTATGTCAAAAAACAAAACTTAGTTAACTTATGTTAAACAAACAAACCTTAATTGTCTGTATAATGAAGCAGGAATTTAAGAAAATTAATACAGATTATGAATGAAAATAAATCAATTTCATCAAAACGCACAAAAACAAGTTAGTTCTCTCTCCGATATCTATGTTTCATAGCAGATTAATCAACTTAATAACATCAAGGAAAATTATACTTTAATGCTAAATATTGAGCAAATTTAATTACTTAACCCTTGTTTCTTTTACTAAGTAATACTTGGTAACTAAAAGAGTGTTCATTAGGCTTAAATTTTAGTTCAGTTTCCAGGAATTAATATATCTGCAGATAACATTTTAACATATGAAATTTGATGAAATGGTGTCTTTATCAAGAATCAGTCCCAGGAAATAGATTTTACACATGAGCCTTAACTAACTTTAATTTTAACACTTCAATTCAATTAGAGGATGTATAGTTAAAATAAAAAATAATATGCAGAATGACATACACGACCTAAGTATTGAATTTATGTTTGTGAATACTATAAACCTATGTCATAAAACAAAACTTAGTGAACTTATGTTAAACAAACAAACCTTGGTTGTCTGTTTAATAAAGCAGGAATTTAAGAAAATTAACACGACCTATAAATGAAAATAAATCAATTTTATCAAAACACATAAAAATATGTAAGTTCTCTCTCCGATATCCATGTTTCATTTCAGATTATTAAACTTAATAAAATCTAAAAATATTAATAAAATATTAATAAAATCTAGGAACAGTACTTTAATGCTAAATAGTGGAAATATTGAGAAAATTACTAAATTCTTGTTTATTTTACTAAGTAATATTTGATAACTAATATAAATTTCATTAGGCTGAAATTTTAGTTCAGTTTCCAGGAATTAATATATCTGCAGACTAATTTTTTACAAAAGAAATTTGATGAAATGGTGGCTTTATCAGGAAGGAGCACCAGGAAAAATTTGCAGCTTAGCAAGTTCAAAGAAATCTGTATTTTCTATGAAAAGCACAGAAAATATTTATTTGCCATTATAGGTATGTATCGTTACAATCTTAAAAGTTGACTATAACTTATAAAGCGTCAATTTAAAGGATTAATATTTTTCCTTAATCATTACCTAATAACAAGCCGGTGTAAAATAGTATGCAAGCTTGATAATAAGTTAAAAATCCTCAGTGAATTTCATAAGGCAATTCCCAGTATCTAAGAATGACATAGTAAATTAGATATTCATTAAAAAGGTAGCAGGTTAAAGAGACAGTGAAGTTAAGGCGACAGTCACGTTTGAGAATAATTAATTTAGTTTTTAATATACAGTCTTGAAATTTAATATCATACCTTTATAAGACTTTTATAATTGGAATTAGTTTCAAGGTAAAATTTTAATTATTTAGTTTTGAGCTACTGAAAATGTTTTTAGTGCATCATATCCCACATAACATAACTCTTTATATAAGTTACATTTCAGGATTTGAAAAGAAATATATTTATATTATTAAGGCTCTTTTTAAAAAATTAATATATTATAAGTTTTACACATGTTGAATTTAATCTAATTTTTATTTATATTCTTCAATGTAAACAGTCGGTAGACGTCAAAATGTTTAGAATTATATTTAGAGAATCTTTAGTACCTATAAAATAATAAATTGTCGTATTGTATGTATATATATATATATATATATATATATATATATATATATATATATATATATATATATATAAATATATATATATATATATATATATATATATATATATATATATATATATATATATATATATATATATATATATATATATATATATATATATATATATATTTATATATATATATACTTATATATATATATATATATATATATATATATATATATATATATATATATATATATATATATATATATATATATATATATATATATATATATATATATATATATATATGTATATACATATATATATATATATATACATATATATATATATATATATGTATGTATGTATATACATGCATAAATATATATATATATATATATATATATATATATTTATATATTTATTTATATGTATTTATTCATTTATTTGTTTATTTATTTACAATTAAACAATATTTATGTTTATAAATAAATACTGATCAAAAATATTAAATGCTGATCAAGCGGATGAAATTTTTTGAAAACTTTCTTTTGACAATTGTTCAGAGTAATTTTGAATGAATCATTAATAATAAAACCTTCGAAATAAAAAGAAATCAAATTTCTGGAAATTTTATTCAACATTTTTCTCACTAATTCAAATAAATATTTAGTAAACAAACTTAGAAGTTTTCATTTATCGCTGAAAATAAACATTCTGATTTTTTGAGAATCTAAGAATGTATTTAAAAACATGCTTTATGTTACATACCTGATTTCATCAACAGCTTTAAAAAATATGTCTACAACAAATTAATTTTAGAAATTTAAAATAAAGTGCAATGAACTTTCAATACTTTTTTACTTTATATTTTGACTGAGTTTTGCCGTATAAAGAACTGTAATTTCGATACTCAGAATATTTTGTTTATATCTTAGTCTTTATATGTCTTTATAAATTCTTTCCATCGCTTATCTAGACACGAGAAGTCTTAACTATAGAAAGTTTAATTTATTTAACTGTACTATTAAAGCATTCTGCAAAATAACACTGAATTATTTACAAAATATTTTTTTAAAGTAATAATGTCAAAAAATAAGGACAAATCATTGATAAATAAAAGTAAATGTAAAATTTAAGCATATAATTTATTTTTTAATTTATTTTTTAATTAATTTTTCTGGAACAATTGACTTCAATTTTTCCAACAGTTGGCTGGGTTTTATGTCGCCAAGTTTTATACCTGTGATTAATTTTTGAATTCTTACACTTTCACTTTCCTTAAATAAATTTAAGTGTCTAAATTTTGAATCAGAATATTTAGTTTTACTGGTACTTCTAACTATGTCCCATACATTCTAGACATATTTTGGATCAAGTTGTGAAATTAAATAATTAAACTTCGTTTCCTCATCTGTCATTCCGCTGATTTTAAATTGAGCCTCTACTTGAAAAAAACCATATTTCGGGTTTATCAACTCAAAAAGGTGGTATTTTAACACTCACCTGGCACAATTCCTTGTCATTTTTGCTGACTTCACTGCTAACATCTGTATATTTCGGAATAGAATCCGGCATTTTTGTAAAATTAAACAAGACAATAGAAAGATTCCGCGAAAAAACAAATTATTTTCCAAAATCACCAAGGGGAATATTTTGTCGTTTTATTAGAAAATAGAGTGTTAACAAATGCAAATTAATACAATAAAAATTATTTTATTATACATTTTCTGATTTATTTCAATGCAATATGGCAACACTTTTAAAAAAGCGTAAAATCTGATAAACACCGATAAGTATCTGCAATATCACGTACGCTGACTGCAAAGAATTCTTTCTGAAATTTCAATTACATCCATTGGCACACTAAAGAAATTATTTTCCGTATTGATTGCATTTTTTAACATCTGTTTTTTATTACACATCCAAATATTCCCCTAGCGGTGACATTTGGAACTAATTTGTTTTTTAAATTGTTTCTTGTTTAATCTTCTTAAAATGTGGCATCATTAAATAGATCGCGCTACAGAACACTAAAAATGTCATTTAATTATGGCCCACCTGATACATTATATTATTTTTTTTAATAAACAAAAACAAATATAAATGACCCTGAGAGTAAACTTTTAATTGAAGACACATTAAAAAATTTCCATAATGAAATAATATTATAATTTCAAAGTCTTTTTAAATATTAAAGATTCATTTAGAAATAAACTAATTACAGTCATCTTTCTTAGAAAATATGAATTATTATGTTTTAAATAACACAAATATCAAGGACATATGTCTAATATTTTGTAAATACCATTCATCAATGACTGTTAAAAATACTTTGTCAATAATTTAAATAAAATTGTTTAAAAAAATGCTATCCAGTTGAAAAAGGAAATTTATAATTCTAGATCGAATGTAGATTAGAGATCCATTAATTAAATCAGAGATTCAGCAGTTATCTTAACTAATCTCTAATATTGTTTGAGACTGCAAGCGTTTATTCAGTCTATTTAATATTCTAAAGATTGGAAATTTTAATATATATTATTTATTTATTTTTGACGCAAACAAGAGTGTTTAAAAATAAAGACAAAAGGAAATTTTGACATTTATTGTCTAATTCAGATTTTCTACCAGATTTTTAGGAAACATTTATTCCGGGCTCAGTCAGTAGTAATTCCTCAATATTTTAAAATAGATAGCATTTGGAAATTTCCAATAAGCTGAAATAAGCAATTCGCAGTTGCAGATTTTGGTTTCAGAAATTAGATATTCATTAGTAATATAAATGGCTTAGAAGAGATCGAAATTAATTTCTAATTATGTTTAAAAATAAGCATATTTTCTCCATTAGTCTAATGTTCTCTAATAGAAAATATGAATATATTTATGTTTTAAATAAACACAAATGTCAATGACCTAAGTAGAGGAAAAGATGTTTGCCATTTAATATTTTAATACCTATATCGTATTATTGTATCTAATACCCATATCCTAAGATTTTTGTCTAGACTACTTATCAAAGACTAAGTAAAAAGGATTTCGCCAATGATAAATATTATTTTAAAGAAAATATATTTTAAGAAATACTATTATTATTTCTAAAAAGTTATTTTATTTAAAATCAAGAGCTAATATTTAAAAAAAATATTTTTATAAATTCTCATCGAGTTACTTAACTGTCATTCGCTGCAGTAAGGATCACATTCTAGATTTTTATTGCAGTTTTATATTGAAAGATGAGGATTAAGTACGTCCTTGAGACAGAAATTGTTATGAAGATTACAGATTTATCTATAAAATAATAGATTTCAGTGTCCTCCTAAATATTCTCTAATAATGATTGAAACATTAAGTATTTCTTTCCTTTAGTCTGTTTTCATCTCTATAGTACAAAAATTAATTATATATTTTATATTTTATTTTTTTATCTCTTAATATTTATATCTAATAATATATATATATATTATTGTTATAATTATTTTTTATCTCTTATTTTATTTTAATTTTAATACTAATCGTAAGACTTTTTTTTCTAGACTATTTAAATAAAATATAATATATTAAGAAACCTAATATTCTTTATAATGCTTGAAACAAAGTATTCTTTCTTTAATCTATTTCATGCTATTATAATAGAAAATTTAATATTATATTTTTAATTTTTATCTTTATATTATTCTATTAAATATATAAATAAAATAATATATATATTATATATATATATATGTATTATAATTTATATATCTTAATATTATTTTATAATTATTTTTTTATGTCTATATTATTTTTTTATCTTTTTATATTTTATTTTAAATTTTAATACCCATATCGTATATCATATATAATATAGATTTTTTGTATATTTATCAAAGACTAATAAAAAAGGATTTCAATGTTAAATATTATTTTAAAGAAAATGAATTTAATACTATAATTTATTTCTACAAAAAATATATATTTAAAATACAAGATAATATTTAAAATAATTTATCTATTAATATATATATATATATATATATATATATATATATATATTATATATCTATATATATATATATATATATATATATTATATATATATATATATATATATATTATATATATATATATATATATATTATAGTAATATATATATATATATTATTATATCTAATATATTTTATATATTTTATATATATATCTATATATATATTATATATACATATATATAATTTAAATAATATATATTATACATAATATTCATATAATATACATAATATATATAATAATATTTATATATATATATATATATATATTATATTTATATATATATTTAATATATATCTTAATATATATTTATATATATATATATATATATATATATATATTAATTTATATATAATATATAAATATATATATATAATATATTATATATATATTTATTTATATTAATATATCTTTATTATTATTTTATAATAATTTTTTATCTCTTTTATTATATTTCTTATATTTAATTTTCACATTTTAATACCCATATCGTAAGACTTTTTGTCTAAACTGTTTAGACTATAAACTAATAGATTCAGGAATCCTCCCAAATATTCTCTAATAATGTTTGAAACATTAAATATTCCTTCCCTTTAGTATATTTCATGATCTATAGTAGAAAATTTTAATATCTTTTATATTATGTTTTTTTACTCTTATATTTATCTCTAATATAGTATATATATATATTATATATTATATAATATATATATATAAATATATATATATATATATATATATTTATTATATATATATCTTTTATTATATTTTATAATTATTTTTTTATCTCTTATATTATTTTTTATGTTTTATATTTTATTTTAACATTTTAATACCCATATCGTATTGTCGTATCAAATACCCATATCGTAAGACTTTTTGCCTAGGCTATTTATCAAAGACTAAAAAGGATTCCGCCAATGTTAAATAATATTTTAAAGAAAATGAATTTTAAAAATACTATTATTATTTCTAAAAAATTATTTTATTTAAAATCACAAGATAATATTTCAAAAAATATTTTTATAAATTCTCATCCAGTCACTTAACTGTCATTCGCTGTATCTAGGATCACATTCTAGATTTTTATTGGAGCTTTATATTGAAACATGTGGGATAAGTAAGTCTTTGAGCCGGAAATTGTTTAAAGATTACAGATTTATATATAAAATAATAGATTTAGAAGTCCTCTCAAATATTCTCTAACAATATTTGAAACACTAAATATATCTTTCCTTTAGTCTATTTCATGCACTGTAGTAGAAAATTTTAATATATTTTACATTTTTATTTTTTCATCTCTTGTATTTATCTCTATTAATATATATATTATTATTTTATAATTTTTTATGTTTTATATTTTATTTTAACATTTTAATACCCATATCGTATTGTCGTATCAAATACCCATATCGTAAGACTTTTTGCCTAGGCTATTTATCAAAGACTAAAAAGGATTCCGCCAATGTTAAATAATATTTTAAAGAAATTGAATTTTAAAAATACTATTATTATTTCTAAAAAATTATTTTATTTAAAATCAAGAGATAATATTTAAAAAATATTTATATAAATTCTCATTCAGTGACATAACTGTCATTCGCTGTAGCCAATATCACATTCTATATTTTTATTGGAGCTTTATATTAAAAGACGAGGCATAAGTAAGTCCTTGAGCCGGAAATTGTTATGAAAAATAACAGATTTATCTTTAAAATAATATATTTCGAATTTCTCCCAAATATTCCCTAATAAGGATTGGAACATTAAGTATTTCTTTCCTTTAGTCTATTTTCTGCTCTATAGTAGAAAATTTTAATATATTTTATATTTTTATTCTTTTTTATTTCTTAATATTTTAACATTTTAATACCCATATCGTATTATCGTATGAAATACCCATATCGTAAAAAATTTTTGTCTAGACTATTTATCAAAGACTAAGTAAAAAGGACTCCACAATGATAAATACTATTTTTAAGGAAAATAAATTTAAAGAAATACCATTGTTCTTTCTTCAATAGATTATTTTATTTAAAATCAAGAGATAATATTTAAAAAATATTTATATAAATTCTCATTCAGTGACATAACTGTCATTCGCTGTAGCCAATATCACATTCTATATTTTTATTGGAGCTTTATATTAAAAGACGAGGCATAAGTAAGTCCTTGAGCCGGAAATTGTTTAAAGATTACAGATTTATCTATAAAATAATAGATTTAGGAGTCCCCCCAAATATTCTCTTTAGTAAAAAATTATTAATATCTTTTATATTTAAATTATTTTTTATCTCTTTATATTTTATTTTAACATTTTAATACCCATATCGTATTATCGTATCAAATACCCATAACGTAAAACTTTTGTCTAGACTATTTATCAAAAAACTGAGTAAAAAGGACGCCGAAAATGATAAATATTATTTTAAAGAACATAAATTTAAAGAAATACTATTATTATTTCTTCAAGAGTATTTTATTTAAAATCAAGAGATAATATTTAAAAAATATTTTTTAATTCTCATCCAATTACTTAACTGCAAGCAAGTTTTACATTAAGGAATTATCTTCGTATGTGTATATATATATAACATACAAATATAAAATATATCTATAATATATAATATATTTATATAATATAATAATATAACATATATATATATCTTATAATATATATTTTAAATATATATTTTATCTTATAATATATAACAATATATATATATTATATAATATTTTATATAATTAAAATATGTATTATACATTTTAATAGTATGTAATGTATTTTATATATTTATGTGTCCAATATAATATATTGAAAATAAGTATTATTTCTTCCTTTAATCTATTATATATATATAGAAAATATATATATATTTTTATATATATTTATCTATTAATATATATATAATTTTAATATCTTTTATATTTTTATTCTTTTTTATTTCTTAATATTTTAACATTTTAATACCCATATCGTATTATCGTATGAAATACCCATATCGTAAGATTTTTTGTCTAGACTATTTATCAAGTACTAAGTAAAAAGTATTCAGCCAATGTTAAATATTAATTGTAAGAAAATAAATTTATATAAATACTATTATTATTTCTTCAAAATTATTTTATTTAAAATCACGAGGTAATATTTCAAAAAATATTTTTATAAATTCTCATCCAGTCACTTAACTGTCATTCGCTGTATCTAGGATCACATTCTAGATTTTTATTGGAGCTTTATATTGAAAGACGTGGGATAAGTAAGTCTTTGAGCCGGAAATTGTTTAAAGATTACAGATTTATCTATAAAATAATAGATTTCGGAGTCCTCTCAAATATTCTCTAATAATGTTTGAAACATTAAGTATTTCTTAATATCTTTTATATTTTTATTTTATTATCTCTTATATTTATCTCTATTAATATATATATTATTATTTTATAATTATTTTTTATCTCTTATAATTTATTTTAACATTTTAATACCAATATCGTAAGACTTTTTACCTAGACTATTTAGGAATCCTTCCAATATTCTCTAATAATATTTGAAACATTAAGTATTTCTTTCCTTTAATCTATTTTCTGCTCTATAGTAGAAAATTTTAATATATTTTATATTTTTATTTTTTTATCTCTTATATTTATTTCTATTAATATATCCTTATTATTATTTTATAATTATTTTTTTATCTCTTATATTAATTTTTATTTTTTATATTTTATTTTAACATTTTAATACCCATATCATATTATCGTATCAAATACTCATATCGTAAGACTTTTTGCCTAGACTATTTATCAAAGACTAAATAAAAAGGATTAAGCCAATGTTAAATATTATTTTAAAGAAAATGAATTTAAAAAATACTATTATTATTTCTAAACAATTATTTTATTTAAAATCACAAGATAATATTTAAAAAAATATTTTTATAAATTCTCATCCAGTTACTTAACTGTCATTCCCTGTAGCAAGGATCACATTCTAGATTTTTATTGGAGCTTTATATTGAAAGACGTGGGATAAGTAAGTCTTTGAGCCGGAAATTGTTTAAAGATTACAGATTTATCTATAAAATAATAGATTTAATAGTCCTCCCAAATATTCTCTAATAATGTTTGAAACATTAACTTTTTCTTTCCTTTAGTCTATTTCATGCTCTACAGTAGAAAATTTTAATATCTTTTATATTTTTATTTTTTTATCTCTTAAAATTTTAACATTTTAATACCCATATCGTATTATCGTATCAAATACCCATATCATAATACTTTTTGTGTAGTCTATTTATCAAAAACTGAGTAAAAAGGACTCCGACAATGATAAATATTATTTTAAAGAAAATAAAATTAAAGAAATACTATTATTATTATTTCTTCAAAATCATTTTATATAAAATCACGAAATAATATTTAAAAAAATATTTTTATAAATTCTCATCCAGTTACTTAACTGTCATTCGCTGTAGTTAGGATCACATTCTAGATTTTTATTGGAGCTTTATATTGAAAGATGATAGATAAGTACGTCCTTGAGAGAGAAATTGTTGTAAAGATTACAGATTTATCTATAAAATAATAGATTTAGGAGTCCTGTCAAATATTCTCTAATAAGGTTTGAAACACTAAGTATTTCTTAATATCTTTTATATTTTTATTTTTTCATCTCTTATAATTTATTTTAACATTTTAATACCAATATCGTAAGACTTTTTATCTAGACTATTTAGGAATCCTTCCAAATATTCTCTAATAATATTTGAAACATTAAGTATTTCTTTCCTTTAATCTATTTTCTGCTCTATAGTAGAAAATTTTAATATATTTTATATTTTTATTTTTTTATCTCTTATATTTATTTCTATTAATATATCCTTATTATTATTTTATAATTATTTTTTTATCTCTTATATTATTTTTTATTTTTTATATTTTATTTTAACATTTTAATACCCATATCATATTATCGTATCAAATACCCATATCGTAAGACTTTTTGTCTAGACTATTTATCAAGTACTAAGTAAAAAGTGCTCCGACAATGATAAATATTATTTTAATGAAAATAAATTTAAAGAAACACTATTATTATTTCTTCAAAATCATTTATATAAAACCACGAGATAATATTTAAAAAATATTTTTATAAAATTCTTATTCAGTTACTTAACTGTCATTCGCTGTAACCAGGATCACATTCTAGATTTTTAGTATAGCTTTATATTGAAAGATGTGGGAAAGGTAAGTCCTTGAGCCGCAAATATTGTAAAGATTACAGATTTATCTATAAAATAATAGATTTAATAGTCCTCCCAAATATTCTCTAATAATGTTTGAAACATTAAGTATTTCTTTCCTTTAGTCTATTTCATGCTCTATAGTAGAAAATTTTAATATCTTTTATATTTTTATTCTTTTTTATTTCTTAATATTTTAACATTTTAATACCCATATCGTATTATCGTATGAAATACCCATATCGTAAGATTTTTTGTCTAGACTATTTATCAAGTACTAAGTAAAAAGTATTCAGCCAATGTTAAATATTAATTGTAAGAAAATAAATTTATATAAATACTATTATTATTTCTTCAAAATTATTTTATTTAAAATCACGAGATAATATTTAAAAAAAATATTTTTATAAATTCTCATCCAGTTACTTAACTGTCATTCCCTGTAGCCATGCTCATATTCTAGATTTTTATTGAAGCTTTATATTGAAAGATGTGGGATAAGTAAGTGCTTGAGCCGGAAATTGCTTAAAGATTACAGATTTATCTATAAAATAATAGATTTAATAGTCCTCCCAAATATTCTCTAATAATGTTTGAAACATTAACTTTTTCTTTCCTTTAGTCTATTTCATGCTCTATAGTAGAAAATTTTAATATCTTTTATATTTTTAATATTTTTTTATATTTATTCTATTAATATAAATATCCTTATTATTATTTTATAATTAAGTTTTATCTCTTATATTATTTTTTATTTTTTATATTTTATTTTAACATTTTAATACCCATATCATATTATCGTATCAAATACCCATATCGTAAGATTTTTTGTCTAGACTATTTATCAAGTACTAAGTAAAAAGTATTCAGCCAATGTTAAATATTAATTGTAAGAAAATAAATTTATATAAATACTATTATTATTTCTTCAAAATTATTTTATTTAAAATCAGGAGATAATATTTCAAAAAATATTTTTTTTAAATTCTCCTCCAGATACTTAAATATCATTCTCTGTAGTTAGGATCCCATTCTAGATTTTTATTGGAGCTTTATATTGAAATGTGTGGGGGAAATAAGTTCTTGAGCCGGAAATTGTTGTAAAGATTACAGATTTATCTATAAAATAATAGATTTAGGAGTCCTGTCAAATATTCTCTAATAATGTTTGAAACATTAAGTATTTCTTTCCTTTAGTCTATTTCATGCTCTATAGTAGAAAATTTTAATATCTTTTATATTTTTATTCTTTTTTATTTCTTAATATTTTAACATTTTAATACCCATATCGTATTATCGTATGAAATACCCATATCACAAGACATTTGTCTAGACAATTTATCAAAAATTGCGTAAAAAGGACTCCGACAATGTTAAATATTAATTGTAAGAAAATAAATTTATATAAATACTATTATTATTTCTTCAAAATTATTTTATTTAAAATCACGAGGTAATATTTCAAAAAATATTTTTATAAATTCTCATCCAGGTCTTTAAATGTCATTCGTTGAAGCCAAGATTCCATTCAGGTTTTTATTGGTGCATATATTGAAAGATGCGGGAATAAGTAAGTCGTATTATCTTATTATCGTATACAATACCCATATCGTAAGATTTTTTTTGCCTAGACTATTTATCAAAGACTAAATAAAAAGGATTAAGCCAATGTTAAATATTATTTTAAAGAAAATGAATTTAAAAAATACTATTATTATTTCTTCAAAATTATTTTATTTAAAATCACGAGGTA
>CM063497.1:73167973-73177973 GCA_032207245.1 Pardosa pseudoannulata | reverse complement strand
ACTTAAAAACATGATGAAATACAAGTAATGTAATACTTTGTCACTAAGTAATAAATTTAAATTTTTAATACAAATAAATAATACCAATAGATTAAAAACATTTACATTATTATGATTTTATATGCTTGTTGTTTACAGAAAAAAGCACTTTATAATTTGTATCTAATTCCTCCTTTTAAAGTTCCATTTTTTCTGTAAAATAAAGATTTAGTGTTTTTGTATTGAAACAATAGCCACAAAAGTTACCCGTAAATGATCTGCATTAAGAACAAACCACTCAACACAGCTTATTTTTTCTTACCAAAATTGTATTCATTCATTTTTATCATTTTAAAGAATCTGAAAGACGGGTTTTAATCAGCATCGGTAAACTTGTTATAGGAAAAAGTATTCTGAAATCCAAAAGAAAATATTTGCATTTAATTAAAATTCAAAACATTACCAAACATTCCTTGAGGCAAATGCTATGAATGTAGACGAATTAAATTCCATCCATTAA
Source organism: Pardosa pseudoannulata (assembly GCA_032207245.1). Lineage (NCBI taxonomy): Eukaryota > Metazoa > Arthropoda > Arachnida > Araneae > Lycosidae > Pardosa > Pardosa pseudoannulata. The sequence goes on along the minus strand of CM063497.1, from coordinate 73,177,474 downwards.
GTTCAATAATATAATTAATTCTAAATATTTAATGTAAAAACTGTTCTCATATTTTGAGATACAAAAGAATTTGAATGCATAATAATGCATACAATTATTATACATTTCTTTGTGTTTCAGTGCATTAAAGGATTTTGAATGGAAAATGTTAAAAAAATTCATTTCCTACATATTTTAATTAAAAAGAAAAATTTCTTAAATTTTTCGCAATTGAAAATAAACAATCGATACAAGCATTTATCTTTTATATCAATGATATAAATCTACATATGTCGTTCACATTTTAAATTGCAATATGTAGAAAAAAATATTTATTGTTTCTGCTTAAATTTAGAAATTTTTTTTTAAATATACGTATTTTAAACTCTAAATAAATAAACAAATGTTTAACATTTATATGGGCGCTTTATATTTCAAAATATATCGTCTCTAATTTTCTGGGATTTCTTTTTTTAATTTCTTTAATGTTAAATATATTGTATATTTCAAAAATTAACAACAATAATTTCACATAAATATTTTTAAAATAGTTTTTAATGGGCTAATATCTCATAATATTAATTTCTAAATGTCTACGTGCATTTCTTTAATCATAATATCATATAAGGTTTATCAGCACTTCATTACTTTTATGTTCGAAATTTATTTATTTTACAATAACTGAAATATTTTTTGTATAAAATGTAACTAAATTTTCGTTTTTCAGTTGTATAATCTTGGGTTTATTTGTGTAGCTCAATAACATACTTTTTCTTCTTTTCTAAAAATATGACAAGCTAATAATTCAAATAAATTATTGACTTTTCCATAAAATTCTATGAAAAGTAGACGACCCGACTACCGTTGTTCTATTTTAATGCTGTAAATCCAAAAATTATAAAATGTTTTTTTAAATAAATTAGAAATTGGACGCCCCGCACGCTTACAGTGATCACAAACGTAGCAAGATTAAATTAAAATTCCCACATCGCCTGTACGGGGGTTCGATCCTGGGACTTATCGTACTGAAGCCCGTTGCTCTGACCCCTAACAGAAACACTCAATTGATTCGTTAGCTGAATAAACAAATGTTAACAGGAAAGATGTATACATATAAAATATTTTGTATAAATAATAAATGTACATGTATGGGGTACATATATTTTTTACTTTTAAATTTAATATTGAGTCGCTCTATAATGTGTGTGAATTTCTTATCAATAATTTTTAAAAATTATCAAAGATTGTCTGTAGACTCACAGAGTCTTAAGAGATTGTTGTGAATTTTAAGTAATTTACACAATGCATTAAGATTTTTAATGAATCTAAAATATACCATTTCATCCCGAGTGTAGCTGCACTGTGAATAGTTTTGAATTATTTCACATGTGCTTTTTATGGTTTCGAATGATTTTGTTTACTTTTCTGGCTACTAGATTATTTGCTGCTTAAAGAGAGATAGTAGATGGAGTTTGGTTTGGTTTGGAGTGCTACGGTCTGCTTTTTTGCTACACGATGGTTAATGAGAACGGGACCAACAGTTTAAAGCAAATTCCGAACGGCTACGAACATCCATGCCACAGTAGAAACAAGGTTCTACTGTCCAGATTGTGATGTTAGATTCTGTGCAGTACCGTGTTTTCAGATGTATCATACACGACCAAATTTTGATTATTCATTTCATAATCATCTATGTAAATGCATGGGATATAAATAAAATTTAATTCAAGTTAAAAGCTAGGTATTCTAAGCTTTATATTTATAGTTAGTTTGAATTGACCACAAAAAGTAATTATTTCTACCGCACAGTAAGCCAACTATACAGGTGAATTACTCATTTATTTAAATTGATTTTTTACATTAATTTTTTAGAAATTTTGTATGCAAATGATGCTAATATGTTTAAAAAGCTATGTATGTATAATAAGCATAAAAAATTGACATTTTTTCCTCCCATAATAGAGAAATAAAATGAACCTGGAAGGGGTTAAATAATGAAATGGACTAAAATTTTCATTTCAGCACTAACGATCTTTGCAAACTGAAATAATTATATTTGAAGTACTGCACATCATCTTGAGTACTAATTTATTCACTAAATTAATGCCATAAAAAATTTTATTTGGTTACCGAACAAGGGACTGAGTCACGGTACCACATGTCAAATATTTCATTCAATTTCACAGAGTTTGAATGTATAACTGATGATTTAAAAAAACTTTACTCAGCTTTATAGAGCACTGATTATGAGAAAATATCTATAAATTTTGATTAACATTGATCAAAGTAATGCGCATAAAAAGTTTGTTATTACATAAGTAGAAATCTCCATATTGCAGAAAATTAAGTTTCACTGCAAGTTTATGAAATAAAATCTAATTTCATTAAAATAAAACTAATTTTAGATAGTAAATTTCTGCAAAGGAGTTGCTTCAAATTTATGCAAATAAGAAACTAATTTCGTTAAAATAAAACTATTTTTAGACAGTTAATTTCTACAAAGAAGTTATTGCAAGTTTATGCCATAAAAACTAATTTCATTTAAATAAAACTATTTTTAGATAGTAAATTTCTACAAAGGAGTTACTGCAAGTTTATGCAATAAAAAACTAATTTCATTAAAATAAAACTATTTTTATATAGTAAATTTCTACAAAGAAGTTACTGCACATTTATGGAATAAAATCTAATTTCATTAAAATAAAACTATTTTTAGCTATTAAATTTCTACAAAGGAGTTACCGCAAATTTATGCAATAAAACACTAATTTCATTAACATAAATTATATTTTTAGATAGTAAATTTGTACAAAGGAGTTACTACAAGTTTATGCAATAAAAAACTAATTTCATAAAAATAAAATTATTTTTAGATAATAAATTTCTATAAAGGAGTTGCTGCAAATTTATGTAATAAAAACTAATTTCATTAAATAGAAACTAATTTTAGAAAGTAATATTCTACAAAGGAGTTACTGCAAGCTTATGCAATAGAAAACTAATTTGATTAAAATAAAACTATTTTTAGATAGAAAAATTCTATAAAGGAATTACTGTAAATTTATACAATAAAAACTAATTTCATGAGCATAAAACTATTTTTAGATAGTAAATTTCTGTAAAAGAGTAACTTCAAATTTATGAAATAAAGAACTAATTTCATCAAAATAAAACTATTCTTAGATAATAAATTTCTATGAAGAAGTTACTGCAAATTTATGCAATAAAAAACTACTTTCATTGAAATAAAACTATTTTTGACAGTAAATTTCTACAAAGGAGTTACTGCAACTTTATGCAATAAGAAACTAATTTCATTACAATAAAACTAATATTAGGTAGTAAATTTTTACAAAGGAGTTACTGCAATTTTATGCAATAAAAAACTAATTTCATTTAAAATAAAACTAACTTTAGATAGCAAATTTCTATGAAGAAGTTACTGCAAGTTTATGCAATAAAAAACTAATTTCATCAAAATAAAACTATTTTTAGATAGTAAATTTGTACAAAGGAGTTACTGCAAGTTTATGCAATAAAAAACTAATTTCATTAAAATAAAACGATCTTTAGATAGCAAATTTCTACAATGGAGTTGAAATATTAAGCCTTGCTAACTGTTTTTAAACAGTAAATTTCTACAAAGGAGTGACTGCAAGTTTATGCAATAAAAAAACTAACTTCATTAAAGTAAAAATATTTTTAGATATTAAATTTCTACAAAGGTTTAATTGTAAGTTTAGGCAATAAAAAACCAATTTCTTTAAAATAAAACTATCTTTAGATAGCAAATTCTACAAAGGAGTTGAAATATTATGCCTTTCTTCATAGTTTAAACAGAAAAAAAATCTATATTTTTGATCACATTAGAAACATCTTAAAAGTATATTATCCCGTACATTTATATCACGATTTGTTGCTTTTGTATTGAAACAATAAACTCAGTACCTAAAAACAAAAATATTTACAAGACTTAAAAACCACCCAGCTTAAGTTTTTGTACTAATGTTTTATGCAGTTAATTTTCTCATTTAATTTAATAGAATACTTTTAATTAGAAACAACAAACACCTGAGAAACGTAGTGGAAAATTCATAAGAAAATATTTGCATTTAATTAAAATTCTAAGTATTAGGATTCCTTGGGGCAAATTCTTTTAATTTAAGCGAATTAAATTCCATTTATTAGGTGCAATAAAATAATTAGGTCTAAATATTTAATAAAGACGCAGTTGTCATATATTGAAATCTAAATAACAAAATATATTGACGTAGAAAATTAATACATTCTTTCATTGATTTTCACCATATAAAAGGAATTTTAAAAAAATGTGTTAAAAAACTTCCTTTTGACAATGCTTAAATTTATAAACTCTTTAAAGTTTTGTTATTTGATAAAATAAACAACTGAAACAAATATTTATAATTTATATCAAATATATAAAAGAGAATGTCCTTCAAAATATGTATTCTGTATTTTTAGATAGCTTTATCATAATTAAAAATTGCAAACATCGTTAAAGGTAAATTCATATTGATATTTTGAGAAATAATGTTATTGTTTTATATGTAAGTATCTTAAAATTTTTCTTTAAATTTATGTACATTGGTTTAATTTTAATATCATATTGAATCTTGCTTTTGTTGGTTTTTTGATATTTATAATTGCTGAAGCATGGTTTTTATTTTGCAATAATTGAACTATTTTTAAGCAATTTTTTTTTTCGTTTTTCAATTGCAGTAATTTTTATATGATTTTTGTGTACGTGCTTTAAAAATTATAGTCAGTTTTATATCACAAAAATAAATTAATAATTTCTGAAAATTTCGAGTACAATATTGTTATTGTGATGTACTAGGAGAGTCATTTATTATCATAAAAGGGAAGAAAAAATTTATGTACATGGTTCAAAGAATCGAAAGAAAACTTTTCAATTGTATTCTTGATTGTTACTGGTATTTAATATAATGGTCAGTTAAAAATAAAGAGAGTTGAAAACATGTCAAGATTAACTTCAAATACTATCAGGAAAATATTTTATCGCCAATTTTCCTGAACAATGCTTTAAGCGCAGTGCCATCAATCTGTGGACCACCATCTAGACATTGTTAGCAGTCACACATGAAAATGCACTGTAATTTTCATAAAAGAAATGGAACAAAAAACCGGTATCAATGCCATATCCTTCACTGATATCCCTACTAAATCTCTCGATGTATCGCCTATGGATTTTTATGCTTTCGGACTTTTACAGTCTGCACTATCCAAACGTAGTCCCACAACCCTTACAGGACTCATGAAAGCTGTTCAGGAGGAATGGGATAGAATATCTCTTCTGACACTTCAAAGGGCATTATTATCCTGGACGGTGTCGCAAGATAGTTCAGAATACGGGCAATCAAATAGAACATCTCAAAATCAAGAATTTTATGTAATTCTTTAATAGGTTTATCTAATTTTGTGATTACAATATACATCGTCTAAAAAAATGTGTGAACATCCTGTATATTATATACTTACTTATCTTCATATTTTAGAAACAATAAGATAAATTAAATTGATTTATATTTTCTTTGTATTTATATCTTCTTCGGACTTTTAAAATCTGTATTATCCTAACGTCGTCACACAGCTCTTACAGGACTCTAGAAAGATGTTCAGGAGGAATGGGATAGAATACCTCTCCTGACACTTCAAAAAGGAATTATTATCCTGGAAGTTACTGTGTCCTAAGATAGTTCAGAATAATTTATGTCAAATAGAAAATCTCAAATATAAGAATTTTATGTAATTTAGTTTTGTGACTACAATATACTTCGTCTAAAAATGTGTGAACAGCCTCTGTATTATATACTTACATATATACATATTTTAGAAAATTAATATAAATTAAATTAATCTATATTTTCGTTGTATCACTTTGTATTATTTCATGAAAATTTTTAAAAACTTTTAGAGATAACATGTGCGTTATATAAAAAAACACAATTTGAGAAAGATAACGTGGAAGTTTTGTACGTTATAGTAAACATTGGACTCGTTTTTATTCATAACTCATCTCAGTATTGGAATTTTTTAAAATCTAATTTAAAATGTTCAGAACTTAATTCTTTTTTACATATATATTTGTCCTTTCGGACTTTTAAAAACTGTATTATCCAAACGTCGTCCCACAGTCCTTACAGGACTCTGAAAAGCTGTTCAGGAGGAATGGGATAGAATACCTCTTCTGACACTTTAAAATGCATTATTATCCTGGAAATTACAGTGTCGCAAGGAAGTTCAGAATAAAGGCTATCAAATAGAACAATTCAAACACAAGAATTTTATGTAATTTAGTTTTGTGACTACAATATACAAAGTCTAAAAAATGTGTGAACATACTCTGTATTATATATTTACATATCTATATATTTTAGAAAATTAATATAAATTAAATTAATCTATACTTTCGTTGTATCTTGTTGTATTATTTCATGAAATATTTTAAAAACCTTTTAAGATAACATGTACGTAGTATAAAAATACACAATTTGAGAAAAATAATATGGAAGTTTTGTACGTTTAAAAACGTTTTGTACGTTATAGTAAAAAGTGGACTCGTTGTTATTCATAACTTATTTCAGTATTGGAATTTTTTGAAATCAGATTAATTTAAAATGTTTAGAACTTAATTCTTTTTCACATATATTTTTTGTTCTTTCGGACTTTTAAAATCTGTATTATCCAAACGTCGTCACATAGCTCTTACAGGACTCTGGAGAGCTGTTCAGGAAGAATGGGATAGAATACCTCTTCTGACACTTCAAAAGGCATTGTTATACTGCACGGTGTCACAAGATAGTTCAGAATAAGGACTATCAAATAGAACATTTCAAACTCAAGAATTTTATGTAATTTAGTTTTGTGACTACAATATACATCGTCTAAAAATGTGTGAACAGCCTCTGTATTATATACTTACATATCTTCATATTTTAGAAACAATAAGATAAATTTAATTAATCAATATTTTCATTGTATCTCGTTGTATTATTTGAAGAAAAATATTAAAAATTTTTGAGATAACTTGTGCTTTACATAAAAAAACCACAATTTCAGAAAATTAAGGTGGAAGTTTTTTATGTTTAAAAATATTTTGTACGTTACAGGAAACACCTAGGAGGACACCTTTCTATTTATAACTTCTCTCAGTATTGGAATTGTTTAAAATCAGATTAATTTAAAGTATTCAGAACTTAATTCCTTTCTACATATATTTTTTCTGAAAAATCCAATTTTCTGACGATCTAACAGTCATATGACAACTTAGAAGAAAAAATATACTTTTGTTAGATTAGCTTTTTTAACACTAGATTTACGGAACGAGGGAATTTGACTCATTAAAAATTTGATCACTAAATATATATATATATATATATATATATATATATATATATATATATATATATATATATATATATATATATATATATATATATATATATATATATATATATATAATATATATATATATATATATACATATATATATATATATATATATATATATATACATATACATATACACACACACACACACATATATATATATATATATATATATTGTGTGTGTATGTATGTATAACTTTAACACTTTTTAAAAAACATACGTTAGTTGTTAGTTAAGTAATAAAATATATATAAACTTTCATTCCTCTTCCCCACAGACCTCCTTCATTTAGCATTATCAAATGTTTTCACGGTTGTGAGCTAATTTGCCTCATAGAATGTATATGAAAATAAATAAATATAGTATATGTATATATAATAAATATAGTAAATATAGAGAAGAATTAGAGAACTTTTCCATTCCAATGAAAATCATGCTACTGACGCCCGGAAGAATTGTCAAGTTCAGCAATCATGCACAATAAACAGATGTAGAAACCATTGTGCTAAATGTAATAGAAATGTTTGAGGAAAATATTTTTAAAAAACTAATTTTATATGTAAAAAATATTTTCTATGAATTTTTGTGATAATTAACATTTCATTTAAATTAATTTGGAACTACTTTCTTTGCAAAAAAGTTCAATTTTCTTGTATGAGTCAAACTGGCTCACTTTAGTAAAAATAGGTATATGATCAACATCCGTAAATCTAGGGTTAAGTATCATTGTATTTTTAAAATAACAATTTAGATGTTTTTGTATTGAGACAATAATCATAGAAATTACAATTGAACGCACTGCAATAAAAAAAACCACTCAACACCGCTTCTGCTTTCAACATTATACTTTACACACCAATTTTTTTTATTCAAAAATAATAATTTTAATCAGAAACGGCAAATATCCTGTAAGAAAATTATCATTAGATCCGTAAGGAAATATTTGCATAATTAATTAAAATACCTTGAGACAATATCTTTGAATTTAGACGAAAGAAATATATTTAATTGACTCAATTATACAATCAAATCACAACATTTAATATAGAAATAGTATGATTAATTAAATTAATCAGTTTTTAACTATGAAAATGGCGTTGAATATAAGTACTTTAAAAATGTATATTACTATGTACTTAAATTTCATAATTATTTCAATTTTTAAGTGCTTGATAAAATAAATAATTGGAACATATGTATGTCGTTTATATCACAGATATAATTATACAGTTGTCTTTAAAATTTATCTTCACTATTATTTCATGAACATATTTTTAAGTTCCTTCATATTAGTGATTATCAGTCATAAAAATAATTATCTATGACTTCACGTTGATACTTCAAACGGTTTCATGATCAACATAGAAATAGATCACATTAATAGATTTTATAAACTCTATTATTATTACTTAATTTTACTTTCTTAACACATTGTATGCGGGACAAATACTAATACGTTTTCTGACTATTTATTAATACTTCGTCACAGGTCACGTACTAGTATGGGTTTGTGTTAAAACATGGCTCGTTTGAGGGTACAAAAATAACGGTATATACAGGAAAACGAAGTCGAATGTTCTTGTCTACTACATAGATTCTAGAATGTAAAATTTTTTGTATAGAACATAAATTTGAAAAAATTAATCCTATATACTTCTATTTCTTTTTGATTTTTCATATTTACAATACTATTATAAACTAGTATATAGCCCGTCATATGACGGGATAAGTAAAATTTTTAATTTTCCAAAATTGTGAAGTACCCTATGAGGCAGGAAAAATGGTTTGTTTTTTGGCTGAGAAGTATCTGGTACACGCTCAATAATTTATCTTCATACTTCTTTAAGGTCTCCCGATACTGTGAATGCCATTTAGAATCACGTTGAATTTATTTAGAAAATAATTCAAAGTTTTCTTAGCTTATTATCGTTGAGTTCTTTCCAATTTTTTTTGCCACAGTAATTAATGGAAGTAAAGAAATGAAACTATCATTTCTACTACACCCTGGAGGTAGATACAATTTGTTGGCAATACAGGTGATAAAATTTTCATTGCAACAAAAGATAATCTATGATTAAATTTAAAATTAA
>CM063497.1:73142973-73162973 GCA_032207245.1 Pardosa pseudoannulata | reverse complement strand
TACCCAAATATTCTTCCACGATATGTCCAACACTTTCCTCTGATATCTTTAGAGATTTTATTATTCAATGATGTTACTTTCAAGGACGATACAACGATTATAGCAGTCGTACAACTTTTATAGTACGATTTCTCTTTAGCCCCAAAATAGGCCTCAATTTCGGCGATTACTTCTTTATCGGAGCTAAATGTCTTTCCAGCGAGCATTTTCTTGAGGTCTGAGCACATGAAAAAGTGCCTGGGGGCAGATCAAGAAAATACGGTGGATTTGGAAGCTATTCGAAACCTAATTCATATAATTTTGCCATCGTTTTCTTTGATTTGCGACAATGTGCATTGTCTTGTTGAAACAGCAGTTTCTTCTTCTTCTAATGGGGCCTTTTTTCCGTGATTTCTTCCTTCAAACGCTCCAATATCGTTATGTAATAATCGATGTTGATGGTTGTTTCCTTTTCATGATAGTCGATGAATATTATAACATACGAATCTTAAAATAGTGATGCCATAAATTTGTCAGCCGACTGTTGCCCTTTTCCACGCTTTGGAGGTCGTTCAATCACGTGCAGTCCAGTCGGTTGACGGCCGATTAGACTCCGGTGTACAATGATAGAGCCATGTGTCATCCATTGTCACATATCGACTCATAAATTCAGGTTTATTACAATTAAACAGCTTCAAATACAGCTCAGAATAATTCATTTGTTGTTGTTTTTGATCGATTGTGAGCTCGCGCTCCACCCACTTTGGTCAGAGGTTTCGGATACCCAAATATTCTTCCCCGATATGTCCAACACTTTTCTTTGATATCTTTAGAGATTTTATTATTCAATGTTGTTACCTTCAAGGACGATACACCTATTATAGCAGTCGTACAATTTTTATAGTACGATTTCTCTTTAGCCTCAAAATAGGCTTCAATTTCGGCGATTTCTTCTTCATCGGAGCTAAATTTCTTTCGAGCGAGCATTCTCTTGAGGTCTTAGCACAGGAAAACGTGCCTGGGGCCAGATCTAGAAAATACGGTAGATTTGGAAGCAATTCGAAGCCTAATTCATGCAAATTTGCCATCGTTTTCTTTGACTTGTGATACTGTGCATTGTCTTGTTGAAACAGCACTTTCTTCTTCTTCTAACGGAGCCGTTTTGCCACGATTTCGTCCTTCAAACGCTCCAATAATGCTATGTAATAATCGCTGTTGATGGTTGTTTCCTGTTCCAGATAGTCGATGAATATTATAACATGCGAATCTTAAAATAGTGATGCCATAAATTTATCCGCCGACTGTTGATTTTTTCCAAGCTTTGTAGTTAGTTCATCACGTGCAGTCTGTGATGAGGCGATTTAGATCAGTAGTATAATTGATTCATTCATACAAGAAGTAAAATGATCGGGATCTAAATCTGACCTCATCACAACTTTGTAAAAAGATAGAGGATCATAAAATTATATTCTACCGATATTGTTGTCTTGTACGGTGGTCTCGGGTGGGGTTCTGATCCCAGTCCCAGATTAGAATCCCGTCTCCGTACTTGACGTTAAATAAGAATGTACCTTTGTGGAGTATTTATGAGTCCCTAAGGGACAGTGCCCAATTAGAAGGGATAAGGTTTTCCACGTTGGCGGTCTCAACGCGGGGTTTAAGCAGACCAATTAGATTCTTACAACTATCCCGATTGGACAATAAGAAGGAAGAGAGGACAAGGATGAAATTAATAAAATAAGAAAAATCTAAAAAAAAAGAGAAGAGGTTCGGGAGTCGAGTGGACTAGACAAGTCCGAGGGAAGGTGTTCGGTAGTCCAGTCAAGTCCGACCGGAAGTGTTCCTGTATCAAATAGCACGGCCGCACCCCAAACACTCAGGAGGAAGACCCTGACCAGACCGACTGAAGATCTATAGATACCCAATTCTGATCAGCCATAGATACCCATCAACCAGCAGTGTTCCGTGCACACCATTTTAACTCCCCAAAGATATCCCCTTTTACATACATTTTGAAATTGAGATTAGGTCCTCTCTCTTAGATTTACATAATTATTTAGGTATTGAAAAATTATCAGAACTAATTTAGAAGGTGTGGATAAAACATATTTTATGAAAATTAGAATCAGTTTGTCTGTATATAGATGTATATATATTATAATAAATATACTTTTTTATATGAAGCTAGTTTCGGTTGCTGTAATTTAGCTTTTAGTTTATTTTTATATCTTATGTCTGTAGTTTCTAAGAACCTGTGGTTAAATTTAGTACTAAAATACTTTTACACAACGCAATCAAAATAAAATCCCTCTATATATTTGATCACAGTTTAATACTCAAATAAAACGAGGACTACACTACACAGTGCACTCGGTTGACGGTCAATTGGATTCCGATGTGAAATGATAGAGCCATGTGTCATACATTGTCACATATCGACGCATAAATTCGGGTGTATTACAATTAAACAGCTTTAAATGCAGCTCAGAATAATTACTTTGTTGTTGTTTTTGATCGATTGTGAGCTTGCGCCCCACCCACTTTGCTCAGAGGTTTCGGATACCCAAATATTTTTCCCTGATATGTCCAACACTTTCCTTTGATATCTTTAGAGTCTCAGATATCTCGATCAACTTCACTTTACGGTCATCTAAAATTATTTTGTGTATTTTTTTATGTTTTCGTCGGTAACAGCTTCTTTCAGGCGTCCACAGCGTGCATCGTCCTCGGTGCTCATTTTGCTTGGTTTAAATTTAGCAAACCTCTTTTAAATGGTTGATTTTCCTGGTGAAGACTCTAAATAATGTTTATGAAGCCAAGCTTTGGCTTCAACAGTATTTTTTTTCTCTAAAAAGCAATGCTTTAATAACACACGAAATTTCCTTTTATCCATTTTTTTCAAAGTAACAAAAGTTGCTTCACTCAAAATATTATATCTCTCAAATTAATAATTCAACAGGTGTTAAATTTATACAGGTTAGGGCTAACTAAAAATCATATGGATGGAATACTAGTAGCTCCATCTATTGGTCAGCCTACAAACTTTTCATCCCAACTGGTAAGACGTTACAATTGATATGTATTAGTACATATCTATATTTTGCGAAATATTTCATCTTTAAATTATTATCTTTTAAAACTTACAATCTTAACATATTATCTTTTAAAATTTACAATCTTAAATTATTATCTTTTAAACCTTACAATCTTAAATTATTATATTAACTTATTATCTTTCATAGCTAATTATATTTTTTTTAATTTATAAAAATTTTAATATTATAGTATTAAGTTATACTCATCTTTAAAATTGTGAAAATATTTCGTTTAACTTTTAATAATCTTAACAATTTGTGTAAAATATGACTATAACCCTTTAATCTTTGTTTTGCACAAATAAAAACCTATATAAATTATTGTTTTTAAAGTTTCAATTTTTTATGAAATAGCTTTTTTTAACTGTTAAATTCATATAACAAGAAAATCGAAAAATGAAATAAAAGTTTTATTACTGAAGAACTAGTTTTATTACTGATGAATTTAACAAAAATTTTGAATATTATTTAGACAACTTCGACTTTTTAAAATTCAGATAATATGAAAGTTTTTGATTTATAAAAACAAATAAAAATCTATATAAATTATTGTTTTTAAAGTTTCAATTTTTTATGAAATAGCTTTTTTTAACTGTTAAATTCATATAACAAGAAAATCGAAAAATGAAATAAAAGTTTTATTACTGAAGAACTTAACAAAAATTTTGAATATTATTTAGACAACTTCGACTTTTTAAAATTCAGAGAATATGAAAGTTTTTGATTTATAAAAACTTTACTAGTTTTAACTAAATAAATATTTCAATTTAAATACTATATAAATGTGGACTTAATATTTATTCTATTATTTTACAGATCAAATGCCATTATAATTTTATTGTATTAACTTTGTATAAATAATTAAATAAGTAATAATCATAATGAGGAATACATTATTTGGTGAAACATAAGTTCGCTTAAAAATATTTCTATCGTATCTAAAACTATAAATTACACTTTATTAGAAGCAAAAGTGCATTTTCTTTTAAGTAAAATATTTTTTAATCCAGTATAATGAATATAAAAAATGTACAATGAATTGAATTTTAAAAATCTGAAATTGTTAAAAAGATGAGAATTTATTTACAAATTTCCTGAAAAAAATACAAGTATTTGTAAAGTATTTATAATAACTTTTCTTTAAATTGAACTGACAATATACAAATATTTATACAAAATTTTAAATAATCCAAAATGATGGATTTTTTTTACAAGCGTACATAGTGATTGAAAAAATACATTTTCATAAAAGCACAAATAACTGTAAAATCTTCTGTAGATCATTATGTTTGTTTACTTTCTATTATCCTCATTCATCTTGGATTAGATCTTTAATCTTATACAAAATATAGTTTTTGTTTTATGTAAACATAAACTATACCTAATATAAAACACCTGTTTTTTTTGTTTTTTTTTAATAAATCTGAAAAATCGATCTTTTAAATGTTAACACATTGTATGCGGGACATGTACTATTACGTTTTCTAACGACTAATATTTGAGACCGGGTCACGTACTAGTATGGGTTAGTGTAAGAGCATGTTTTGTTTGTGGGTATAAAAATAATGGTATATACAGGAAAACGAAGCCAAAGGTTCTTGTCTACCACATAGATTCTGGAAACATTTAGACAAATTAAAACTAGGTTTTACATCAGTCAATGCGGAACCACAGAACGGGCAGGTTGATTAAAAAAAATCAAATTAGATTTAAAATTAACTTTTTATTTATCCTTGCTAAAATTATATATATATATATATATATATATATATATATATATATATATATATATATATATACGTATATTTATATATATGTTTGTATTTATATGTATGTTTATTTATCTATTTATATATTTGTTTATATATTAATATAAAATACGAAAAGTTCGTCAAAAAATTAAATAATTTTCGCTCTATTATGATTTAACTGAATAACTGAATTTATGCGCAAAATGGCCGCTCACGGTAACATTCTTCTGAGAAATTTACCCGCACACAATGTGTTAATAACGTCCAGAATTATTAAAGAAAAAATGTTTTTGTTTAAATATTATTGATAACACTCCATTTTCAACGTTGAAAACGAAATGATCTTTATCTACTGTTTATAATATAGCATTTAACAGTAAATTAAAATTTAATGTTTTGAAATATTTATTATGTAAATTATGTATTTAACTTAATTACTCTATATGATCATGAATTAAAAATTGGATTTTGTAGCAATTATTACTATTTTATATATTATGAATAGCGAACAGAAATTCATAATTTAAACATTAATCTCTTAGATAATATTACTCGTTAAAATTGATTAATAATATATTGACCTTCTGGCTGCTCATCCCACGATTTTCATGGGCAACTCAAATGTAGCAAAATTTGCTCATTCCGCAATTTTCGCGGGAATGTGTTTTTCTTTCTTTATTGAGGAGCGAATCCCACTTTTTCTCCGTTTAGCAGTAAAATAAATTATATACATTATTAGACGTTTAATTATATTATAAATAGAATTATATGGATAGAACTATAGTTATATTGCATAATATAATTATAATTATATTATGTAATAAATAGAAATTTACTATAATTCAACTGAAATTTATTTAATTTTTTTTTTCTTGTGATAACATCTGAAGTTCATTTTTCTGACAATTAAGTTTCTCAAGATAAAAATCTATATAAAATTTTTTTTAAAAAAAGGAAAAGTATATATTCCAATTCTTCAATATATACAGATTTAAAATATACCAAAAAAATACACAATTTTTGAATCTCGTTCTACAAATTGAGCAGTCAGAGGGTTAACTTTTCTTACTATTTTCCAAAACTTTTGACAATTTTTTGTGAATTAAAGCAACTTTAAAGGTAAAAATGCGTAAGTTGTGGCACTAATCCTAGGTCAAACAAGAAAGATAATATATCAACAAAACCAACATTTAGAAACTATCTGCAACCACCATACTGCACGCACCAACTGCTTCAAACATGAATTTCAATACCGAAAAATAGCCTTCTACCATTAGGCTTTTGTTCTACCAAGACAAATTCACTGGACATAACATGAGTGAATGATTAAAAATCAATTGCAGTTGGCTCCGATTGCAGAATAATTAATTTTTATTATCATTAATATAATAAAATTTTATGGTTGAAGATTATAAAAGATACAGGTACCAAATCATTCATCTTTATTATTATTATTATTATTTTATCTTATGAAATTCAATATTTTTATAATCATTAATAAAAACTTTATGGTTGAGAGAATATAAAAGACACAGGTACCCCATCATTCATCTTTATTATTATTAATTTATCTTACCAAATTAATTATTTTTTAATCATTAATATAATAAAACTTTATGGTTGAGAGATTATAAAAGATACAGGTAGCACACCATTCATCTTTATTATTATAATTATTATTTAATCTTATCAAATTAATTACTTTTATAATCATTAAAATAATAAAATTTTGTGATTAATAGATTATGAAAAATACAAGTATCACAACATTCATCTTTATTATTTTATCTTATCAAATAATTATTTTTATAATCATTAATATAATAAAACTTTGTGGTTGTCAGAATATAAAATATACAGGTACCATATAATTCATCTTTATTATTATTATTATTTTATCTTATCAAATTAATTATTTTAATAATCATTATATAATAAAACTTTATGGTTGAGAGATTATAAATGATACAGGTACCACATCATTCATCTTAATTATTATTATTATTTTATCCTATCAAATTAATTATTTTTTTAATTATTAATATAATAAAACTTTATGATTGAGAGATTATAAAAGATACAGGCACCGCATCATTCATCTTTATTAATATTATTAAAAGATACAGTTATCCCATCCTTCATCTTTATTTATAGTTCTATTGTAGATCTGACAGAGAATAATTTATATTCATGAATAAAATTTCAATTTCCTATTGTGCGTCTAATATTGAATTTTATTTTAATGAATACAAAGCGTTACATATCTTATACAGTCCAATATTCTCCAATACAGAAGTTTTCCCCGTTGTAGTATTATCCTTTATATCATTAATGTATTAAAAGTGTCTTACCTTTTTTCAATATATTATTAAAAGACATTAGCTGAATACGAAATACTGAAATATTAAATATCATCTACAGTTAAGTAACACGGCTAAATTATTCATATTATTTCAAAATATTCTTCAATTCATGAAAGTTTCAATAATATCTTTCATAAAAATATCACACAAAAGAGACGTTTTATTCTCTGCATATAATAAAAAATGTAATACATATTCACTCTTTCTCATTATGGCTCGATGAATGACTCTAATTGAAAGACGTCCATTAAGTATATAGCGGAGGTGTGCAAGCATTAAAATGAGTGAATTTGGAAGATTCAGCGACGCATTCCTCATCTCTCCTAACTTCTTTACCTGCTTTCATTTTTCAAAAAGAAAATACAAAGGGGAAGATGATAGATGAATGCTTTGAGAATCTAGTCATAATTCTTTATAAAAAAAATTTAGCTTTCATGACAATGGAAACTCAAACAAGGAATGATTTCATCTCACGTCATAATTGAATGTCATATTAATTTATGTTTCGAAGATTGAGATGTGTTTGAAACTAGAAATTTCAATTATGAGTATTTTTGTTTATGCTTTAAGGATGTAATGATTTTAAAGATTATTTAGTATGTGTATTAAGTGCTCTAGGAAGATGTCGGTGTAATGAATATTGATTTGACTAGAATTTTATATGTATATATGACTATAATTATATATGAACGTTTCATTTGTTTCTCTTTTTCGCTTCGTTCAGACTACTTTACAGTTTACTCATTCCTTTCACGAATCTCAATGGAAATACTGGATCTCTAGAAGAAACACGTGTTTTTTCTGAAAAGATCAAAGATTTTTTGGCATTTTTTGTGGGGAAGCAAGAGGGAACTTTAATTATTTAATCTACCTCAAAAAAACCACAGCTCTGCAATTTAATTATTGCAGAAGGTAAATCATTTTCCTAGGAGAGATGAAAAAGGGGAGTCACTTGAAGAATCACGTGTTTCTTCCAAAGAGACCAAAAATTCTTCGTCATATTTTGGGAGGCAAGAGGAAATTATGATTATTTAATCTAAATCAAAAAGCACACAATTCTGCAACTTAATTATAGGTGAAGAGAAACCATTTCCTCGGCGAGATGAAAAATGGGGCATGTGGACAGAAAATAAGCACTTCTAAAATTATATTTTAGAGATGGGTATAAAAGAATAATTTTCAATGAACAGTTCTTTATTTGATATTTAAAGGCTGGAAAATTAAGCATTAAAACATGAGAATGAGAAACAGAAGAATTACTATTTCATACACTAAAGCAAAAATTTTTCAATTCAGTTTTCAGTTTTTCACATCGAAGTAATATCCTTCGTATCATTAATGTGTTAAAACTGTTTTACCTTTCTGAAATATACTTTTAAAAGAAATTAGCTTAATACGAAACACATAAATATTAAATATTATCTATAGTTACACATGGAAAAAATTATTCATATAATTTGCAAACGTTCTCCAATTCAAAAAGATTTAAGTAATATCTTGTATAAAAATGTCACACAAAAGAGATTTTTTACTCTCTCTATGTTATAAAAGTGTAATAAATATACCGTTAAAAGACATTAGCTGACTAAGAAATACTTAGATATTAAATATCATCTACAGTTAAATAAAACGGATAAATTATTCATATAATTTCCAAACATTTTTCAATACATGAAGATATCCATATTATCTTGTATTAGAAAATATCACACAAAAGGGACGTTTTACTCGCTCCATGGTATAGAAAATGAATTAAATATTCACTATTTCTCATTATGGCTAGATGAATAACTTTACTTGAAAGACTTCCATTAAGTATACAGCGGAGGTGTGCAGCATTAAAATGAGTAAATGTGGAAGATTTAGCGACGCATTGCTCATCTCTCCTAACTTCTTCACCTTCTTTCATTTTTCAAAAGAAAATACAAAGGGGAAGATGATAGATGAATGTTTTGAGAATCTAGTCATAATTCTTTTAAAAATTACTTTAGCTTGCATGACAATGAAAACTCAAACACGGAATGATTTCATCTCACGTCATCTTTGAAGGGCAGATTAATTTATGTTTCAAACACTGAGATGTGTTAGAACCTATAAATTTCAATTATGAGTATTTTCGTTTGTGCTTTAAGGATGCAATGATTTCAAAGATCATCAGGTATGTGTATTAAGTACTCTAGGAAGACTTCGTTGTAATGAATTTTTATTTGACTAGAATTATATATGCATATATGACTACAATTGTATATGAACGTTACATTTTTTTCTCTTTTTTCGGTTCGTTCAGCCTACTTTATCGTTTACTCATTCCTTTCACGTAGCTTGATGGGAATACTGGATCTCTCTAAGAATCACGTGTTTCTTCCAAAGAGATCAAAGATTGTTCGGCATTGTTT
The DNA here is from genome assembly GCA_032207245.1 of Pardosa pseudoannulata. NCBI lineage: Eukaryota > Metazoa > Arthropoda > Arachnida > Araneae > Lycosidae > Pardosa > Pardosa pseudoannulata. The sequence goes on along the minus strand of CM063497.1, from coordinate 73,153,389 downwards.
GTGAGGAAGCAAGAGGGAACATTGATTATTTAATCTACCTCGAAAAACACACAGCTCTGCAATTTAATTATTGCTGAAGGGAAATCATTTTACTCGGAAAGATGAAAAAGAGGAGTTACTTGAAGATTCACGTGCTTTTTCCAAAGAAACCAAAGAGTTTTCAGCTTTTTTTTTTTTAGGCAAGAGGGAGATTTGATTATTTAATCTACCTCGAACAACACACAGTTCTGCAATTTAATTATAGCAGAAGGTAAACCGTTTTATTCGGAGAGATGAAAAATGTGGGTCCTTTGAAATATCTTGTGTTTCTTCCAAAGACACAAAAGATTGTTCGATATTATTGGGGAGGCAGTATGAAAATTTAATTATTTACTCTACCTAAAAAAACACACAGTTCTGTTACTTATTTATTGCAGAAGGTAACCCATTTTCCTGGGAGAGATGAAAAATGTTGCATGTGGGCAGAAAATCAGCATTTAATTCAACGTTAGATTTTAGAGAAGGTAAAAAAGAATTAAATTCAATGAACAGTTCTTTATATGATATTTAAAGTCTTGGAAATTAAGCATTAAAATATGAGAATAAGAAACAGAAGTATTAATATTTCATACATTCCAGCGAAAATTTCTCAATTCAGCTTTCAATTTTGCACATTGAAGTATTATCCTTGGTATCATTAAAATGTTAAAACTGTTTTATCTTTCTGAAATATACTTTTAAAAGACATTAGCTTAAAACGAAATACATAAATATTAAATATTACCTACAGTTACACATCATGGATAAATTATTCACATAATTTGCAAACATTCTTCAATTCATAAAGATTTTAGTAATATCTTGTACAAAAATGGTTCCGCAAAAGATATGTTTTACTCGCTCCCTGTTATATAAAATGTAATAAATATGCCGTTAAAACACATTCGCTGAATAAGAAATACATAAAAATTAAATATAATCTACAGTTAAATAATAAGGATAAATTATTCACATAATTTGCATACATTCTTAAATTAATAAAGATTTTAGTAATATCTTGTATAAAAAATGTCAAACAAAAGAGATGTTTTACTGGCTTCCTGTTATATAAAATGTAATAAATATACCGTTAAAAAACATTAGCTGAATAAGTAATACTTAAATATTAAATGTTAACTACAGTTATGTAGCACATATAAATTATTCATATAATTTCCAAACGTTTTTAAATTCATACAGATTTTAATAATATCTTGCATAAAAAATGTCATACAAAATAGAGGATTTACACGCTCCCTGGTATAAAAAATGAATATATATACCGTTAAAAGATATTAGCTTAATCCCAAGTACTTAAATAGTAAATATCATCTACAGTTAAATAACATGGATTAATTATTCATATAATTTCTAAATAATTTTCAATACATGAAGATATCAATATTATCTTGTATAAAAAATATCACACAAAAGAGACATTTTACTCGCTGCATGGTATAAAAAATGTAATAAATATTCACTCTTTCTCATCATGCCTCGATGAATGACTCTACTTGAAAAACGTCCATTAAGTATACAGCGGAGGTGTGCATGCATTAAGATGATTGAATTTGGAAGATTCAGCAACGCATTGCTCATCACTCCTAACTTCTTCACATTCTTTCATTTTTCAAAAGCAAATACAAAGGGGAAGATGATAGATGAATGCTTTGAGAATCTAGTCATATTTCTTTTTAAAAAATTTAGCTTGCATGACAATGAAAACTCAAACACGGAATGATTTCATCTCGCGTTATAATTGAAGGGCAAATTAATTTATGTTTGAAGACTGAGATGTGTTAGAAACTAGAAATTCCAATTATGAGTATTTTTGTTTATACTTTTAAGGATGTAATGATTTCAAAGATTATCAAGTATGTGTATTAAGTGCTCTAGGAAGACTTTGGTTTAATGAATATTGATTTTACTAGAATTGTATATGCATATATGACTATAACTCTCTCTATATATATGAACGTTACGTTTTTTCTCTTTTTTCGCTTGTGTCAGACTACTTTATAGTTTACTCATTCATTTCATGTAGCTGGATGGAAATACTGGATCTCTTGAAGAATCACGTGTTTCTTCCGAAGAGATCAAAGATTGTTTTTTGTGTTGAAGCAAGTGGGAACTTTGATTATTTAATCTACCTCGAAAAAACCAGAGTTCTGTAATTTAATTATTGCAGAAGTTAAATCATTTTCCTAGGAGAGATGAAAAAGGGAAGTCACATGAAGAATCACGTGTCTCTTCTAAAGAGACCAAAATTGTTTTCGTCATTTTTTGGGAGGCGAGAGGAAACTTTGATTATTTAATCTAAATCAAAAAGCACACAATTCTGCAATTTAATTATTGCAGAAGGTAAATCATTTTCCTAGGAGAGATGAAAAAGGGGAGTCACTTGAAGAATTACGTGTTTCTACCAAAGAGACCAAAATTGTTTTCGTCATTTTTTGGGAGGCGAGAGGAAACTTTGATTATTATTTAAGTCTCCCGTATAATTCCGTCTAGCCGAGGATGTCTTCAAAGTGATAGTCACGTACAATTGACGTCTAAGACGCTCCGAAAATGGATGTAACGTATTTCTGAAGTGTTTGTGAGTTTTCTAGGAAGTCGAATGTTGGAGCTGCATCTTTTGACTGACATTTTATTGAGGCATACAACTGTCCTCTGAGTACAGGAATTTGTTCATTATTTTCTGCTGTGAAAACCAAATGAGTCAGACAGCTTTTTACTGACGGCATGAAATAGCCCAAGCTTCACAGAAAGACGCTGTTTGGGTCAATCTGGTGTAATATGACTATATTGTATGGATTAATCATTGAAGCTCCTGGAGGCAATCTGTTGGGAGGTGCACAGAAAGTAAGGAGACAATACGTGTGTTTTCTTCAAAGCCGAAAAAGGGGATAGAACAAAGATTGTTCAAACACAGTAGAATACTAGTGTCATTTTTTGGGAGACTTTTGTTGTTATTTAATCTAAATTAAAAAGCACAAAATTCTGCAATTTAATTATTGCAGAAGGTAAATCATTTTCCTAGGAGATATGAAAAAGGGAAGTCACTTGAAGAATCACGTATTTCTTCCAAAGAGACCACAAAAATGTTTTCGTCATTTTTTGGGAGGCAAGAGGAAACTTTGATTATTTAATCTAAATCAAAAAGCACACAATTCTGCATCTTAATTATAGCAGAAGAGAAATCATTTCTTCGGCGAGAGGAAAAATGTGGCATGTGGACAGAAAATCAGCTTTTCCAATGTTATATTTTAGAGAGGGGTAAAAAAGAATTAAATTCAATGAACAGTTCTTTATTTAATATTTAAAATCTGGGAAATTAAGCATTAAAATATGAGAATAAGAAACAGAAGAATTACTATTTCAAACACCTCAGTGAAAATTCTCAATTCAGTTTTCAGTTTTTCACATTGAAGTATTCTTTTTCGTATCATTAATGAGTTAAATGTGTTTTACCTTTCTGAAATATACTTTTAAAATACATTCGATGAATACGAAATACTTAAATATTAAATATTATCTATAGTTACACAGTACGGATAAATTATTCATATAATTTGCAAACATTTTTCAATTCATAAAGATATTACTAATATTATGTATAAAAATGATTGCACAAAATATATGTTTTACTCGTTCCCTTTTTTATAAAATGTAATAAATATGCCGTTAAAAAGCATTAGCTGAATAAGAAATACATACAAATTAAATATAATCTACAGTTAAATAATAATTATAAATTATTCATATAATTTGCCTACATTCTTCAATTCTTAAAGATTTCAGTAATATCTTGTATAAAAAATGTCAAATAAAAGAGATGTTTTACTCGCTTCCTGTTATATAAAATGTAATACTAATTCCGTCAAAAACATTAGCTGAATAAGTAATACTGAAATATTAAATGTCATCTACATTTATATAGCATGGATAAATTATTCATATAATTTCCAAACATTTTTCAGTTCATATAAATTTCAATAATATCTTGCATAAAAAATGTCACACAAAAGAGAGGATTTACACGCTCCCTGGTATAAAAAATGTAATAAATATACCGTTAAAAGATATTAGCTTAATCCGAAATACTTAAATATTAAATATCATCTACAGTTAAATAACATGGATAAATTATTCATATAATTTCTAAATATCCTTCAATACATGAAGATATCAATATTATCTTGTATAAAAAATATAACACAAAAGAGACGTTTTAATTTCTCCATGTCATAAAAAATGTAATAAATATTCACTCTTTCTCATTATGGCTCGATAGATGACTGTACTTGAAAGACGTCCATTATGTATACAGCGGAGGTGTGCAAACATTAAGATGAGTGAATTTGGAAGATTCAACGATGCATTGCTCATTTCTCTTAACTTCTTCACCTTCTATTTTTCAAAAGCAAATACAAAGGGGAAGATGATAGATGAACTCTTTGAGAATCTAGTCATAAATTTTGTTAAAAAAAGTTTTAGCTTGCATGACAATGAAAATTAAAACACGGAATGATTTCGTCTTATTTCTTAATTGAAGGACAGATTAATTTATTTTTGATGGCTGAGATGTGTTAGAAACTAGAAATTTCAATTATGAGTATTTTTGTTTATGTTTTAAGGATGTAATGATTTTAAATATTATCAAGTATGTGTATTAAGTGCTCTAGAAAGATGTCGGTGTAATGAATATTGATTTCACTAGAATTATATATGCTTATATGACTATAATTATATATGAACTTACATTTGTTTCTCTTTTTTCGCTTGGTTCAGACTACTTTATAGTTTACTCATTCCTTTCACGTAGCTCGATAGAAATACTGGATCTCTTGAAGAATCACGTGTTTCTTCCAAAGAGATCAAAGATTGTTCGGCATTTTTTTGGGAGGCAAGAGGAAACTTTGATTATTTAAATTACATCGAAAAACCCACACTTATTCAACTTAATTATAGCAGAAGTTAAACCATTTTCCTCGGAGAGATAAAAAATGGGGATCTCTAGGAGAGTCAAGTGTTTCTTCCAAAGAGATCAAAGATTGTTCGTCATTTTTTGGGAGGCAAGATGAAACTTTGATTATTTAATATAAATCAAAAAGCACAAATTTCTGCAATTTAATTATAGCAGAAGAGAAAAGATTTTCCTCGGCGAGATGAAAAATGTGGCATGTGGACAGAAAATCAGCATTTCCAAAGTTATATTTTAGAGATGGGTATAAAAGAATTATATTCAATGAACTGTTCTTTATTTGATATTTAAAGTCTGAGAAATTAATCATTAAAATATGAAAATAAAAAACAGAAGAATTACTATATCAGACACTCCAGCGAAAATTTCTCAATTCAGCATTTTCAGTTTTTCACATTGTATTATCCTTCGAATTATTAATGTGATAAAACAGTTTTACCTTTCTGAAATATACTGTTAAAAGACATTAGCTTAATACGAAATACATAAATATTAAATATTATCTATAGTTACACATCATGGATAAATTATTCATATAATTTGCTAACATTCTTCAATTCAGAAAGATTTTAGTAATAACTTGTATAAAATTGGTCCCACAAAAGATATGTTTTACTCACTCCCTGTTATAGAAATGTAATAAATATACCGTTATAACACATTCGCTGAATAGGAAATACATAAAAATTAAATATAATCTACAGTTAAATAATAAAGGTAAATTATTCATAAAACGTGCATCCATTCTTCGTTTCATAAAGATTTCAGTAATATCTTATATAAAAATGTCAAACAAAAGACATGTTTTACTGGCATCCTGTTATATAAAATGTAATAAGTATACCGTTAAAAATATTAGCTGAATAAGTAATACTTAAATATTAAATGTCAACTACAGTTTTATAGCACGGATAAATTATTCATATCATTTCTAAATATTTTTTTCAATAATATCTTGCATAAAAAAATGTCACACAAAAGAGAGGATTTACTCGCTCCCTGGTATAAAAAATGTAATAAATATACCATTAAATTACATTAGCCTAATCTGAAATACTTAAATATTAAATATCATCTACAGTTAAATAATATGGATAAATTATTCATATAATTTCTAAATATTTTTCAATACATGAATATATCAATATTATCTCATATATAAAATATCACACAAAAGAGACGTTTTACTCGTTTCATAGTATAAAAAATGTAATAAATATTCACTCTTTCTCATTATGGCTCAATGAATGGCTCTACTTGAAAGACGTCCATTAAGTGTATAGCGGTGGTGTGCATGCATTAAAATGATTGAATGTGGAAGATTTAACGACGCTTTACTCATCTCTCCTAACATCTAATTCTTTCATTTTTCAAAAGCAAATAGAAAATGGAAGATGATAGATGAATGTTTTGTGAATCTAGTCATAATTCTTTTTTGTAAAAATTTTTGCTTGCAAGACATTGAAAATTCAAACACGGATTGATTTCATCTCACGTCATAATTCAAGGGCAGATTAATTTATGTTTTGAAGACTGTCATGTGTTAGAACCTAGAAATTTCAGTTATGAGTATTTTTATTTAGGATTTAAAGGATATAATGGCTTTAAAGAGTTTCAAGTATGTGTATTACCACATTGTGTGCGCGCACATTTTGCAGATGAATTGTACCAGTAGCGAGCGTTTTGTGCGTCAATTTAGTTATTCAGTTAAATCTCAATAAATTGAAAATTATTTATTTTTTAATCAACTTTTCGTATTTTGTATTGAAATATATAATCAAATCTATAAACAAATAATAAATATATATATATATATATATAATATAAATATACATATATATATATATATATATATATATATATATATAATATATATAATATATATATATATATATATATATATATATATATATATATATATATTATATATATATATATATATATATATTATATAATATCATTTTATCATCATCAGGATAAATAAAAAGTTAATTTTAAATCTAGAATAATTTTTTTAAAACAACCTTTCTGTTCTGTGGTTCCGCATCGATTGATGTGAAAACTAGTTTTTATTTGTCTAATTTTTTTTCAGAATCCATGTAGTAGACAAGAACATTCGGCTTCGTTTTCCTCTATATACAGTTATTTTTGTACCCACAAACAAACAATGTTGTTACACTAACCCGTACAAGTACGTGAAGTATCAAAAGTACGTGTCCCGCGCTCAAGTATGAATCGCCAGAAAATTTACTAGTACGTGTCCCGCATGCAATGTACCCACAAACAAAACATATTGTTACACTGACCCGTACTACTGTGTGATATATGTATATATATATATATATATATATATATATATATATATATATATATATATATATATATATATATATAATATATATATATATATATATATATATATATATATATATATATATATATATATATATATATATATATATATATATATATATATATATATATATATATATATATATATATATATGTATATATATATATATATATATTATATATATATATATATATATATATATATATATATATATATATATATATATATATATATATATATATATATATATATATATATACATATATACATATATATATATATATATATATATATATATATATATATATATATATATATATATATATATATATATATTATATATATATATATATATATATATATATATATATATATATATATATATATATATATATATATATATATATACACTTTATGAAATTATTTCATCCGTAAAGTGAAAAAAAAACTATTTATAATTGAAATTTCTAGGCTTTAACTAATCTCACTCTTCAAACATAAATTTATCTGCCTTTCAATTATGACGTAAAACAAAATGATTTCATGTTCAACTTTTCATTGTCCTGCAAGTTAAAGCATTTTTTTTTTAAGAATTATGACTAGATTCTCAAAACATTCATCTATCATTTTCTCCTTTGTATTTGCTTTTGAAAAATGAAAGAATTTGAAGAAGTTAGGAGAGATGAGCAACGCGTCGTTGAATTTTCCAAATTCACTCATCTTAATGCATGCACACCTTCGCTGTATACTTAATGGACGTCTTTCAAGTAGAGTCATTCATGGAGCCATAATGAGAAAGAGTGAATATTTATTAAATTTTTTATGACATGGAGAGATTAAAAGGTCTCTTTTGTGTGATATTTCTTAATACAAGATTATATTGATATCTTCATGTATTGAAAAATGTTTGGAAATTATATGAATAATTTATCCGTGTTATTAACTGTAGATATTATTTAATACTTAACTATTTCGTATTCAGCTAATGCCTTTTAACGATATATTTATTACATTTTTCATACCAGGGAGCGAGTAAAACATCTCTTTTGTGTGACATTTTTTATACAATATTTTATTGAAATCTGTACGAATAAAAGAATGTTTGTAAATTATATGAAAAATGTATCAGTGCAGTGTAACTATAGATAATATTTAATATATAAGTATTTCGTTTTAAGCTAATGTCTTTTAAAAGTATATTTCAGGAAGGTAAAATAGTTTTAATACATTAAGGATACAGAGTATGATACTACAACGTTGAAAACTGAAAGCTGAGTTGAGAAATTTTCGCTGGAGTGTATGAAATATTTGTTCTTCATTTTGTTATAGTCATATTTTAATGTTTAATTTACCAGACGTTAAATATTAGATATACAAGTGCTCTCTGAGTTTAATTCTTTTTAGCCCTCTCTTAAAACTAACGTTGGTATAAATGCTGTTTTTCTGCGCCCATGCCATATTTTTCAGTTGTCCCATGAAAATGGTTTCCCTTCTCAAATAATTAAGTTGGAGTACTGTGTGTTTTTCTAGGTAGATTATATAATGAAAGTTTCCTATTGCCTCCCAAAAATGCCGAACAATATTTGGTCTGTTTGGAAGAAACACGTGATTCTTCAAGAGATCCAGTATTTCCATCGAACTACATTATCAATGTGAAATGAATCAGAAAGCTGTCAAGTAGACTGGAAGAAGGGAGAAAAAAGATAAACAAATGAAACGTGCAAAAGAAGAAAAAAGATGGAAAACAATAAATATAACTCAATTTATCTTTTTTGTTTATTTTTAAATTAAATTATACTTTATTTACTCATTTATTTAGGGGTACAACTCGCGTCCGAGGGTACAAGCTCAATCTGTAGGTGTCCTCAGGAAAGTGCTAAATGAGAGATAACCTACTTCTTTAGGTATATAGAGGTGTAAAGAACTTGAGGAGCCCTAGTGATTTGATACGTATATATATATATATATATATATATATATATATATATATATATATATATATATATATATATATTATATATATATATATATATATATATATATATATATATATACGGGTGGCCATAATTAAACTGAGAGTCCTCACAGTGTTCTGTAGCGCGATCTATTTACTAGAATGACGCCACATTTTGCAAGGAGATTAAACAAGACGGGGGATAAAATTTCCTTTTATTATGCACATTTTCTGATTTAGTTCAAGTGCAATATGGCAACACTTTTAAAAAAGCGAATAATCTACATAGACACCGATAAAATCTCGTGATCTGCAATATGACGTACGCTGAGCAGATGAAGACTTTCTTTATTCAAATTTCGCGTTTACATTTATTGGCACAGTACAGAAACTAATTTCCGTATCGATTTGCATTTGTTAACACTCTATTTTCTATTACACAGTTCCAAATATACCCCTAGCAGTGATTGTTACCGCTTGTTTAACCTTCCTACAAAATATGGCGTCATTCTCGCAAATAAATCGCTCTACAAAAGACTGTGAGCACTGTCAGTTTAATTGAGGCTACATGGTACATATATATATATATATATATATATATATATATATATATATATATATATATATATATATATATATATATATATATATATATATATATATATATATACATATATATATATATATATATATATATATATATACATATATATATATATATATACATATATATATACATATATATATATATATATATATATATATATATATATATATATTATATACATAGATATACATATATATATATATATACTATATATTATATATATGAATATATATATATATATATAATATATATATACATATATAAATATATATATACATATATATATATATATATTCTTATATAATATATATATATATATATATTTACATATAAACATAATATATTAAATATATATGTATATATTATATGTAAATGATATATATATATAAAGTAATAATAATTTTTTTTATCAAGAAATAAAGTTATATATATCCTTCTTTTAAGATTTGTATATACAATATACAGATATCTTAAACAAGCATAAAAATATATATATATGA
>CM063497.1:73135473-73137973 GCA_032207245.1 Pardosa pseudoannulata | reverse complement strand
ATAAGTTATGTCAAAAGTTAAAATTAGACGGAAAGTAGCTTTTTTATATGTCGTTAAATATAATCTTTTTATTAGAAGAAATTACAGATTTCTTAGACCTTTACTCCCTTTACTAAAACCAAAACAATTAACTTTAATCAAAATAAAATATCGATTCCAATCTTTACATCGGCGAAGTTAGTTTTTTTTAATAATTTATGTCAAAATTTAAATTTAGATCAAAAATTAAAATTAGACGGAAAGTAGCTTTTTTATATATAGTTATCCTTATTCTGGTTAGAAATAAAAAAAACTCCATTACTGACGTATAAATAAATATAATTTGAGTCATATTTGCTGAAAGCTGTGTTTCATTATATATGCCTTGCATATGAGTCGTGAAGCATATATTGTTTGTTTACTCTCTCGACAGGGAAATATAAAACATTGTGTGCACTGCAGCTTTAAGTTAAAAATATTTTTTTTTTTTGGGTGGGGGGAAATACAGTTTTCTTAGATATTTACTCCATTTACTACAACCAAAATAATTAATTTTAATCAAAACAAAATATCAATTCCTGTCTTTACATCGGCGAACTCTAGTGTCAATTAATAATTTATGTCAAAAATTAAAATTAGACGGAAAGTAGCTTTTTTTATATATAGTTATCCTGATTCTGGTTAGAAATACCAAACTCCATTACTGAAGTATAAATAAATTATAATTTGAGTCATATTTTTCTGAAAGCTGTGTTTTCATTATATGTGCCTTGCACAAGAGTCGGCGAGCATATATTGTGTTTGTTTACTCTTTTTGACAGGGAAATACAAAACATTGTGTACACCTCATCTTTAAGTTAAAAAATAATCTTTTTATTAGAAAAAAATACAGTTTTCTTAGACCTGTATATAATTTACTACAAAGTAAATTAATTTTAATGAAAACAAAATATGGATTCCAATAATTACATAGGAGACGCTAGTTTAATTAATAATAAATGCAAAAGAAAAGAGTGTATAAAATATCTAAAATATAGGCTTTTTGTTTACGGAAATGAATATTTAATATATTACATCGAGCCTGAACTTTAATTTCAGCAGTTATTTTTACACGCTGCTGTAAAATTCAAATAAAGGCACATAGCATGCTAAAACTAATAAAGCTTTTATTTTGTATACACACAAATAAATATATAAGCTTCTACATTCTTATCTTTATCAAAATCATATTTTAATTTTAAACTTATACTTATTTATATTTGTCTTTGGGTTTTTTTTCTCGATCTATTTTAAAATTTATTAGGAATATCATACAATACATCTATGCAACGTTCCTTTCATAGATAATTGCAATTTTTATGCAGTTAAAACCTCGTATCTAATCTTATTTGAATAATTAAAACTCTGAGTCATGAGTTAATTTAAAGACAAAATTTGCTTTTACAGTATAAATATTCAATGAAATTTTGATTATACATTTATAAATAAATTGATATTGATAATATAACATTCTTAAAATTCTGCACATATCATTATTTGCTCTTACGATTTATTTCCGTCAGCAAATATTCCAAGCCATGTTTTTACCTAAAGATGCATTTTAGTGTCTAATTAGAATTCGGAATTGCGTCAAATAAACAAATAATGCTCGCTAATATATCTCCCCTCTACCAGACTGAAAGCAAACATTTATTTTAAAAACGCATAGGAAATTGAAAACTTTGTTTTCACAGTATAATTTATATTTCTCCCGATTTTCAAATTCAGGGAATGGGGGATAGCTTTGTTACTCCACCTTTTCTTAGTTTAAAAAAAAACTTCATAAATTCAAACAAATTGCTGAAATATTTTCATACAATTATCCCCCTTTTCCACTTCTTAAATGAACGTTGTTAAACAAGCAGGGAATGTTATTCGAAGCCAATTGAAGTTTAAGATAAACATTCTTTAAGTGATTTATGAGGGATTGTTTTTCTTTACATTTTGATTGCGAGCTTGTTGGAATATTCGAGAACACTAACGAAAAAAAATCCGGAATCAATACTTGTGTACTTTAACGATCAATATATGTTTAATATTGAAAGTTGTTGTAATGTTAGAAAAGGGTTTTTTTCAGCCTTGTTGCTATGACACTGTGTTTTAATTTGTTTAATTTGCACTCGTGATTCTAAAATGTGATACATATCTTAATTAATTTTGATATTTACTTTTACATATATGAAATATTACACTTGTCGAAAAATTAAACATTGAGGTTTGAATAAACATCGATGTCTTCGATATCAGCTGAAGATAACAAAACTAACAATATTTTTAGAAATATTTATGTTTATTTCTGCTTGTGGGAATTAATGTCTCTTAATATTTGAAACAATAATTCTATAAAGCAAAGATCTTAGAAAAAGAAATTATAATCATTTCTAGAAATTTTAATACATATGTGTGATCAAATTTTACTTTTTTGTACTAAATAAATTATTAATATCTCGAAAACATTTGATGTTTAGATTTCAAAGAAAAT
>CM063497.1:73092973-73130473 GCA_032207245.1 Pardosa pseudoannulata | reverse complement strand
CTTTTGCACACGGCTCTTAGAATTGTGCAGTTACACCGAAATGGCTCATTTGAAAACAACACTTTATGTACAAACTTCCCTATCGTTATTTCAGATTCGCGTCTCCAAACGTTTTCATAATGATAAATATTTAGTTCTCAGATAAAAATAGAGAGTTTGTTTAGATAACAAAAAATATTTTAAAACTTTCCCTTGTAATTTCCTTGGAAATGATTCAAGAAATATTCTATTTCCCAGCCCGATAGTTTTTCTTTTTATATTTACATTCTTCGTATATTTGTTATTAAACAGCTATTAATGTTTTGTTATATTTTATTTAGTGGTTTACTGTAGCTTAAACGAAGGTCTAAAATGCACCAAACAATGTATTTTGGCTTGGAAGGTGTCCCTCTCTATATTTATTTTCGTTTTATGTTGTCCTTAATGTTACTCTTTTACGAATAGAGTTTCTACTTTTGTGACTTTTTTTAACTTTCTAGTACACAAACTAAAGATAAGAAAAACTTTACAATCTAAAATTTTCATATGACAACATCTGCGCTAATGTCAACTGTGTCTACACATATAAAGACACACATATAAAGACATACAAAGATGCATATATATATATATATATATATATATATAGTATATATATATATATATATATATATATTATATATATATATATATATATATATATATATATATATATATATATATATATATATATATATATATATATATATATATATATATATATATATATATATATATATATATAATATATATATATATATATATATATATATATATATATATATATATATATATATATATATATATATATATATATATATATATATATATATATATATATATATATATATATATATATATATATATATATATATATATATATATATATATATATATATATATATATATATATATATATATATATATATATATATATATATATATATATATATATATATAATATATATATATATATATATATATATATATATATATATATATATATATATATATATATATATATATATATATATATATATATATATATATATATATATATATATATATATATATATATATATATATATATATATATATATATATATATATATATATATATGTATATATATATATATATATATATATATATATATATATATATATATATATATATATATATATATATATATATATATATATATATATATATATATATATATATATATATATATATATATATATATATATATATATATATATATATGCAAAAGTTTGAAATTATATAAAACATGCCTTTACAAATTCTCATACTGTAGCAATTACATATGGGATAGCATTTCGTATAAATTCGTATAATTTCGCATAAACAAGTAATATTTAGAAAACGCAGTTGTCCCACTGCGATAAAGTAATTCAGCTATACTTAATTATTACAATAGTAGAGAGAAACCTATACACTCATGAGGCAAAACATTATGACCACCCAATCATTTTGCAATGAACTCGCCTGGATGACGTGGAAGCTACGTGATCAGGTGGAAGTGGTATTTAACAGCTCTTGGAGAGTCTGAAGAATCATTCTTTCACTTACTTCAGTGTGGTATGGGAAAGGCTGCTTATCTAAGCGATTTCGATAGAGGGCAGATTGTAATACCTCGAAGGCTTGGAACAAGTATTTCCGAAACTGCACAACTCGTATATTGTTCGCCATCTACAGTTGTTAGTTCGTGTGAAAAGTGGATGAATGGTGGTGAAACCAGCAGTGGACGACATGGTGTTGGACGTTCACACGCCATCAAATAAAAAGGTCGTCGGAGACTATCTCGCATGGTGAATTAAAATTGGACCCATACAGTGGCTCATTTGTTAACCCAATACAATGCAGAGCCAAGTAGAATAGTATCGGAACACACTGTTCAGCGGACAGTGATGAATATGGGGCTACGCAGCAAATGTCCCACTCATGTGCCTTTCCTTACAAGCATCATCCCCAAATATGTCTACGCTGGTCCCAGGAACATCGACTAGTCCATGAATCAGTGGGAGAGTGTTGCCTGGTCAGATGAATCACGGTTTGTCATTCCTCACAAAGATGGCCGTGTCAGGTTACGCCGTCTTCCAGGCGGACAGTTGCTCTCTCAATGTACAGTAGTTCGTACACAGGCCGAAGGTGGCGGTATTAAGCTCTGGGGGACATTCTCTTTGGCATCTCTGGGACCCGTGTGTGTGGTAGAGCAGACCATGAATGCTACAGGGTATCTGAACATCATTGCGGACCACTTACACCCTTACATGGCCTCTGTTTTTCCAGCTGGAAATGGAATGTTCCAACAGGACAACACCCCATGTTACAGGGCTAAATTTGTGTTGGAGTGGTTTCAGGAACATAATACTGTATTCCAATTAGTCTCCTGGACGACTAACTCACCGTATCTCAATCCGATAGAACACATTTGAGATGTCAGCTCAGAATTGATAGACACCAATTCGCAATATCTATCATTTGCGTAACCGTTGCTTTAACATCTGGTACAATCTGTCTCCGGCGATCTTCCAAGGACTTGTGGCATCCATCCCAAGGCGGGTTGAATCTGTGTAGCTCGCTAAATGTGGGCCTACTCGTAATTGACACGTGGTCATAAAAGTTTGGCTCTTTAGTGTATATTAAAATTTTAAAACTTCAATTTAAAAAATTATTTTATCTCTCAGCAATTTTTCTTTCGTTTTTTCGTTACTTAAACCTTAACAAGAAAAATACTTAGAAGTATTACTTATCAATTTTTAGTCAATAATCAAAGTGGAATAAATTGCATCAAAACATAATTTTGGAACTTACGTGGCTGATATATTATAATCAATTAGTATATACGTAAATTAAAATAATTATGCAAGTGTTAATTATAAGTATACATTAATAATGACAAGAATATTAAAAAAATACCCGTATTTATATATATTAAAATTTTGGATTTACTAAAAGGATGGTTCAAGTAATGACGTCATAGTGCTAGAAAAAATGCTTCTTTTACCTATTTATTATGTGACAAATTGACAAATTTAATCACCTGATTTTATCCTAGAAAAATAGGGCTTGAAATAATGGCATTAAATACTAAAAAAGGGGGGAAAGGGGGGAATTTAAATAGTGCTAGAAAAAACGCTACTTTTATCTATTTATTATGTGACAAATTGAGAAATTTAATCACCTGATTTTATCCTAGAAAAATAGAGCTTGAAATAATGGCATTAAATACTCAAAAAAGGGGGAAGGGGGGAATTTAAATAGTGCTAGAAAAAACGCTACTTTTACCTATTTATTATGTGACAAATTGACAAATTTAATCACCTGATTTTATCCTAGAAAAATAGGGCTTGAAATAATGGCATTAAATACTAAAAAAGCAAGGGGGAATTTAAGATAGTGCTTGAATGGTA
The DNA here is from genome assembly GCA_032207245.1 of Pardosa pseudoannulata. Lineage (NCBI taxonomy): Eukaryota > Metazoa > Arthropoda > Arachnida > Araneae > Lycosidae > Pardosa > Pardosa pseudoannulata. The sequence continues at coordinate 73,127,020 of CM063497.1, read as the reverse complement.
TAAAACGTAATGTTTAATTTCAATGTGACAAATTGCAAATTTAATCACCTGATTTTATCCTAGAAAAATAGTGGCTTGAAATAATGGCATTAAATACAAAAAGGGGGGAATTTTAATGCTAACCCTAACATATCAAGAATATAATATGGATGCTTCTGTCCATTCCAGGTCCAAACGTTTCATAAATTTGAGGACAGACGGACAGATAAATTTGGATATTATTATATCGTTGATAAGAAGCTTTGATTTTCTTTTCTATTTAGAAATAACTTCACTCATATTACTTATATAGGTAATATGTCAAAAGGGACAAAATCATACATTTTAAGTGCACATCTGTGCTTGAATAGTATCAGGTAATGCTTAATCTTCAATTAAATTTCATTACCTATATACATAATGTGTAAGAAATTGTCAAAAACATTATTTTTAATATTTAAGCTAAAGGTTTTAAGGTAGATAATGTTTGTTCTTAAATTCAAGCATGTTACTTATACAGGTAATGAGTCAAAATGCGTCAAAAGCATTAATTTTAAGAAGCGTATTCGAAGGATTTAAGGTAATGTTTACTCCTAAATTCATGTGTAATCTCAACTTATATAGGTAATGTGTCAAAAAGTGTGAGAAAAATTCCTTTTACGACATGTACTTTAAACGTTTACGGCTGTGTGTTATTTTAAATTCAAGCATATTAGTTATATACGCCAGAATAAACATATACATTCATTATAAGTTTTGTACTCGAAAGATTTATGGCTATATGTGCCCTCAAGACGCAGGTGAAGTATTATTAAATTGTATAATCTGAATCTGTATGAATTACAACATAAAATTTTAAGAAATAATTGAGGTTTGACATAATTAGAACACAATACATAATTAGAAGTAATAGTTAATCTAAACTACTGCAACTTTTACTTAAATACGTCAGATGAAATATAAAAATTCATTATAAGACATATACTCGAAAGATTTATGGTTATGTGTGCCCTCAAATTGCAGGTGAATTATTTTTAAATTCTATAATCTGAAACTGTATGACTTACAATATAATATTTTAAGAAATAATTGAGGTTTGAAAAATATAACAAAAATTATTTACGGAATTATGCAAGACGAGCAAAGTAAACAATTATTTTCAGTGTAATAATATTCCTACAAAAATTAGTTAAACAACAAAGCCTCTTAATTACATTGTACTTTGAAACAATACATAATTAGAAGTAATAGTTAATCTAAACTACTGCAACTTTTACTTAAGTAGGTCAGAATAAACATAATAATTCATTATAAGACGTATACTCGAAAGATTTATGGTTATGTGTGCCCTCAAATTGCAGGTGAATTATTTTTAAATTCTATAATCTGAAACTGTATGACTTACAATATAATATTTTAAGAAATAATTGAGGTTGGAAAATATAACAAAAATTATTTACGGAATTATGCAAGACGAGCAAAGTAAACAATTATTTTCAGTGTAATAATATTCTAACAAAAATTAGTTAAACAGCAAAGTCTCTTAATTGCACTCTACTTTGAAAGAATACACAGTTAGAAGTAATAGTTAATCTAAACTACTGCAAATAGTTTCTTACATTTCTTTGTGTAACTTTAAAAACTAATCTTAACTCTAAACAGAACACATAAATGTAAAATATGAAAGTGCATTTTCTACAATTTATACCTTAACTGAGACTAAACTATCAGTTAAAACTTATTTAACCCTTGCTACGCTGTCCGCAAAATAAAACTCATTTCATCCCGTTGCCATTATGCCAGGCATAATTTTGTGAAACGAAACAATTAAAGGAGTATTTAACTCAGATTTTGTATTTCTAGTCACGTGGAATGTCTCTCCTCTTTTAGAACATTAAAAATGGCCAGGATTATGTGCGTGAGAAAATTTTCTTTCGCGTAGCAGTTGATGTTTGGTAAGTTTTCAAAATGATGCTTATTTGTTGTTTATGTGGTATATTTAAGTTAACATTTGGCGAAACTTACTCTTATTTTTCGGTCGTGATTTCTTTAAGAATTCATTCAATATGAGTCCAGAATTTCATGAATTAATTTAAAAAGAAATATTCATCTTCTGAAAGATATATTGATATGGCATGTATAAAATGATAAATAATTAGATTAGAAAAGATATTAGAATCAGATTTAGAAAATAATTTTTAAAAAATAAAATAATTAACGTGAATTCATTACGATTGCATACAATTAAATGTTTTTATACAGAAAAATTATTCAGCTATTATTACTAAATGCATAATTGGTAGTTTCCCATGCAACGTGTAATTATTTAATAATTAAATAACGTACATAGTTTTTAACTAGCCAAAATTGTATAGTATAAATTATAGTAATATTTTAACTATATATTGTATAGTATATAGTTGAAATATTCTGAAAGATACTTCTATCAATATACTGTCATAATATTTTGATCACTGTACAGGCTGAAATATATATTGATTTGGTGGGCTTAAAAATATAAATAATTAGATTTAGAAAAGGATAATTTTTTTTTAAATAAAATAACTAACGTGGATTGATTAGGATTCCATAGAATAGTATGTTTGTATATACAAAAAATATTCAGTTAGTAACACTAAATACATCATTGGTAGTTTCACATAAATAGAATAATTATTTAATAATTATATAATGGACATAGTTTTTAACTATTTAAAAAATATAGTTGAAATATTCTGAAAGATACATCTATATATCTGACATAATATTCTGATAATTGTACATGCTGAAATATATATTCATTTGGTGGTCTTAAAAGATAAATAATTAGATATAGAATAGAATATTTTTTAAATAAAATATTAGAGTGAATTGATTACGATTCCATATAATAATGTTTGTATATTCAAAAATATTCAATTATTACCACGAAATAGATAATTGGATAGTTACAGATTTAAAGATTAATTTAATTATTAATTAAATAACGGGAATAATTTTAAATACCTAAAATATAACTGAAATATTCTGAAAGATACATCTATCAATATATTTGTCATAATATTCTGATAACTATATATGCTGAAAGATATATTGATTTGATGGGCTTAAAAAGATAAATAATTAGATTCAGAATAGAATATTTTTTTAAATAAAATATTAGCTTGGATTGATTACGATTCCATATAATAGTACTTTGTATATACAAAAACATATTCAGTTAGTAATACTAAACACATAATTTGTAGTTTCAGATATAAAGAATAATTATTAAATAATTAACATAGTTTTTCACTATCTAAAATATAACTTAGTTGAAATATTCTGAAAGATACATCTATCAATATATCTCTCATAATATTGTGATAACTATACATGCTGAATGATACATTGATTTGGTGGGCTTAAAAAGATAAATAATTAGATTTAGAATAGAAGATTTTGTAAATAAAATATTAGCGTGGATTGATTAAGATCCATATAATAGTATGTTTGCATATATAAACATTTTCAGTTTATATCCCTAAATACATAATTGGTAGTTTCAGATATAACGAATAATTATTTAATAATTATATAATGAACATAGTTTTTAACTATCTAAAATATAGATGAAATATTCTGACAGATACATCTATTAATATATCTGTAGTAATAGTCTGATAACTGTACATACTGAAAAATATATTGATTTGGTGGTCTTAAAAAGATAAATAATTAGATTTAGAATATAATAATTTTTTAAAAATAAAATATTAACGTGGATTGATTACTATTCCATATAATAGTATATTTGTATATACAAAAAATATTTAGTTTGTATCACTAAATACATAATTCGTAGTTTCAAATACAACGTATAATTATTTAATAATTAAATAATGTACATACTTTTTAACTACCTAAAATATAGTTGAAATATTCTGAAACATACATCTATGAATATACTGTCATAATATTCTGATAACTGTACAAACTAAAAATATATTGATTTGGTGGGCTTAAAAAGTTAAATTATTAGATTTAGAAAAGAATAATTTTTCAAAAATAATATAATTAACTTAGATTGATTACGATTCCATGCAGAAGAATGTATGTATACACAAAATAATATTCAGTTAGTATCACTAAATACATAATTGGTAGTTTCAGATACAACGAATAATTATTTAATAATTAAATAATGGACACTTTTTACCTATCTATATAATATAGCTGAAATATTCTGAAAGATACATATATCAATATTTCTGTCATAATATTCTGATAACTGTACATGCTGTAAGATATATTTATTTGGCATGCTTAAAAAATGAATAATTATATTTAGAAAAGAATAATTTTTAAAAAAGAAAGTCATGCACGTGGATCTATTACGATTCCATACAATAGAATGTTTCTATACACAAAAATATTCAGCTAGCATCACTAAATACATAATTAGTAGTTTTAGATGCAAGGAATAATTATTTAATAATTAAATAATGTACATAGTTTTTAACTACCTAAAATATAGTTGAAATATTCTGAAAGATACATCTATCAATATATCTGTCATAATATTCTGATAACTATAAGTTATTTGTCCGTCTAACCTCAAATTTATGAAGCGGTTGTACCTGAAATAGATAGATGCGTCCATATTGGGTTCTTCATGAGTTAGGGTTAGCAACGTTCTAAATCCACTCCTTTCTTCCTTTACTAGCATTTAATGACATTATTTCAAGCACTATAAGAAGCGGTTTAATTTATTGATTTATCCCACAATAAATAGCTAAAATAACATTTTTCTCTTGTATTATAACGTCAACTTTATCAAAAATCATTTCTTATTTGAAATTATTTAAATATCGTCTGAATTATTTTCATACAATTTATCTCTGAACTTAGATATTATTTAAAAAAAATTCTTTTTTATTTGGCTTAAATAATAGTTTAGGTACTTATGGGATAATGTTAAATTTAATCATGGATTAATTTTTGTTGCAATTAACATTTTATTACAGGTATTAACAACAAATTCTATGTACCTCCGGTGTGTAGTAGAAATGATAGATTATTTCCTTTACTTCCATTAATTACTCAGGCAAAAAAAGTTGGGAAAAACTTAACGATAATTTCGACGTCGCTAAAAAAACTTTGAAACATCTTTCTAAATCAATTGAACGTGATTCTAAACTGCATTCACGGCATGTGGGAAATTTAAAGGAGTATCAAGTTAAAAAAATTCTTGAGCGTGTACCAAATAGTTCTAAACCAAAAAATAACAAACTATTTTTATCTGCCTTAAATAGTACTATACATTCTGGAAAATTAAAAATTTCACTGTTCCCGTCATATGAGGGGTTATATACTAATCTAGATATAAATTTACAAAATATAAACTCTATACTGCTATTAACAGTATCGGGAAAATTTAGAGGAGTATAAGGTTACATAAATTACTGCTCTTGTACCAGATAATTCTCATCCAAAAAATAGAAAGCCTTTATTTTATCTGCCTCGTAGAGTACTTTACGTTTCTGGAAAATTCAAAGTTTTATTGATTCCTTCGTATAACGGGCTATATGCTACTAGTTGTAGTTTTTATAATTCATTTGTTGTTGTAACCAAAATTTCTCCATATAAAATAGTATATATTGAAATTTATTATTTTTTTTACACATACTAAAATAACATTTCTAATAGGGTTTGTTTTAAAAATTTATTTAATAACTTTTAAAGCTTTAAAATTAAAAAAAAATTCGATTTTTGTAATTACACAAGTCTTTATTTTAGTTACACGATGAATTACAATTCTTGTTCCCCGTTAGCCTCTAACGAAACAAAACTTGCTGCTGCAGTTTCGCAGTAAAAAGATTTTAGGCAAGAAGCAGTTATGAGCACTTTATAAAGATAAATTGGATTTCTAGTCACGTTATACGTTTCTAAGCCATTACAAGCAACACAAGTTTAAAATCGCGGACAAGTTTTGTTTATTTTCCTATTTGTTACTTTAAACGGTTTAGAAATGACGCTCATTTGTTTACTCAGGAGTTAAAGAAGACGTGGAATAATTAAATTAAAGTTGGCGGTAAAAAAAAAGCTTTTTCTCGGAATTTAAAATTTTTTTAATAAAACATTTCTAGGTTCAACACTTCCTGTTCAAAGTTTATTCTAGCTTACAAGTAGAATATATTTGGAAGTTTTTTTGGAGTCCAGAAGGCACAAATCCTGCTTCTTTTAGGGTTTTTTGTTTCCGTTTGGAATCGATATCCCTATACAATAATAGCCTAATGTTATTATGTCCGTCTGTCCTCGAATTTATGAAGCGTATTTGGTCCTGGAATGAATAGACATCCATATTGGATTTTTGATGAGTTATGCTTAGCAACGCCTGAAATCACTCATTCCTCCTTTTCTCGCATTTAATAGCCATTATTTTAATTTTATCCCCTAAGAGAGGCGATTAAATTTATCAATTTATCACATAATAGGTAAAAAATAACATTTTTTCTATCATTATGACGTCGTTCCTTTAAAAATCTCATTTAATCATTTCTTATTTTAAAAACTTAAATATTGTCTGCATTATTTTCATAAGTTTTTATCACTGAACTTAGACATTACGTAAATAATTTTCTTTTATATTTGGCTTAAATAATAGATTAGGTACATATCAGATAATTTTAAATTTAATAGTAGATTACTTTTTGTTGCAATAAAAATTTATCACAGGTAGAAATAGCAAATTCTACCTACCTCCAGGGTGTAGTAGAAATGGTAGTTTCATTCCTATACTTCCTTTAATTACTATGGCAAAAAAAGTTGGGAAAAACTTAACGATAATTTTGACGTCGCTAAAAAAACTTTGAAACATCTTTCTAAATCAATTGAACGTGATTCTAAACTGCATTCACGGCATGTGGGAAATTTAAAGGAGTATCAAGTTAAAAAAATTCTTGAGCGTGTACCAAATAGTTCTAAAAGAAAAAATAACGAACCATTTTTATCTGCCTTATTGGGTACTTTACAATTCTAGAAAATTAAAAATTTTACTTTTCCCGTCATATGACGGGTTATATACTAGTCTAGTAATAAATTAGCAAAAAAAAAAAGAAGACTCTTTACTGCATTCACAATATCGGGAAAATTTAGAGGAGTATGAATTTAAATAACTTATTGCGCTTGTACCAGATAATTCTCATCCAAAAAATAGAAAGCCTTTATTTTATCTGCCTCGTAGAGTACTTTACGTTTCTGGAAAATTCAAAGTTTTATTGATTCCTTCGTATAACGGGCTATATGCTACTAGTTGTAGTTTTTATAATTCATTTGTTGTTGTAACCAAAATTTCTCCATATAAAATAGTATATATTGAAATTTATTATTTTTTTACACATACTAAAAGAATATTTCTTATAGGGTTTGATTTAAAAAAAGGACTTAATATCTTTAAATCTATAAAATTTAAAAAAATCGATTTTTGTATTTTCACAAGTCTTTATTTTCCTTACACGATGAATTACAATTCTTGTTCCCCATTAGCCTCCTAAAGAAGCCAAACTTACTTTATGCTGCTGCAATAACGCAGTAAAAAGATTTTAGGCAAGAAGCAGTTATGAGCACTTTATAAAGATAAATTGGATTTCTAGTCACGTTATACGTTTCTAAGCCATTACAAGCAACACAAGTTTAAAATCGCGGACAAGTTTTGTTTATTTCACTATTTGTTACTTTAAACGGTTTAGAAATGACGCTCATTTGTTTACCCAGGAGTTAAAGAAGACGTGGAATAATTAAATTAAAGTGTTCGGTAAAATAAAGCTTTTTCTCTCGGAATTTTCTCTAAGATGTCATTTATACATTGTTTGAAAAAACATTTCTATGTTCAACACTTTCTGTTTAAAGTTATTCTAGCTTACAAGTAGAATATATTTGGAGATTTTGTAGATTCCAGAAGGCTCAAATCCTGCTTCTTTTAGGATTTTTTGTTGCCTTTTGGAATCAATATACCCTATATAATGATAGTGTAAGTTATATGTTTGGCTGTCCTCGAATTTAAGAATTATTTGGACCTATAATGGATAGAGACATCCATATTGTATTCTTGAACAGTTAGGGTTAGCAATTTTCGAAATCAGCCAATTCTCCAATTTTCTAACATTTAATTTTTCAATTAAATTTATTAATTTATCACATAATAAATAGATAAAAATAACATTTTTCTAGCATTATGACGTCATTCCTTTAAACATCTCATTTAATCATTTCTTATTTTAAATTATTTAAATATCGTCTGCATTATTTTCACACGATTTATCACTGGACTTAAATATTGCGCAATTTTTTTTAATATTTGGCTTAAATAATAGATTAGGTAATATCAGATAATTTCAAATTTAATCATAGATTTTTTTTTGTTGCAATAAAAACTTTATCACATGTAGAAATAGCAAATTCTACCTACCTCCAGGGTGTAGTAGAAATGATAGTTTCATTACTTTACTTCCATTAATTACTATGGCAAAAAAAGTTGGGAAAAATTTAACGATAATTTTGACGTCGCTAAGAAAAAATTGAAACATCTTTCTAAATGAATTCAACGTGATTCTAAACTGCATTCACAGAATGTTTGGAAGTTTAAAGGAATATGAGAATAAACAAATTCTTGAGCGTGTACCAAATAGTTCTAAACCAAGAAATAACAAACCATTTTTTATCTGCATCATAGGGTACTAAACAATTCTTGAAAATTAAAAATTTACTGTTCCCGTCATATGACGGGTTATATACTACTAGTAATAAATTAACAAAAATAGACTCTAAACTGCATTAACAATATCGGGAAAATTTAGAGGAGTATGAAGATAATTATTTATTGATGCTTGTACCAGAATATTTCAGTCAAAAAATAAACAAATTTTTTTTTAAAGCTCATAGAAATTTTAATACGGTTATAAAATTTCATAAGTTTTCTTGATTCCTCCTTTACAAGCTATATGCTACTAGTTAAATAGTATAAGTTTATAATTATTTCGTTGTTCTAACACAAATTTTAAAAAATAGTATTCTTTTATTGAAATTCATTATTTTTTTCCACATACTAAAAGAATATTTCTATTAGGGTTTGTTTTAAAAAAGACTTTAATAACTTTAACATCTATAAAATTAAAAAAAATTGATTTTTGTATTTTCATAAGCCTTTATTTTCCTTACACGATGAATTACAATTCTTGTTCCGTTAGCCTCCTAAAGAAGCAAAACTTACTTTATGCTGTTGCAATTAGCAGTAAAAAGATTTTAGGCAAGGAGCAGTGATGAGCACTTTATAAAGATAAATTGGATTTCTGGTCATGTTACACGTTTCTAAGCCATTACAAGCAACACAAGTTTAAAATCGAGGACAAATTTTGTTTATTTCCCTATTTGTTACTTTAAACGGTTTAGAAATGACGCTCATTTGTTTACTCAGGAGTTAAAGAAGACGTGGAATAATTAAATTAAAGTGCGCGGTAAAATAAAGCTTTTTCTCTCGGAATTTTCTCTAAGATGTCATTTATAAATGTTTTAATAAAATATTTCTATGTTCAACACTTTCTGTTTAAAATGTATTCTAGCTTACATGTAGAACATATATTTTGGAGATTTTAGTCCAGAAGGCTCAAATCCTGCTTTTTTTAGGATTATTTAATTGCAGTTTGGAATCAATATCCCCTATATAATAATAGCCTAAGTTACGTGTCTGGTGTCCTTAAATTTACGAAGTATTTGGACCTCTAATGGATAGAGTTATATATATTGGAATTTTGATGAGTTAAGGTTAAAAAATATTGAAATGAACCTTTAACCCATTTTCTAACATTTAATTTATCGATTAAATTTATCAATTTATAACATAATAAATAGGTCAGAATAACTTTTTCTAACAGTATGATGTTATTCCTTTAACCATTTCATTTAATCATTTCTTATTTTAAATTATTTAAATATCGTCTGCATTATTTTCATACGTTTTATCACTGAATTTAAATATTAGGTAATTTTCTTTTATATTTGGCTTAAATAATAGATTACACACATATGTGATAGTTCTAAATTTAATTATAGATTATTTTCTGTTGCAATGAAAATTTTATCACAGGCAAATTCTACCTCCAGGGTGTAGTAGAAATGATAGTTTATTTCTTTACTTCCATTAATTACTGTAAAAACAAATGTGGGAAGAACTTAACGATAATTTCGACGTAGCTAAGAAAACTTTGAATTATCGTTCTAAATGAATTCAACCTGATTCTAAACTGAATTCACAGTATCAGAAAAATTTAGAAGAGTGTGAAGAAAAACAAATTATTGAGCGTGTACCAGATAGTTTTAAGCCAAAAAATAAAAAAAAAACATTTTTATCTGCATCATAGGGTACTTTACGATTCTTAAAAATTAAATATTTTACTGATCCCGTCATGTAACGGGTATATACTAGTCTAGTATTAAATTAACAAAAGAAGACTCTATACTACATTAACAGTATCGGGAAAATTTAGAGGAGTTGTTTTAAAACTGCGCTTGTACCAGATAATTCTCATCCATAAAAAATAGGGTACTTTACGATTCTGGAAAATTATTACTGATTCCCTTATACGTACTAAATGAATAGTAGTTTTTATAGTTCGTTTGTTGTTGTATTTCTCCATAAAAAAGTATATATTAATTTATTATTTTTTTACACATACTAACATAAAAGGGTTTTTTTTTAAAAAAATAACTTTAAATCTATAATATTTTAAAAAATCGATTTTTTTAATTTCACAAATTTTCATTTTCCTTACAAGATAGATTACACTTTTTGTTCCGTGTTAGTCTCCTAAAGAAGGGAAACTTACTTTATGCTGCTGCAAGTAACCGGTAAAAATATTTTAGGCAAGAAGCAGTTATGAGCACTTTATAAAGATAAATTGGATTTCTAGTCACGTTACACGTTTCTAAGCCATTACAAGCAACCCAAGTTTAAAATCGCGGACAAGTTTTGTTTATTTCCCTATTTGTTACTTTAAACGGTTTAGAAATGATGCTTATATGTTTACTCAAGAGTTAAATAAAACGTGGAATATTAAATTAAAGTGCTGGGTAAAATAAAACTTTTTCATTCGGAATTTTCTATAAGATGTCATTTATAACTTATTTAATAAAACATTTCTAGGTTCAACACTCCATGTTTAAAGTTTACTCTATCATACAAGTAGAACATATTAGGAGAGTTTTTAGAATCCAAAAGGGTCAAATTCTGCTTCTGGTACGGTTTATTATTGCCGTTTGGAATCGATATCCCCTATATACTAACAGCCTAAATTATCTGTCCGTGTCTGTCCTCGCATTTATGAAGCATCAATATTGGATTCTTGACGAGTTAGGGTTAACAACGTCCGAAATCCACCCCTTCCTTCCTTTTCTAGCATTTAATGCCATTATTCCAAGCCCTATTTTCCCCTATTAGGAGCAGGTGATTAAGTTTATAAATTGGTCACATGATATAGAGCTAAAAATAACATTTTTTCCTAGCATTATGACATCATTTCTTTAACCATCTCATTGAATCATTTCTTATATTAATTTATTTAAGTATCGTCTGCATTATTTTCACACGTTTTATCACTGAACTTAGATATTACGTAAATATATTGCTTTTTTTTATATTTGGCTTAAATAATAGATTAAGCATATATATGTTAATTTTAAATTTTATCATTGATTATTTTTTTTTTTGCAAACGAAAATTTTATCACCGGTATTAACAATAAATTCTATCTACCTCCAGGGTGTAGTAGAAATAATGGTTTCTTTCCTTTATTTCCTTAATTACTCTGGCAAAAAAATTTTGGGAAAAACTTAACGATAATTTCGACGTCGCTAAGAGAAATTTGAAATATCTTTCTAAATAAATTCTACGTGATTCTAAACTGCATTATCAGTATCGGAAGATTTTATAGGAGTATGAATATAAAAAATTATTGATTTTGTACTAGATAATCCTCAATCAAAAAACAAACCGTTTTTTATCTGCCTTATTGGGTACTTTGCAATTCTGGAAAATTCAAAATTTTACTATTCCCGTCATATGACGGGTTATATACTTGTCTAGTAATAAATTAACAAAAAAAAAAAGAAGACTCTTTACTGCATTCACAATATCGGGAAAATTTAGAGGAGTACGAAGATAAACAAATTATTGAGCGTGTAGTAGATAGTTCTCAGAAAAAATTAACAAACCAGTTTTTTTTATCTGCTTCATAGGGTACTTTACGATTCTGAAACATATAAAAACTTTTATTGATCCGTCATACGATGGGCTATATACTATTAGTTAAATAGTAGTTTTTATAGCTCATTTGTTGTTGTAACCCAAATTTCTCCATAAAATTGTGTTTATTGAAATTTATTATTCATTTATACGTACTAAAAGAATATTTTCTAATAGGGTTTGTTTTAAGAAAGGACTTAATGACTTTAAATCTATGAAATTTGAAAAAAATGGATTTTTGTAATTTCACAAGATTTTCTTACAACATAGAATACAATTCTTGTTCCCCGTTAGCCTCCTAAAGAAGCAAAACATACTTTATGCTGCTGCAATTCCGCAGTAAAAAGATTTTAGGCAAGAATCAGTTATGAGCACTTTATAAAGATAAATTGGATTTCTAGTCACGTTGTACGTTTCTAAGCCATTACAAGCAACACAAGTTTAAAATCGGGGACAAGTTTTGTTTATTTCCCTATTTGTTACTTTAAACGGTTTAGAAATGACGCTCATTTGTTTACCCAGGGATTAAAGAAGACGTGGAATAATTAAATTAAAGTGGGCGGTAAAATAAAACTTTTTCTCTCGGAATTGTCTCTTAGATGTCATTTATAAATTGTTTAATAAAACATTTCTATGTTCAACACTTTCTGTTTAAAATTTATTCTAACTTACACGTAGCACACATTTGGAGATTTAGTCCAGAAGACTCAAATTCTGCTTCTAGTAGGATTATTTGTTGCTTTTTAGAATCGGTATCCCCTATATAATATTTACCTAAGTTACGTGTCCGTGTGTCCTTGAATTTTTGAAGCGGTTTTACCTGGAATGGATAGAGTTATATATATTGGAATTTTCGATAATTTAGGTTTAGCAACGTTCGAAATCAACCCTTTCCCCCATTTTCTAACATTTAACTTATCCATTAAATTTATCAATTTATCGCATCATAAATAAGTCAGAATAACTTTTTCTAGCAATAACACATCGTTCCTTTAACCTATCTCGTTTAACCATTTCTTATTTTAAATTATTTAAATATCGTCTGCATTATTTTTATAAGTTTTACCACTGATTTTAGATATTATATACATAATTTACTTTTATATTTGGCTTAAATAATTGATTAGTTACATATGTGATAATTTTAAATTTAATCCTCGTTTATTTTTTTTGTTGCAATGAAAGTTTTATCACAGGTATTAAATACAAATTCTATCTACCTCCAGAGTGTAGTTGAAATGATAGTTTCATTCTTTTACCTCCATTAATTACCGTGGCAAAAAATTGGGGAAGAAGTCAAAGATAATTTCGGCATAGCTAAGAAAACTTTGAAACATCCTTTTAAATGAATTCAACGTGATTCACAGCATGTGGGAAATTTAAAGGAGTATGAAGATAAACAAATTCAATAGAGTGTACAAAATAGTTCTAAACCAAAAAATAACAAACTATTTTTATCTGCCATAAAGGGAATTTTTCGATTCTGAAAAATTAAAATATTTCACAGTTCCCGTCATATGATGGGCGATATGCTACTAGTTAAATAGTTTTTAGAGTTTTTTTTCGTTGTTGTAACACAAATTTAAACATAAAAAATAATAGTATTTATTGAAATTTATAATTTTTTATACGTACTTAAGAATATATCTAATAGTGTTTGTTTTAAAAAAAATGTTTAATAACTTTTAAAGCTTTAAAATTAAAAAAAAATTCGATTTTTGTAATTACACAAGTCTTTATTTTAGTTACACGATGAATTACAATTCTTGTTCCCCGTTAGCCTCCTAAAGCAAAACTTACTTTATGTTACTGCAATTACGCAGTAAAAAGATTTTAGGCAAGAATCAGTTATGTGCACTTTATAAAGATAAATTGGATTTCTAGTCACGTTACACGTTTATAAGCCATTACAAGCAACACAAGTTTAAAATTGCGGACAAGTTTTGTTTATTTCCCTATTTGTTACTTTAAACGGTTTAGAAATAACGCTCATTTGTTTAGTCAGGAGTTAAAGAAGACGTGGAATAATTGAATTAAAGTGTTCGTTAAATAAAGCTTTTTCTCTCGGAATTTTCTCTAAGATGTCATTTATACATTGTTTAATAAAACATTTCTATGTTCAACACTTACTATTTAAAATTTATTCTAGCTTACAAGTAGAACATATTTGAAGAATTTATAGCATCCAGTAGGTTCAAATTCTGCTTCTGGTAAGGTTTTTTATTGCCGTCTGAAATCGATATCCCTATGTAATAATAAAATATGTTATCTCTCCGTCTTTTCTCGAATTTATGAAGAGTTTATACCTGGGATGGATAGAAGCATCCATATCGGATTCTTGATGTGTTATGTTTAGCATCGCCCAAAACCCACACATTCCTCCCTTTTCTCTCATTTAATGGCATTATTTTAAGCCCTATTTTCCCCGGTTAAGAGCAGGTGATTAATTTATCGATTTATCCCACAATAAATAAGTAAAAATAACATTTTTCTCTAGTATTATGACGTCATACCTTTAACCATCTCATTTATTCATTTTTTATTTTACATTATTTAAATATCGTCTGAATTATTTTCATACAATTTATCTCTGAACTTAGATATTATTTAAAAAAAATTCTTTTTTATTTGGCTTAAATAATAGTTTAGGTACTTATGGGATAATGTTAAATTTAATCACAGTTTATATTTTGTTGTAATGAAAATTTTATCACCGATATGAACAACAAATTCTATCTACTTCCGTGTTTTTTGGGAAAAAAAAGCTTTTCCTTGGAATATTCTCTTAGATGCCATTTATAAATTTTCCATTTGTAAATTGCCATTTATAAATATTTCATGTCCTATATTCCCCGGTTAAGAGCAGGGGATTAAATTTACCGATTTATCCCACAATAAATAGGTAAAAATAACATTTTTCTCTAGTATTATGACGTCATACCTTTAATCATCTCATTTAATCATTTCTTATTTTAAATTATTTAAATATCGTCTGAATTATTTTCATACAATTCATCTCTGAATTTAGATATTATTTAAAACATTTTCTTTTATAGTTGGCTTAAATAACAGATTAGGTACTTATGGGATGATTTTAAATTTAATCATGGATTAATTTTTGTTGCAATTAACATTTTATCACAGGTATTAACAACAAATTCTATCTACCTCCAGTGTGTAGTAGAAATGATAGTTTCATTCCTTTTCTTCCATTAATTACTCTGGCAAAAAAAAGTTGGGAAAAACTTAACGATAATTTCGACGTCGCTAAGAAAAATTTGAATTATCTTTCTAAATGAAATCAACAGGATTGTAAACTGCATTATCAGTATCGGAAGATTTTATAGGAGTATGAATATAAAAAATTATTGATTTTGTACTAGATAATCCTCAATCAAAAAACAAACCGTTTTTTATCTGCCTTATTGGGTACTTTAAAATTCTTGAAAATTAAAAATTTTTCTATTCCCTTCATATGACGGGTTATAAACTAGTCTAGTAATAAATTAACAAAAAAACAAAGAAGGCTCTTTACTGCATTCACAGTATCGGGAAAATTTAGAGGAGTACGAAGATAAACAAATTATTGAGTGTGTACCAGATAGTTCTCAGACAAAAAAATAACAAACCTTTTTTTATCTGCCTCATAGAGTTGTTTATGGTTCTGGAAAATTAAAAATTTTACTGATTCCGTCGTATGACGGGCTATATGCTACTAGTTAAATAGTAGTTTTTATTGTTCATTCGTTGTTGTAACCTAGTTTTCTCCATAAAAAATAGTATTTATTGAAATTTATTACTTTTTATACGTACTAAATGAATATTTCTAATATTGTTAGTATTAAAAAAGGATTTAATAACTTTTAAAGCTATAAAATTAAAAAAATATAAATCAATATTTGTAATTTTACAAGGTTTTATATTCCTTACAAGATAGATTACAATTCTTGTTTCATGTTAGCCTCCTAAAGAAGCAAAACTTACTTTATGCTGCTGCAATTACGCAGTAAAAAGATTTTAGGCAAGAAACAGTTATGAGCACTTTATAAAGATAAATTGGATTTCTAGTCACGTTATACGTTTCTAAGCCATTACAAGCAACACAAGTTTAAAATCGTGGACAAGTTTTGTTTATTTCCCTATTTGTTACTTTAAACGGTTTAGAAATGACGCTCATTTGTTTACCCAGGAGTTAAAGAAGACGTGGAATAATTAAATTAAAGTGGGCGGTAAAATAAAAAGTATAAAAATAAACAAATTATTCAGTTTGTACCAAATAGTGCTATGCCAAAAATTAACAAACCATTTTTATCTGCCTCATAGGGTACTTTATGATTCTGGAAAATTAAAATTTTTACTGATTCCGTCATATAACGTGCTATATGCTACTAGTTAAATAGTAGTTTTTATAGTTCGTTCATTGTTGTAACCCAAATTTCTAAATAAAAAATAGTATTTATTGAAATTTATTATTTTTTATACGTACTCAAAGAATATATCTAATAGGGTTTGTTTTAAAAAAGGCTTTAATAATTTTAAATGCTATAAAATTTAATAAAAATTCTTGTATTTTCAAATCTTTACTTTCCATATCTTTTAAATCTTTATTTTCCAAACTATTTTTATCTGCCTCATAGGATACTTTACGATTCTGAAAATTTAAAACTTTTACTGATACCATAAAACGCGGGTATATGCTACTAGTTAAATAGTAGTTTTTATAGTTCGTTTGTCGTTGTAACCCAAATTTCTGCATAAAAATAGTGTTTATTGATATTTATTATTTGTTACTTTACGAAAGAAGCAAAACTTACTTTATGCTGCTGCAATTAAGCAGTAAAAAGATTTTAGGCAAGAAGCAGTTATGAGTAATCTATAAAGATAAATTGGATTTATAGTAACGTTGTACGTTTCTAAACCATTACAAGCAATACAAGTTTTGTTTATTTCCCTATTTGTTACTTTAAACGGTTTAGAAATGACGCTCATTTGTTTACTCAGAAGTTAAAGAAGACGTGGAATAATTAAATTAAAGTGGGCAGTAAAATAAAGCTTTATCTTTTAGAATTTTCTCTTAGACGTCATTTATAAATTGTTTAATAAAATATTTCTATGTTCAACACTTTCTGCTTAAAATCTATTTTAGATTACATGTAGCACAAATTTGGAGATTTAGTCCAGAAGGCTCAAATTCTGCTTCTGATAGGGTTATTTTTTGCTTTTTGGAATCGGTATAACCTATATAATATTAGCCTAAGTTATGTGTCCGTCTGTCCTTGAATTTATGAAGCAATTTTACCTGGAATGGATAGAGTCATATATATTGGATTTTTGATGAGTTAGGGTTAAAAACTATTGAAATGAACCTTTCCCCTATTTTCTATTATCCGCCACCTTTAATTTATCGATTAAATTTATCAATTTATAACATAATAAATAGGTCAGTATAACTTTTTCTAGCATTAAGACGTCATTCCTTTAACTATTTCATTTAGGCATTTCTTATTTTAAATTATTTAAATGTCGCCTGCATTATTTTCATACGTTTTATCACTGAACTTAGATATTACGTAAATAACCTTTTTATATTTCGCTTAAAAAGTAGATTAAGCACATATATAATAGTTTTAAATTTAATTATAGCTTATTTTGTGTTGCATTGGAAATTTTAACACATGCAAATCCAACCTCCAGTGTGTAGTAGAAATATTAGTTTCATTCCTTTACTTCCATTAATTACTCTCAAAATAAAGGTGAGAAGAACTTAACGATAATTTCGACGTAGCTAAGAAAACTTTGAATTATCGTTCTAAATGAATTCAATGGGATTCTAAACTGCATTCACAGTATCTAGGAAATTTAGAGGAGTATGAAGATAAACAAATTATTGAGCATGTACTAGATAATTCTCAGCCAAAAATAGCAAATAACTTTTTTTATCTGCCTCATCGGGTACTTTACGATTCTGGAAAATTAAAATTTTTGCTGATCCCTTTATATGACGGTCTATATGCTACTAGTTGAATAGAAGTTTTTATAGTTCATCCGTTATGGCAACACAAATTTCTTCATAGAAATAGTATTTATAGAAATGTATTATTTTTTATACATACTAAATGAATATTTCTAATATGTTTTGTTTTAAGACAGGATATAATAACTTTAAAAGCTATAAAATTCTGAAACACAAAATCGATTTTTGTAACTTCACAAGTTTTCATTTTCCTTACAAGATAGATTACACTTTTTGTTCCGTGTTAGTCTCCTAAAGAAGGGAAACTTACTTTATGCTGCTGCAAGTAAGCGGTAAAAACATTTTAGGCAAGAAGCAGTTATGAGCACTTTATAAAGATAAATTGGATTTCTAGTCACGTTATACGTTTCTAAGCCATTACAAGCAACACAAGTTTAAAATCGCGGACAAGTTTTGTTTATTTCTCTATTTGTTACTTTAAACGGTTTAGAAATGACGCTCATTTGTTTACTCAGGAGTTAAAGAAGACGTGGAATAATTAAATTAAAGTGTGCTGTAAAATAAAGCTTTTTCTCTCGGAATTTTCTCTAAGATGTCATTTATAAATTGTTTAACAAAACATTTCTATGTTCAACACTTTCTGTTTAAAATTTATTCGAGGTTATGTGTAGAACATATTTAGAGAATTTATAGAGTCTAGAAAGCTAAAATCCTGCGTCTGGTAGAAGGTATCCCCTATAAAATAATAGCCCATAAGTTATCTGTCCTCCAATTTATGAAGCGGTTGTACCTGGAATCGATAGAGGTATTCACAATTGCTTAATTATCAGTTAGGGATATCAACTTTCGAAATCCACCAATTCCTCCCTTTTCTACCATTTCATGCCATTATTTCAAAACTTTTGTTTCCCGGTTAAGAACAGGTGATTAAATTTATCAATTTATCACATTAAAAAATAGGTAAAAATAATATTTTCTCTTCTAGCATTATGATGTCATTCCTTTAACCATCTAATTTAATAATTTCTTTTTGTTAAATTATTTAAATATCATCTGCATTATTTTCATATGTTTTATCACAGAACTTTGATATTATGTAAATAATATTAAATCAGTAAAAAGTAGTAGGAAACTTTTTTATTGCCGTCTGGAATCGGTATCCCCTATAAAATAATAGCCTCAGTTATCTGTCTGTCTGTCCTCGAATTTAGTTGGACCTACAATGGATAGAGACATCCATATTGGATTTTTGATGAGTTAAGGTTAGCAAGTTCGAAATCAATCCCTTCCCTTTTCTAAACATTTAATTTATCGATTAAATTTTTTCAATTTATCACATAACGAACTGACATCTTTTAACCAATTTTATTTCGCGGTGGTCAAAACACCTCGAATGGATAGATACATTCATATTGGATGATTTAGGATTTGCAATGTTCGGATTTCACCCCTTCCCCCCTTTTCTAGCATTTAATGCCATTATTTCAATCCCTATTTTCCCTTATTAAAAGCATGAGATTAAATTTATCAATTTATCACATTATAAGTAGATGAAAATAACATTTTTTCTAGCTTTATGACACTCTTTCTTTAACCATTTCATTTAATCATTTTTTATTTTAAATTATTTAAATACCGTCTGCATTATTTTCATATGTTTTAGATATGACTTAAATAATAATAGTATTTTATATTTTGCTAATTTTATATTTTGATTAGGTAGGTACATATGTGCTAAATTTGAATTTAATCATCGATTATGTTTTGTTGCAATGAAAATTTTATCACCGGTTTTAACAATAAATTCTTTTTATAAAAGTCTAGGTATCTATTTCACGGAATAATAAATATCGAGCTTTTAAGTTATATATCTTTGAAAATTAAGAAGTTTGTTTGTTTGCGTGTTTGTTTTTATACATACAATTTATCACATTATAAGCAGATAAAAATAAAAAAAATTTCTAGCTTTATGTCGTCATTCCTTTAAACATCTCACTTAATCATTTCTTATTTTAAATTATTTAAATATCGTCTGCATTATTTTCGTACGTTTTATCACTGAAGTTAGATATGACCCAAATAATTTTCTTTTAAATTTGGATTAAATAATAGATTAGGTACATATGTGATCATTTTAAATTATACATTGATTATTTTTTGTTCCAAGAAAGTTTTATCATCAGTGTTAACAACACGTTCTTTTCATAATAGTCTAGGAGTCTTTTACACCGATTAATATATATCTCGTGTTTAAGTTAAATATCTTTGAAAATTAAGAAGTTTGTTCGTTTGTGTGTATGTCTTTTATGCACTACCACACGGTTTGGGAATTTCCGGGGTTTTCAAACGGTCTTATCACTGATCAATGTATCACTGATCTAGCTCGTTAGCTGTTTAGGATTTGACAGTACCCTTGGCTATATTACAATACCGTCTGTATTATTTTCATATGTTTTATATATGACTTAAATAATAGTATTTTATATTTTGCTAAAATAATAGATTAGGTAGGTACATATGTGCTAAATTTGAATTTAATCATCGATTATGTTTTGTTCCCATGAAAATTTTATCACCGATATTAACAACAAATTATTTTCATAAAAATCGAGGAATCTATTTCACGGCATAATAAATATCTAGCGTTTATGTTATATATTTTTGAAAATTAAGAAGTTTGTTAGGTTCTATGTTTGATTTTATATATATCCACACGGTTTGACTAAATAAATTCTACGTGATTCTAAACTGCATTCACAGTATCGGGAGACTTTAGAGGAGTATGAAATAATCAAATTATTGATCGTGTGCCAGATAATTCTCGGCTAAAAATAATCCTTTTTTAACTGCTTTACATAGAATACTTTACAATTCTGGAAAATCATATGTTTTACTGATCCCGTCAAAGATCGGCTAAATGCTAATATTAAATAATTTAAAGTTGATTTAGAATTCTACGGTCTACTTTTGCGCAAGACGAGGGCTAATGAGACCGGGACCTACAGCTTCAAGCCGATTCCGATTGGTTACGAACATCCATTCCAAGTCCAAGGGATTCGAACACACGGACTCCGTCACCAAAGATGATCACCCTAACCAATAGGCCATCGTTCAGTAATTTAGCGTAGAAGATTTGAAATTAAGCATTACAGATAACTATAAGCAATGCACCATTACAAATCATTCGTAATGCTGAAGTTAATTCTGCAAAATCATTCTTTTCCAAAACAAATAACATCCCCTTAATGATATATAATATCTCTCAGGTATAAACATCCCAAAAGCAATAAGAAAAATGTATTATATCGATTATTTTTGGCAGATGTTCTTTAATACTTACCTTAACTGCTATATATCAACAACTTGACTTTTCACTTTTAAGTACGAGCAAAAAATTTACTTTTTAGCGTTTTCGATGTTCTACTTACTGTTTATCGTTGATTACTTTAAATATCTGTCCCTCTGCATATTTCACACTTCATTTATCAGAATTTGAACGCAATTAAACGTGAATTCATTTTTTAATTTATTTCGCTATCATAAGGGAATAAACATATTTCAAATTAAAGACTGGGTTATTACTATGAAAAATTTAAAGATTGAAAAGACTGGATTTAGACAATTCTGTTTCAAAAGTTAATAATTTTGGTTATAATAAATCAATATGAAATTTTAGCATATTGTTATAAATATATGTAGAGTGGAACTCCTCTGGTCGGCCACCCCTCCATACCGAGAATATTTGGCACCTTAGAGGGTTTTTGCCGATCTGAAAGGTTTTATTTACTATTATAAGATAATTACTATAATGCGTAATAGAAACAAGTCTGACATATATTCCTTATGTAAAAGAAATTTAAAACTTATCTAAATAGAAAATAGTACTTTATTTCATGCTTCTTTACATTTTTATAAAAAAAGGTTACAATTTGTTTCTGTTTGTTCTGTATTCTTCGTACTTTTTCATTCAACAAATTATTTTCTTTAATGAATTTGTTGGTTTCCGTTCTTCCGCAGTTAAATATTTCAGCTAACTTTCTTGCCGATTTGCCATTCTCATATTCACGCAGAACTTCAGTGCTCTGCTCGAGATTTAGAAAAACGCATTTCGACATCGTTACAACTTAGATCACTGACCAACTAATGAAACTGGTGTAAATGACATTTTTGCTGACAGAGGTGAAACTGTACCTTAACTTTACCGATTGGAATTCCAAACAAAGGCACTAGGACACATTCAAGGCTTGGTTGTCCAGTTCCTCCCACAGTTTCTATGGATGGTGCAATAGGTATTCCCTATCTGAAGGTTGTGGGGAGAATACAAAAGAGTAACATCTTTAATCTTTCTTAGAAATGGGGGGGTGGACTTCTCAAGTTATTCTTTTGTCTTATATCCGACCATAAACCTAACCTTGAGTTTTTCTGCTCAAAATTATAGCATGGAGTGAGTAGAATTTCCCGAAAAATGAAAGGGACAATCCCACTTGGTGGCCGTTTAGAGTGGGTCGGGTGGCCGCTGATACAGGTTATTTTACCATTATGTCTATGAGTCGAAAAATCCGTGCCACGAAAAATTAGAAGGGTGGCCGCTTTACAGGGGTGAACACTCGGAGATGTTTCATGGTATATAAATGTGATATAAATTTCAAGGTAATCTACGTAACATACTATTGAATTTATGAAATATTGGTTACTAATTTACTAAAAATATGTTTGTTGATAATATCCTATGTACATGCTTTTATTCCCATTGTATGCCCCCATTTTTTCATAATATTACCATTTTAGTTTATACAATAGTTTTAGACCAGGAATTCATAACTTTTTAAACTTTAGAGCACATTCTAGTGCAATAATGGGGCGGTGAAGACATCTATTTTCTGAAGGACAATTTATTGGTGGGTATATAGGAAGTACTGCACATGATATGGAAAAATTTTTCCAATAGGTTAACAAGGACTACTTGACTGAAATGTTAAAACTAAAAATGGAAGAATCGTGTTTTTTGGCGATTAGTATTATTTGACACACTTACACGGATTTTGTTTTGTAGTAACATTTGAGAGGTAGTGGTAGAACTTTTTGATAGAGACTAACCCTTATATGTTGACAGGGAATAGTGACTGACATGTTAAAATTAAAAATTCAAGATTCATGCTTTTTTGCAATTAGTATTTTTTGACACTTTTACATGGATTATGTTTAGTAAAAACATGTGGGTTAGTCTCAGGACTATTTGATGTAGACTAACCCAGATATGTTGACAGGAAGTATTTGACTGATATGTTAAAATTAAAAAAATTAGGATTCGTATCCTTTGACGATTAGTAATGTTTGACACGTTCACATGAATTTTGATTACCAGAAACATGTGGGTTAGTCTCAGGACTATTTGATGAAGACTAACCCACATATTTTGACAGGGTTTGACTGGCATGCTACAAATAAAATTGAGGATTCGTGTCTTTTGACGATTAGTACTATTTGACACACTCATAAGGATTTCATTTATAGAAATGTATGAGTATTGGTTTCGGGACTATAGTATAGAAACTAACCCAAATATGATGACAGGAAATATTTCACTGATATGTTAAATTTAAAAAAATTGAAGATTCGTGTCTTTTGAACATTAGTAATTTTTGACACGTTTACATGAATTTTGATTAGCAGAAACATGTGGGTTGGTCTTAGGCCTATTTGATGAAGAATAACCCACATATGTTGACAGGGTTTCACTGACATGCTACAAGTGAAATTGAGGATTCATGTCTTTTGGCGATTAGTATTTTTTGACACACTCACAAGGATTTTATTTATAGCAATGTATGAGTATTGGTTTTGGGACTATTTTATAGAAACCAATACGCATAAGATGAAATGAAATATTTGACTGATGTGTTAAAAATAAAAAATCAAGATTCATGTCTTTTGACATTTAGTAAGTTTTGACACGTTTGTATGGATGTTATTTAGTAGAAACATGTGGGTTAGTCTCAGGACTATTTGATGAAAACCAACCCACACATATTCACAGGGACTATTTGACTGACATGCTATAAACAAAAATTGAAGATTCGTATCTTTAGACGATTAGTATTATTTCATACACTCACAAGGAATTTATTTATAGCAGTGTATGAGAGTTGGTTTCGGGGCTATTTTATAGAAACTGACCAACATATGATGACAGGAAATATTTGACTGATATGTTAAAAATAAAAATGGAAGATTTGTGTCTTTTAACGATTAGTAATTTTTGACAATTTCAAATGGATTTTGATTAGCAAAAACATGTGGGTTAGTCTCAGGACTATTTGATGGAGAGTAACCCACATATGTTGACAGAGTTTGACTGGCAAGCTACAAATAAAATTGAGGATTCGTGTCTTTTGACGATTAGTATTATTTGATACACTCACAAGGATTTTATTTATAGCAATGTATGAGGGTTGGTTTCGGGACTATTTCATAGAAATTAACCCATATATGTTAACAGGAAATATTTGACTGACATGTTAAAATTAAAAATTTAAGATTCATGTCTTTTAACGATTAGTAATTTTTGACACTTTTACATGGATTTTGTTTAGTAGAAACATGTATGTTAGTCTCAGGAGTGTTTTATTAAAACTAACCCACACATGTTGACAAGGACTATTTGACTAGTAGGCTACAAATAAAAATTGAATATTCGGGTCTTTCGACGATTACCGAACCGTTATTTGATACACTCACAGGAATTTTGCTTAGTAGAAACATATAAAGGATAATGTCAGGATTATTTGATAGAGACTAACCCACATATGTGGACAGGAACAATTTGACTGATATGTTAAAATTAAAATTAAAAGTTAAGCTTCTAATTTGTATAGTTTTAATTATTACTAAAAAACGAACTCCCCCACTTCCACTCCGGTACATGCAACACTCATAACACCAAAAATTCATTTAGTATAGTTTTTCTACTCTTTAAAACGACAAATATTTTGCATTAAGCTTTCACCACGGAGAATAGCTTAACTATAACTAACGTAAAAGTGTTTCACTTAAAATAATCGGGAGTAATTTAAAACAGACGAATTTCAGTGAAGCATGACAAGTAAAATTTAAACTGAATCCCTAAGTTAATGGGGCAAAGCACATTTACTGGAAACAAAAATATAAATGAAACGGTTTAATATTTCTCAAGGCTAAAAAAATTTGAAAGGGCTAAAAGAAAAATTTGTTTTATAAAGATCATGACCCGCGGTTACTTCAGAATTCCTAATTTTTCGCTAAATACCCGACAACGATAAGCAAGATGCATATCCAATTTCATGCAAAAGAAGGGGAAATTTTTTTCCTTGTAATTTCGATACATTTCTTTTAACTTTTTTTTCTCTTTTTGATAATGACTGTCTCTCGTATATTTTAAGCTTCATTTATTAGCATTCGATCGCAATTAAACTCTGTAACTGCTTTCTGTCTGTTATATTTAACTAGTGAAACACATTACAGACATCTCGCTTAACTTAGATTTGTTATTATTTTAACTTCTATTCTTTTATTTTATATAAAGAGTTGTAAATTGGGTGGAACATCATCTGCTTTAAAAGAAATGTCTTTGTATTAAGTTCTGAGTCGATGACGACGAAAATTAAGTTGAGAAATACAACGACAAATATCAGTTCCTGTTTATAAAAAGAAAAGTGAATGCTTTGGTATTACTTTATCAAAAATATGCAGTAAGTTTTTTTAGGCAGATTACTCCTGCAAAAGTAAAGATCTACGTATATAGAAGGTGGTGACCATTAAGAAGATTTGAAGACAGAAGAGATGTTTTTATTCACAAAATCTGCTGAAGGCTTATTGCAATGAACGGAAAAGGACAAGTTGAAGAGTGACACATTAAGATGCAGTATACAGGGGTCACGTAAGACCAAAATGTCAGTACCTGTGTCCACCTGTAACTTGAAGAAATTCCGATGGGTTGCATCTGGGGAGAATCCAGAATGATCATAGTAAGCAAACAGCAAAAGGGTTACAACCAATATTTATTGATATGGGTAAATCAGATTGAATTTTGATAACGATGGGGTGAAGAGTAAAATGAAGAGAGAGGATCCTCGAAAGAAAATGAGAGGGCAGTTGATGAGGAGACTGCAGGATTCCTGATGGTGATGACCTAGCTGCCTTTCCTGAGTGCCGAAAGTGACGACCCAGCGAGATGAGGCAAAAATGAAGGAGCTAGATGATCTCCGAAAGAAGAGAGGGCTGATGATGAAAGAAGGGGACTAAAGGAGATTCCTGAAGGTGACTACCTAGCTGCCGTTCCTGAGTGCCGAACGTGACTCCCCAGCAGTACTGTTCAATGCTGATGCCTCAACTAACTCCTGAGCTGTATCTCGACCGATACTCACTCGTTGCCCGTAGAAGTGTCATTGTTTCTTCAGTGTTCTCCCTCTCTCAACTTCCTCTGAGTAAATCATAATTTACTGCTTTGACGACTGGCATCACCACCTCTCACTTGTAGATAATTTTATCGTTAAATGCTGCTGTCTTAATGCTATTCTGATTGCATAAGCATTAAATTGTAAATAATAGATATAAGTATTAAAATGTTAAGTTTTCCGAATGTTAATTAGTATTTTTTGCCAAATACATAATCTGGGTTAAAGCTATAAGTAGTGTAAAATTATAAGCATGTGCAGTAAACTGTACTTGCATTATAATAGTGTAATTTTTATTTTTTATGAATATGCATAAATAATTATCTATACATAAAAAGAGTTTTGTGTATTAAAACATTGTATGCGGGACACGTACTATTACGTTTTTGACGATTAATACTTGAGCGCGGGGTACGTACCAGTACGAGTTAGGGTAACAAACAACATGGTTTGTTTGTGGGTACAAAAATAACGGTATATACAGGAAAACGATCTGAATGTTCTTGTTTACTAGATAGATTCCGGAAAATAGATTCTAGACAGATTCTGGAAGCATAAAAACTAGTTTATACATCTGTCGATTTGGAACCACAGAACGGGAAGGTTGATTAAAAAATCAAATTAGATTTGAAATTAACTTTCTATTTATCCTTGCGAAAATGAGTGAATTTAGTGAAGATAATTATGATAAAATCTTCGCTAATGCATTTCAGAATTTATCCACTAAAGATATATATTTTTTGTTTACAAAAATCTTATGGTTGTTATTTATACATTTTTTTATATTTGTTTTATATATTTCAGTATAAAATAAGAAAAATTGGTAAAAAATTTAAATAATTTTCGATCTATTGAGATTTAACAGAATAACTAAATTTACGAGCAAAACGCCCGCTCGCGGTACAATTCCGTTGCGAAATGCACCCGCACACGATGTGTTAATACAATTACAGTTAAACAAATGATTATATATCTTCTAGACCCACCTGCATTGGGAAACAGTGGTGAAAATGTACAAATGTATGTTTTGAAAATGCTAAATTAGAATCCCTTATACTCCAATAACTTGATAAGTAATGGTCACATTGCCATAACACTATGATTTAAGTCCTTTGAAGATTAGTATTAACTAACATATATTTTCTTTTGTAAAAATATATTTTGGTTAGTTTCAGGACAATATGACAGTATGACTGGGAATATTTTACTGGTGTGAGGAATGAAAACAGAAATTTTGATATCTAAGTCAATTGTTTACAGCACTAGTTACAACAATATGATTCCCCTTATTTATGTACAACATTAAAAAAAAAGCTCATTTAGTATAATTTTTCCGTCGTTTAAATAAGTAAATATTCAACATTGACGTTTTGTTGTGGAGAGCAGATTACTTACAAAGTGTTTCACTTAAAATAATCTTGAGTAATTTAAAACTGAAGACATTCACTGAAGCATGACAACGAAAATTAAAAAATGAATCCCAAAGTTAATGGGGTAAAGCATATTTACCGGAAACAAAAAGATAAAAGGTTTAATATTCCTCATTATAAAAAGAAAAAATGAATGCTTTGGTATTACTTTTCAAAAATGTGCAGCAAGTTATTTTAGGCGGATTACACTTACCAAAAGTAAATATCTATTTAGAAGGTGATGACCATTAAGCAGGTTTGGGAAGACAGAAGGAATCATTTTATTCATGGACTCCGCGGAAGGCTTATTACTCAGAAGAATGACACATTAAGATTCAGTACACAGGGGTCACGTAAGACCAAAAAGTCAGGACTTGTGTCCAATGCAATTTGTAGAAATTCCCATGCTATGCATCTAGAGAATGGTCATAGTAAGTAATTATCAAAAGTACTACACCCAAAATTTATTACTATTGGCAAATCAGATTGAATATTGATAACTTTAGGGAGAGGTGGAATTGGAGGACATAGAAGATCTCCGAAAGAAGAGAGGGCTGATTATGAAAGAAGGAGACTGCAGGAGATTCATGACGTTCCTGAGTCCCGAACGTGGTCCTGCAAAGTTCCCGCTATCGATGCCTTAACTGAAGTCTAAGCCGTCTCTCGACCGATGCCTACTCGTTGTCCAAAAATGTGAGCCCCGTTTTATTATTGTGTTCCATCTCTCAACTTCCCTCCAGCAAATCATAATTTACTGGTTTTTTGACTGTAGTCACCACCTCTCACATTTAGATAATTTCATGTTTAAATGCTGCTGTCTTAATACTATAATGACTGTATAAGTGTAAAATTCTAAACAATAAATATAAGTAACAAAATGTGAAGTTTTCAGAATGTTAATTCTTATTTTTCGCTGAACACATAATCATGGTTAAAGATGTAAGTAAATCATTGTTATGAGTAAGTGTAGTAAACTTTGAGTACATTATGCAACAATGTAATTTCATGTTAACAATGTAATTTCTTGTTTTTAAGAATATGTGTAAATAATTATCTATTCTTAAAAATAGTTTTATGTATGAATACGGTCCCAATAAAAAAAATGATTATATATCTTCGAGTTCCAATAACATTAGGAAACTTAATGGTGAAAATTTATAAATGTATTTTTCGAAAATGTCAAATGAGCATCACTTATAATTCAATATTTCATAAGTAATGGTTACGTTGTCATAATACTTCCATTGATGTCATTTGAGTATTATCTAACATACGTATATTTTCTATTGTGGCAATATATGTTGGTTTGTTTCGTTACAATTTGTGAAACCTAACACATGTATGTGCACTTAGACTATTTGACTGATGTGTTAGGCATAGAAATTGAAATCTAGGTATCTAACTAGTTTGTTTTCAGTACTAGTTACAACAATATGACTTCGCCCTGCGTACAGCATTCATAAAAACAAAACTCATTTAGTAGAATTTTTCGGTCTTTTAAATACGTAAATATTCTGCATTGAGCTTCTGTCATGGAGAACGGATTAACTATAAAAGTGTTTCACTTAAAATAATCAAGAGTAATTTAAAACTGCTGATCCTCACGGAAGCATGTCAACAAAAAGTTAAACTGAATCCCTAACTTAATGGGGTAAAACATATTTACCGGAAACAAAAAGATAAAAGAAAATGTTTAATATTTCTCATGGCTAAAAAACTCGAAAAAGCTAAAAGATAAATTTGTTTTATAACTATCATGCACCGTGGTTACTTGAGAATACGTAATTTTTCGTTAAATTCCCGACACCGATAAGCAAGATGAATATTCAATTTCATGCAAAAGAAGGCAAATTTTCTTGCTTGTATTTTCGATATATTTCTTTTCCGTTTTTTCTCTCCTTTTGTTAATGACTCTCTCTCGTATATTTTAAGCTTCATTTACCAGCATTCGATCGCAATTAAACTCTAGATTTTTACTGCTTTTTGTCTGTGACTTTAACTGGATTGCGTGTAAACACGTAGCAAACAAGACGCGAAGATTTGTCATTATTATAAATTGCTTTCTTCCATCTTACATAACGAGGTGCAAATTAGGTGGAAAATCATCAGTTCTTAAAGGAAGTTCATTTGGGGAGAGCTTCGAATCGATAACGATAATAAGGTTTAACAATGTAAAGACAAATGTCAATTTGTTGTTATACGAATCAAAGTGAATGTTTTTGCGTTACTTTTTAAAACTTCTGTTTCTTGATAATGAACATATATATACACTATATCAGGGGTGCCCCAAAAAATTTACTGAACTGAGGTGGGCCGTACATATAAAAAAAACAACAAATTATTCAAAATATTTTATTATCGTGCAATATTCAAAACATGCATTTGTTTTCATTCATTTATTTTCCCCTTGTAACTTCTGATTTAGTTCATTTAGTTTCACTGTTATATCAGTTATAAAACATAAATGTAGAAGCCATTGATCACCCGAAAGTTCACTTATATCACTACTATATTATTTTATACATCAAATTAAACATTTTGGAGGTTATAATTTCAAACGCATCCTTAGCTTGCATTTTCTAAATAAACAATACCTTAACCCCTTCCCTGTTTTGCCCGTACTGCGTACGGGCACAGCTTTCGGGTCTTTACGGATTTGCCCGTACGTCGTAGGGGCAATCTGATTTTTATTTCGCTTGCACTCTTTCGGCAGTATTTTATCCAATTTTAGTAACAAATTATTCGTACAGTTATCCAGTAAATGATAGTTTGCAGTTTATTGTATTTTCTACTCTGATTGGTTCAAAACCGCGGTTTTTTCACCTGTTTTGTATCAGAAGACGAATTGTTATCTTTCAGTGTATAGCTTTCTGGTTACATTTTACTAACCACTTGATAATTTTATTGATGTAAGAGTTGAATAATATATTTTTACTTTAATATAATGGATAATTCAGAGCGTATGGAGCTAATTTCTTGTGATTCGAACTGTGACTCGGAATCAGAAACTGAATTATCTGTAAATGATAGTAGCGAAAGTTTACTAGATGACCTGGATAGTAGTGACTCTGATAGTAGTACATATGGAATCAGTCAAGCAAGACAATTTTTTAATATTAATTGTGATAATTATTTGGATCCGCCTCCTAGATTTGCTTTCACTGGAATTCCAAAAATTAACTTGGATATCGATGAGACTAAGGATAAACGTTAGTTCTATAATGATTTCATAGAAAGAAAAAAAGTTGTAATAAATGCTTAAAAATATTAGAAATGTTCATTTTAATAATATATCTTTACTTAAAAATGTAAAATGAACAAAAAAATGCAATAAAAAAATGTGACATTTTTTGACCGAATTCTGGGAAAAAATTAAACTGTCAAAGGGTTAATTATCCCTTTATAATTAATGATAATTTCCCAATAACCATAAATATAATTTTTAACTTTCTTTCTATACAACGTTCACTGACTGGTCGGTCAGAGCACGTACAATTAACGCTAGTCAGCTGGTTGTATAAGTCATGGACGATTGACAGAATATTCTAGAACACTCAAATTTCAACGTAACCTGTCCACTCAGAGACCAGGTTTACGTTGGTTACTATCAAGTCTTAACGTACATAATATGTGATATTTGTTATTGTACATATTAACAATAAAAATCTATGTTTCAACTGTATATAGGCAAAATAACTAAAACTATATAGACAGTTGAAAACTTCAATTGGGCCGCAAAAAGTTTTTAAATGGGCCGCTGGTTGGGCATGCCTGCTCTATATAATAATAGCCTAAGTTATCTGTCCATCTGTCCTCGAATTTATGAAGCGGTTGTATCTGGAATGGATAGATGCATCCGTACTTGATTCTTGATGAGTTAAATCTTTTTATTGCATTTTAAAGTAAGTTTTTCTTCTTTAGGAGAAAACGGAGAACAAGAATTGTAATCCATCGTGTAAGTAAAATAAAGACTTGTGAAAATACAAAAATCGATTTTGAGTTTTAGAGTTTGAGAGCTATTAAATCTTTTTTAAAACAAACCCTATTAGAAATCTTTTTCTAGTATGTTTAAAACAAATAATAAATTTCTATACAAGCATAGTAAAAATATGTAAAATTTTATCTTTAAACTTATATTATTTTACGTGGTAGTTTTTATAACTGCTTGCCATCTGTATAAAAATTATTAAGTGTCATGATTTTTAATTTTTCCTTTAGAAGGAAACGGGGAACAAGAATAGTAATCCATCGTGTAAGGAAAATAAAGACTTGTGAAAATACAATGCTTATCAACGTTCGAAATTCATCCCTTCCCCCCTTTTCTAGCATTTAATGCGATTATTTCAAGCCCTATTTTCCCATGATAAGATCAGGCGATTAAATTTAACAATTTGTCACACAATAAATAGGTAAAAATAACATTTTTTTCAAGCATTATAACGTCATTCTTTTAACCATCTCATTTAATCATTCCTTATTTTAAAATATTTAGATATCGTCTGTATTTGTTTGATATGTTTTATCACTGAAGATATTATGTAAATATTTTTCTTTTATATTTGGCTTAAATAATAGATTAGATACATATGTGATGATTTTAAATTTAATCATCGATTATTTTTCTTGCAATGAAACTTCTATCACAGGTCTTAACAAAAAATTCTATCTATCTCCAGGGTGTAGTGGAAACGATAGTTTCATTCTTTACTTCCATTAATTACTGTCGCAAATATTTGTGATGAACTTAACGATAATTTCGACGTAGATAAGGGCAGGTCTCACCAAATTCGTTTAACGGTTAAACACGATTAACCCATGGTGCCAATCAAAGGTGAGAAGCAATTCTAGGTTTAAACAGAAATTAATCCTTTAAACTATCCTTTAAACGATTTCGGTGAAACCGGCCCAAATAAAACTTTGAATTATCTTTTATTTTTGTTGGAATGAAACTTTTATCACCGGTATTAACAGCAAACTGTATCTACCTCCAGGGTGTAGTGAAAATAATAGTTTCATTTCTTTACCTCCCTTAATAAATGTGGCAAAAACAATTAGTGAGAATTTAGCGATAATTTTGAGTTATCTAAGAAAACTTTGAATTATCTTTCTAAATGAATTCAAGGTGATTCTAAAATGCATTCACAGTATCGAGGGTCTTTAGAGGAGTATGAAGATAAACAAATTATTGACTGTGTACCATATAATTCTCATCCACAAAAAAATCCTTTTTTTATCTGCTTTACGGGACACTGTACAATTGTGAAAATTTTTTAATTTTACTGATCCCGTCATATGACGGGCTATATGCTGGTATAACTCGAAAAACATATAAGAAAATCTTTTTATTCACACGAAGATATAAAATGATTATGTCCCTTAACATCATCTGAGTTTGAAAACGTAAAGGCAAAAACATAAGAATATGTTCACTCATGATTTTTATTGAAAAAATTACTATCCTCCAGATAATTCTCAAGACATTCTCAATAATCAGTTATTCAATAATCAGTTAATATAATTTATTCACACGAAGATATAAATGATTATGTCCCTTACCACATCATCTGAGTTTGAAAACGTAAAGGCAAAAACATAAGAATCGTGTAATGAAAAATTTTACCTTGACATGTGAGTGATACTATATTTGTTGTAAATGACAAAGTAGATTAAACGTCCTTGCAATTTATCAAGTCGGAATGCGTATCACTCATGATTTGTATTGAAAAATGACTATCCTCCAAAGATAATTCTCAAGACATTCTCAATAATCAGTTATTCAATAATCAGTTAATATAATTTATTCACACGAAGATATAAAATGATTATGTCCCTTCCCACATCATCTGAGTTTGAAAACGTAAAGGCAAATCATAAGAAATAGTGTAATGAAAAATTTACCTTGACATGTGAGTGATACTATATTTGTTGTAAATGACAAAGTAGATTAAACGTCCTTGCAATTTATCAAGTCGGAAT
>CM063497.1:73077973-73087973 GCA_032207245.1 Pardosa pseudoannulata | reverse complement strand
GAAATATGAAGGAAATAGACAATAGTGGTAGATTCCTTAGGCTAGTTACACAACCTGCGGATTCTTCCTGGCTGAAAATTTACCATCGTCATCATTCCAATAGTAGCTCATTGATATAAACTAGATCTTGCACATTAGACGAAAAAACGATCTGTTAATTTGCCGTCGACGATAGCTCTGCAGCCGTCCGATGCCACTGGAGCTCAGAGGAAATTGATCCGTCGTCTCGAACTAGAGGTCTATGAGAACCAGTGAACGTTTGCACACACAGCGGTTTTTTCTACCATTTGCATTGGACTATGTGAATATGAATAGTTCCGTGAACACGAGCGTTCCTGATAATGATATTAACAACAGAGACCTGTTTTATGGGATAAAAGTCTGGAAATTGTTAAGGACAAAAACTCTACTCGTAAAGCTTGGCTTGAAGTTCGCCTTGGATTTCGAAGAGATATTGATCAATTGGAAGAAAAAGAGAGAAACGAATTCGGTAACCATATTTTCTCACATACCTATACACCCAGTGGCGGAATACTTTGTAACAGTCTGCAACGGAAGTTGGGTCTCGTAAGAATAGTGTGCAGTATAGTGCGCGACTATAAAAATTTTCGTTTTTCTGCTTATTAATTAAACATACAGCTTTTCATAACTGTTTCTTATAGAATTAAGGACTGTAAATATTTTTAGAATTCAAACATAAACAGTAAAAATACGAATTGTAAATTTTTAGCGAAAGAAAAAACGATAAGAATAAATTTCGATTAGTTGAATATTTACTATATCAATATATTTCTCCCACTCGCAGCCAAAATTCCGTAATTTGGATGCTCTGGACAAATGTAGGGGTTGTCCGTCCCTATAGAGCGAGTCCTGCTCTGTATCAGTAAAAGTTGTACACTGCGTAAGACTAAGGTGACGGTAATTTTCCCTCTCTGTGTATAAACGTTCCGTTGATCGGCGACGGTAAATTCTCCGCTCGGTAACAAATCTGATGTTTGTGCAACCAGCCTTAAAGTATCTCCCAAGAAAAGTTTGTATATCTCACTGAGCTGACGTCACAGCCAGAGAGAAATCTAGTCATGGGGCCTGAAACTCGAAGATCACGAGCGAGGTAAGGAGTGAAATCAAAGTGTTTGTCTCTTCTGTCCATTTAGCAGGAAATCATGGCAGGGAAAGACCTAAAGGAGGAAATAGCATAAGCAGAGGAGGAATTCACTATTTATTAGTAGTACAGGTTGACATTTTCTTTGAAGCCACGATGCCAGCGTTGAAGTACATTATCAAGAACTAATATTCCGTAAGCCTTCAAGGTTTACAAAAAGAATAAAGAGTTTTGTAATGACGTTTAAATTTTGAGTTAAATTTTAAAATAAATTGCCGTCAACACGAAGTCTTCTCTCACTTATATTTCCTTGTGACTATTTTATTTGAGTTAAAGAAAGAACAAAAGATAAAGCATGCAAAAGTAACATCTAAAGTAAAATCCCAAGGACGAAAGTCAAAGGAGGAAAGGATACGACCACTCATACTCAGGTGTCCTAGTGACAAGAAAAATAGGTAGAAGAAGATCGAGTTGGACACTTCAGTTAGGGAGACGGATTCTTTCTGGGTAGCCTTATGGAGTCTGTACATTTTGATAATTAGAGAATTGCTCCCCGAAAGGCAATGATGCCCTGGTATTTATTTTATCTTTGTTATTTGAATAAATGTTAAGTTTATTGTTAGGAAAAGGCTTAGTCTAGACCAGGGATGGACAAACTACGGCCCGTGGGCCAACTCTGGCCACCGGAAGGTTTTATCCGGCCCGCGGATCGAATTTAAAGTTGCCGATCCGAGGCAAATTGAAAGAAATATATATTTGTACATAAAATATCCATCTCCTTTTCTACTTTCCTTAAATATTATAAGCCCAGAAGATCGCGGTATATTTGCTTCTGATATGTGGGCAAGCGTTTCCAACTTTGAACCTTAGAAAGAATATTTCAGAAGTAGACTGACAGATGAGCATGTAGCATTTTTCCTTAAAATCAGTACATCTTACTTCGAATCTCAGTATAAGGAACTTTTAAAAATTTAAATCGCAATTTCATTCATCTCATTAACGTATTTAAACCGTCAGGTACTTGTTTATTGATTTTAAACTTTTAAAAAAATTATCTTGGTCCGCCAAACTTATTTTCTTTTGATTTTTGGTCCACGGCCGAAAACGTTTGTCCATCCCTGGTCTAGACCAATACTTCCTACATATTATTTCGAACCAATATATCATACCAAATAATGTTTTTCGATTGCTTCAAATAACAATTTAATTGAATAATGACTCAGGATTCCAGCTCTAAACTCACTTGTTGTATCTTCCAACCAAGTAATCTAATAATTTTATCTCAACAGATGGCGCTGTGTGCGCGTTTTAGAAGTTGAGAAATTGTACCTGTAATTGTTCTGCTCAGGTTTCCAGCTCTGAACTCACTTGTTGTATCTTCCAACCAAGTAATCTAATAATTTTATCTCAACAGATGGCGCTGTCTGCGCATTTTAGAAGTTGAGAAATTTTACCTGTAATTGCTCTGTAGTCAGACCTTTATTACGTTGTTGAACTGTTACATTGAATAAAAAACGTAGAAAACCAAAAACGTGGCTCGCACTGGATTACTCTAATCTAATAACCTAATACTCCGATTCATAATAGCACTGGAGTAAGAGAGATATTAT
Source organism: Pardosa pseudoannulata (assembly GCA_032207245.1). NCBI lineage: Eukaryota > Metazoa > Arthropoda > Arachnida > Araneae > Lycosidae > Pardosa > Pardosa pseudoannulata. Next base: position 73,085,261 of record CM063497.1, on the reverse strand, counting down.
AAAAACACTGTAAATGTTCCATTGATTTTTCCAGATGTACTTAATATGGAAAAAAACGGTACTACAAAATAGTCCTAAATTAATTCTATGAAAATTTATCACTTTTATGTACCTCTTAATTAAATTTCAGCCAAAAAACAAAGCTTTCTGAATGATCCAATATTTAATTTTTAAATGAGACAAGATTTAAAAGTTTCCGTGCTATTTCACTCTACCTATATTTTTTCTTCCAAAAGTAAAAATTTAATACATTTCAGTAACTTATCTGTATTCACTTCTTCAAACATAGGAAAGAGTTTACTCTTTTCATATTCTTTTTTCAATCACACTTTTTTTCCATCTGTATCTTTCCAGAAGACTTGATTTTTCCGAAGAGAAAATCTTTACAAAAGCCTCTCCCTCGATAAAGGTGCGTGACTCTAAGAACAAAGATTTCTGCACAGGACAATCATTTCAATTTATCGGAAGACCCGAGAGAGGGACTCGCATGAGAACGAAAAACTTTTAAGGTTAAAAAAGAGTAAATCAGACAATGACCCGAAAAGATTTTTGAGGATTTGGAAAGAAATATTTTCTACATACAACTCCGTAGCTTGATTCTGTATTTTTATTTATGTATTTTTTTCTGTGGGCTTGCTGCAGAGAGAAACGTTTCTGGTCTCTGTTGAATTCAAAATGGTATGCGGTATTCAGGTTGTTTACTAGCCATGATATCTGAGATATTTAAGGGGATAATACACTTTTAAATTACATAAGAGCAAATTCTTTTGTTTCAATGATTCAGTACAATAATAGTGTAACATTGAATAATTTAGTACTGTACATTTCCATGTGTATCATATAATGTGAATATGTAATATGTATAATTGGGAGTATTGTAATTTTTTATAACTTTAAACATTTTCATGACATCAAAAGTGGTCTACAAAATTCAAGTTGATTACTAGCAATGATATCTGAGATATTTAAGAGGATAATACAATTTTAAGTTACATAAGAGCAAATTCTTTTGTTTCAATGATTCAGTACAATAATATTGTAACATTGAATAATTTAGTACTGTACATTTCCATGTGTATCATATAGTGTGAATATGTAATGTGTATAATTTGAAATATTGTACTTTTTCATAACTTTAAACATTTTTATAATATTAAAAATAGTTTTCGAAATGCTACTTGATTACTAGCAATGATATCTGCAATATTTAAGAGGACAATACACTTTTATGTTGCATAAGAGCAAATTCTTTTGTTTCAATGATTCATTACAATAATATTGTAACATTGAATAATTTAGTACTGTACATTTCCATGTGTATCATATAATGTGAATAAGTAATATGTATAATTAGAAGTATTGTACTTTTTTAAAAGTTTAAACATTTTTATGACATTAAAAGTGGTCTGTAAAATTCAAGTTGATTACTAGCAACGGTATCTGAGATATTTAAGAGGATAATATACTTTTAAGTAGCATAAGAGCAAATTCTTTTGTTTCAATGATTCAGTACAATAATAGTGTAACATTGAATAATTTAGTACTGTACATTTCCATGTGTATCATACAATGTGAATATATAATATGTATAAATGGAAGTATTGTACTTTTTTATAACTTTAAACATTTTTATAACATTAAAAGTGGTCTGTAAAATTCAAGTTGATTACTAGCACTGACATCTGAGATATTTAAGAGGATAATATACTTTTAAGTAGCATAAAATAGTAATTTTGATAGTTGATTAGAGTTCTTTCTTTTGTTTCAATGATTCAATACAATTATATTGTAACATTGAATGATTTGGTACTGTACAATTTTATGTGCATTAAATTCGAATAATAATATATGTGGTACTGTACATTTTTATGTATATTAAATATGTATTAATAATATATGGGCTACTGAACATTTCTGTGAGTATATTTTCATTGTGAATATGTATTGTGAATAATTGGAAATTTGTACTTTTTTTAACTTTAAACATTTTTATAATATTAAAAATAGTCTTCGAAATTCAAGTTGATTCCTAATGATATCTGAGATATTTATGAGGATATTACATTTTAAGCTGCATAAAATAGTATCATTCATCGTTGGTTACAACATTTTCTTTTGTTTCAATAATTCAATACAACTATATTGTAACATTGAAAGATTATGCATATTTATGTGTATTAAATACGAATAATAATATAAAAATAATAATGATGAATGTGGTACTGTATATTTTATGTGTATATTTTCAAGGTGAATATGTAATATGTCTAATTGGGAATATTGTGCTTTTTCATAACTTTAAACATTTTTAAATTATTAAAAGTTGTTTTCGAAATTAAAGTTAATTACTAGCGATGTTTTCTGAGATATTTAAGAGGATAATACACTTTTAAGTAGCATAAAATAGTATATTTCATAGTGGGTTAGAGTCCTTTCTTTTGTTTCAATGATTAAATACAATTACATTCATGTCCATAAATTAAGGATAATTCAGAATCACACAGAAATTGAGCTCTAAAATAAAAATTTCACCTGTAGAATTATCACACACATCTTGAAGAAGAATATGCAAATTGCAGGAAACCACCAGATGGCGCGGATAGTACGTCACAATGACGAGAGTGTATGAGAGGGGTATATAAGGAATGGTAGCAAAGAAGTAAAATTGTTCACAAGCGCTTTAAAATCCTTTCAGAGCAATAACCGCATAGTTATGCCACAAACGAAGCATTTGGATGATTTTTTACGTGGTAGAATTATCGGACGACTGGAATGTGGACATACCCAACTGGAAGTATCCGAGGCACTTGGAATCGCCCAGAGTGTCATCTCCAGGCTTTGGCAACGATTCAAACATGATGGTAATGTGAGTAGATATTACAAAACAGGTCGCCCCCGAGTTACTACGCCGAATGATGACCGGTATTTGGCAGTTACTGCCAAAAGAAACAGACGGAGCACAGCATCAGACCTGTCTCGTCAGCTCTCTTCAGCTACCGGTACGACAGTTTCAAGGCAGACCGTGTACAGAAGCTTAGAGAATATTGGTCTATATGCTCGTAGGCCTGTCTGATGTGTTCCCCTTACCGCAACTCACTGTCGCCTGCGATTAAGCTGGGCTAGAGAGCATGCATTGTGGACACCGCAACAGTGGTCTTGTGTGATGTTTTACGAAGAGTCCAGGTTCAGTTTACATTCTGATTCTCGCCGGACCTTCATATAGAGAGCTCCAGGTACCCGTTACCACCAAGAGAACACCGCTGAACGACACCGTTACGGTGGTGCAGGATGGCTCGTTTGGGGAGGAATTATTCTTGGTTCCAGAACTGACCTTCATGTTCAGAGTGTAACGATGACAGGTCACATCTATCGGGATGTCATTCTGGAACAACATGTACGTTTGTTTCGGGGCGCCATGGGTCCTGAATTTCTGTATAGGGATGACAACGCCCGACCTCACCGTGCAAACATTGTAGACGAATGCCTTCAATCGGAGGATATCACTCGTATGGATTGGCCAGCATACTTACCGAACTTGAATCCAATAGAGCATCTGTAGGACATTATTGGCCGACGACGAATTGCAGCCCGTCAAACCCTCCCAACTGTCTATCGGAACTTCGGAGGGCATTGCTTGATGAGTGGTGTAGTTTTCCCCAAGATCAGATTGATAATCTGATACTCAGCATGCGTAGGCGTTGTAACGCTTGTATTGCATCGTCCGGGAGACATACTCCGTATTAACCATCATACTAACCATGTTATACTGTTTTCTGTAAATAGGTTCTTTTTTGAAATTTGCTCAAGGGAGTAAAAATCGTAATTTTTATTAATTATGTCAAACATATAGCCTCTTTTTTGCTCTTTTCCTTTTGTTTAATAAATAGACTTTACAAATAAGTTAAATTTGTTTTGCTTTTGTCTCTTTCATTGCCTGAACTTCATTATCCTTAATTTATGGACATGAGTGTATAATGTAACGTTGAATGATTTGGTACTGTACATTTTTATGTGTATTAAATACGAATAATAATACATGCGGTATTGTACATTTTATTTCTATTTATTAATATATGTGGTACTATATATTTTTATGTGTATTAAATATAAATTAATAATATATATAGTACTGAACATTTGTATGTGTATAGTTTCATTGTGAATATATAATATGTATAAGTGGAAGTATTGTACTTTTTTATAATTTTAAACATTTTTATAACATTTAAAATGGTTTTCGAAATTTAAGTTGATTATTAGTGAGGATATCTCAGATAGTTAAGACGATAATACACTTTTAAGTTGCACAAAATAGTATTTTTCATCGTTGGTTAGAGCAAATTCTTTTGTTTCAATGATTCAGTACAATAAAATTGTAACATTGAATGATTTAGTACTGTACATTTCCATGTGTATAATTTAAATGTGAATATGTAATATGTATAATTGGGATTATTCTACTTTTTCATAACTTTAAACATTTTTAAATTATTAAAAGTTGTCTTAGAAATTAAAGTTAATTACTAGCGATGTTATCTGAGATATTTAAGAGAATAATACACTTTTAAGTAGCATAAAATAGTATTTTTCATTACGGGTTAGAGCAATTGCTTTTGTTTCAATGATTCAATACAATTATATTGTAACGTTGAATGATTTGGTACTGTACATTTTTATGTGTATTAAATACGAATAATAATATATGTGGTAATGTACATTTTATTTGTATTAAATACTAACAATAATATATGTGGTACTATATATTTTTATGTGTACTAAATATAAATTAAAAATATATATAGTACTGAAATTTTTTATGTATATATTTTATGGTGAATATATAATATGTATAATTGTAAGTATTATACTTTTTTATAACTGTAAACATTTTTATAACATTAAATATGGTCTTCGAAATACAAGTTGATTACTAGTGAGGATATCTCAGATATTTAAGACGATAATACACTTTTAAGTTGCACAAAATAGTATCTTTCATCGTTGGTTAGAGCAAATTCGTTTGTTTCAATGATTCAGTACAATAATATTGTAAAATTGTATGATTTAGTCTTGTACATTTCCATGTGTATAATTTAAATGTGAATATGTAATATGTATAATTGGGAGTATTGTACTTTTTTATAATTTTAAACATTCTTATAACATTAACCCATTAGCGCCCAGTGATCTATTTTTAGATCGCTAAACATAGCTTGGTAAACTCGCTTTTAGATGACCTTAAACCCACCCCACACATTCTATACTGCACAGGGGGCAAGACAAGGCATGCACCTGTTTACCAACAAGTGGTTTTCTTGTTTTGTTTATATCATTGATCTAAAGCGATAAGAGAAAGTTTGTATCGCCCTTTCGTTCCGCCGTTTTTCTAAGTTTCTTAGCATAAACACTGAAAACAGCTAACAAATAAGCGAAAGTTAAATTTGTTTTGGCGATTTAATATCTTCATAGATGTAGCTATCAGAATATAAACCGATGTTATCTTAAAACAAATATAAATAGTAAAAATTAGTGTCAAAATACTGCTGATCTAGAAATAGATCACTGGGCGTTCGGGCGTTTTTTTTCCTGACCCTGGTAATATTACGTTTTTTTCACCTTTAGATGAAAATATGAGTTGAAAAGTATTTAATAGCTTTCAGGATGCAGTTGATTATCTGTTTTCTGAACAAATTAAAGAGGATATTATTGCCATATCCACTGATGTAGATGAACTGACAGATGAAGAGAAAATAGATGATAAGTTACATACTCCATTTGTAAATGATATTGTTGGTAAAATAGAAGTAATATCAAAATATGAGTGTGATGAAATAGATTTACCTTCAACGTTTGAGAGGAAGCCTAAAATATTAAAAACAGAAAAGCCAAAAATTGTTTGAAAAAAAAACCCGAATTATACCAAATGGTCGGAATTAGCGGAAACGTATAAGAATAATATTTTGGCAATGGAAAATGATCTTGCAAATGCATCTTGCATCATTGCTTTAAAAAACTTTTTTCTGATGAAGTATATAACGTAATTGTGGATGAGACTATTTTCTATGCTAAAAATGTCAAAAACGACCATGATTTAATTATCACTAAAGAAGATATAAAGATATTTATAGGGGTTTTGATATATTTTGGCTATCTTACTCTTTCAAGTGAAAGATATTATTGGAGAGATGTAGAAGATTTAGTGATAGGTCTTGTACAGGACTCTTTTAATAAAAATGTTTACCTAAAAATAAAGTTATATATTCATTTCCAAGACACTTCAAAAGCAGATGAACGTAAGAATGACAAATAAAGATAAAACTCCTTTTGGAGAGAATAAGAGGTAAAATATGGTACTGGTGTCTATTCACTCGAATAATTGACATGGCTGTAGTTAATGCAAGTATTCTGCACAGAAATATTCATAAAGGTGATTCTATGCCCATGTAAGATTTTCGAAGAGCTGTTGCTGTAAAATATCTAAAATTGGGAATCGGAAAAAAAGTTTTGAAAGGTCGACCTTACAGTTTTCCTTCATCCTCAAAAGCTAATCTCAGTCATGATGTTCGCTTTTATAAAAGGGATCACAATATGGTACAAAGAAAGGGCAAAAGACGCTGTCGACTTGTAGGGTGCCAAGGAAGTCCCCTAACATATTGTGTGAAGTGCGATGAAACTTTATGCAAGAAGTGTTTCTTCAAATTCCACACTAAACTGTAGAAACATTGAAATTTTATTATTTTAAAATAATTAAACTTTACTAAATACATTCTGTAATATTGTGAAATTCTGCATAAATAAACGTTTTTTACAAGAAAATACATTAGTTTTTATCTATTTGGTTCGATTTTACCACGTTATTGAAGTACTAATGATTGTTGTGTATTTGCTAAAATATATCATCCGAACGCCCAGTGATCTATTTTTAGATCAGCATTTTTAAAAAAAACTAAGGTAAGTATTGATAAAATTCGATAATAATATTCATGTTGATGGTAAAAGACACCCAATTTATGAATTATATGTCAGTGCGTCAAAATAAAATAATTTGGGCGTTAATGGGTTAAAAGTGGTCTGCGAAATTCATGTTGATTACTAACGATGATATATGAGATATTTAAGAGGATAATACACTTTTAAATATCATAAAATAGTATTGCCCTTTTCTTTTGTTTCAATGATTTAGTACAACTATATTGTAACACTGAATAATTATACATAATTATGTGTATTAAATAGAAATAATAATATAAACATAATAATGATGAAGGTGGTACTGTATATTTTTTGT
>CM063497.1:73072840-73077873 GCA_032207245.1 Pardosa pseudoannulata | reverse complement strand
CACGAGGGCTAATGAGATTGGGTACCACTGCTTAAAGCCGATTCCGTACGGCTGCGAACATCCATGCTCATTAGGATTCACACCCACAAACTCTGGTACCGAAGAGAAACGCCCTAAATATTTGGCTATCTTTCGAATAAAGCAAAGATAGCTGGTTGGTTGGTTGGTTAGTTGTTTGAAATTTAGTGGCGCTAATTCCTCAAGGGACAAACTGCGCCAAACAAGATGAAAAATCAAAAAGAACAACACAATTTTGAAAAATTTTTCATGAAACCGTAAAAATGAAAGATGCCCAAAACCAAAGAAAACCATTTAAAAACAAACACATAAGTAGAAAATTTAGAAACACAAACAGAACAATACGATAATCACCAAAGTTTGATTAACAATTAATTTTTTAAAAATGTAAAACAGAAAATGAGAAATTGAAAAAGGTACAATACAACAATGAAATTTATAAATTTACAAAGATTGAAAATTAATTTAAAATTGAAAAAAAATTAAGAATTAAATATTACATAATTGAACATTAAAAGTTAGAAAAATATAAATCAGATTTCAAAGTACAAGCCAGTACAGCGAAGAAATGGGAATAAGCCTGGATGTGGGATTTTTCCAATGATTGAATTAAGATTAGGTGACGAATTTTCAAAGAATTTTATGTACAGATATTTAAAATATATACAAGAAGTTAAGATATGTGCGACTGTAAAAGTAGTTTTACAATACGCACACTGTGGAGGTGCCTCACCAAGCAAGAGATGTGCATGTGTGAGTCGGCAGTGACCCACTCGTAGACGAGTGATTATCACGTCTTGCCTTCTAGAAGGTAGTTGAGGCCGCTTAGAAATTTTGTCTCTTACATCTCTCAATTTATTTGACTGTGTGTTTACCCAAGAATTCTGCCATTTAGAGTGTACTAAATCTTTGATGTAAATTTTCAGGTCAGGATAAGGAAGGCCAGTGTTTAAATAGTTTTCGGCTGACTTGGCAGCTAAATCCACAAGTTCATTTCCTTTGATGCCGACATGAGAGGGAACCCAGCTAAAAATTAACGAGATTCCCATGGAATTAAGATTGGTTATTAAAGTGAGAATTTTGAAAATAATAGGGTTATTACAATTAGGAGAGATTAATGAATTTAAAACACTTTGAGAGTCAGTATAGATAATGAAATTTTTACTATTGTGGCGCGTCATTTCCTCTAAAGCCTTCAAGATAGCAAAGGCTTCAGCGGAAAATATGGAGAGTTTAGAATGTAGTCTATAGCTATTGATGTTTTCTTCGATACTGTATGCACAGCTAACAAAGTTTGTGGATTTGGAGCCATCGGTAAAAACAGGAGTGTAAGTTGTAAAGTATTGTTTGTGATCTTGAAATATTTGTTGGTATATGTTATTAGCAGTTGAACTTTTTTCAAATGATTTAAAAGGGTTAATAATACTGAAATTAGGAGTGTACCATGGAGGAATTCTAATATCTGTGGGAATAGTATCAATATTGTCAAAGTTAAGATCTCTTAAAATTCCTTTTATCCTTCCCTGAAAAGGCAGAACACAAGAAGGTCTAGCATCATAGAGGCGTGTGAGGTAAGTATTGAGAGTATTCTGATGAATGGGATGATTGACATATGATGCTGTTCTGAAGTAGTACTGTAGACACAGCACCTGACGACGTAATTCCAGAGGAGCCTCACAGCAGTCAACATAGAGACTTTCTATAGGAGATGTTCTGAAAGCCCCTGCGCATAATCTGAGAGCAGAATGGTGAATAGTATTCAGCTTTTTCAGAACAGAAACACGGGCTGAGCCATATACAGGACATCCGTAGTCCAGTTTGGAGCGGATGAGAGCATTATAGATCTTAATTAGGGAAGCCCGGTCAGCTCCCCAGTAGGTCTTTGAAAGGACTTTTAGAATGTTGAGCTTCCTTTCGCAATTCTTCCGCAAAGTTGTGATATGAGGTGCAAAAGTAAGTTTTTTGTCAAAGATGACGCCGAGAAATTTCACCTGTTGTTCTTTTAGGCCGTCTAATATTTCCTCCTCAGACACATTAAAAAGTTCTCCTTCCGATATCACCCCTCGACAAAAGTTCAGGATGTTATGTGTGGTGACTTGAATACTGATGTCCGCAAATGTGGTGCATTTTAACAGTTTAGTTCCTTGTGTACTGTCGGCTACTTCGACTAGTAAGTCGCCAGATCTTAACTTTTTGGTAGATTTTACTTGGCCGACAGCACTTTGTATACATTAATGAATGAGGAAGGACGAGACAGCTGAAAAGCTTCCCTCCTTCCTCTGTACAATAAAAAATCTTGCACGAGTAGCATCAATGACGAGATTTTGTTGCCCCTTATGACCCAAGGGGAGGGGTGGGGGGGTTTGAGATTATCCATATTTAGTAGTTTGGTGTTCAGATCCCGGCCGCACCACCCACCATGGAGCCCAACAAGGGGGTGCTAAAACGCTCCCAAAAAGGGACATAAACGACGCACCAGTGCTAACCGGGATCTATACGCGCACAGCTACCCCATAAGCAGCTTTGACCCAGTAAAGTGCTTAGCAAGCAACCGATTGCTTGGCCCAGGCCAGTGACAAAAGTCGTCCGACCAGCCGATTGATGTAGACGTGACCATTCTACACCACCCGTTTGCCCGAAGCAGGGGCCAAAGTAATGTGTTGGTTTCCCTCAATTACCAGGATCCCCCTTTCCGGGGACACGGGTCTCCACGCACGGCAAACACGTGGGTGGTTACCAAATCGCGAGATGTTGGGTTCAGAAAGGAACACAACATATCGCGATAAGCCCTCACCTCCGAAAAGGTAACCACAACGAGGGAGAGAAAGGAAAAAGGAAGAGAAGAGTAGAAAGGAAAGTAAAGGAAAAGAACAAAACATCGCTGGGGTACCTCGGGATTGCGACACCCGTGTTTACCTAAAGTAGGTAAACCCCCTGAGGGGGCAAAGATAGCTGAAAGATAGAAGTAAAAAAGCTGACGATAAAGTAGACAACAGGAATTTGCTTAGGTAGAAAGTCCAAAAAAAACAGTTCTATGTTTGAACTCTAGCTGATTACATGCTCTACGCCTGTGTGTTAAGATATATATATATATATATATATATATATATATATATATATATATATATATATATATATATATATATATATATGTCGATGTATTATAATTCTTATGCTAAGTAATTTACAATGCAATATGTTAACTAAGTAATAAAAAGTACCTAAACTTACTTTACACATGTGACTCCAATATGAAATAACTGCATTTTTCAACAGGATTAAACAAATTCATTAAGGAGTAAAAACATTTTAAATGTATTTTCAGGAGTCATTAATTTTTCCCTTTCAGTCGTTTTTCTTCCTTCCCCTGCACTGGTTTAATCTGAGATTAAAATTCCATTAACTTTTATACCTTAGCGCAATTATTTTCTTTAATTTATCTGAATTACGTAGATTTTATTTATTTTTCGTCCTGAAGAACTGAAATATAACGCTTATAAAAACTATTTACGAAATATTTCGTAGGTATTTAAAGTTTTATTAAAAAGTCACCAAAAATGTAAAAAAAGAGTATTAACTATAAAAAATTGTAGTTTTACTATGATTTATTTTTGTACTTAAATGTTTTAATACAAAATTTAGGTACCTATCAGTTGTGTGAATCACACATGCACAAAAAAGAAAATGAATTTTTCTAAACTGTTGTTTTTAAAATTCAACAAATCTAAACTTTAATTTTGGGGATTTAACGGGGTATTAAATGCATACATGTCGATTGGATACATTCTTTTTTTTTGTAGACATGGAATAATTTTATATGATCTTACACACAACGAAAAAATAGTCAAGAATATTATTGTGCAGTTACAAAATAAAAAAAATCGGAACTAGTTTGATATTCCCCCGAAATCGGAAATTTGGCGATTTTTTTTTCTCGCCAAGCAATATACCTGTTTTTGGCGCCTTTATTTCTCGCCAAGAGGGATTTTCGCTAAATACAAATAATTAATACATAAAAAATACGGAATCCTTAAATACAAAAAAAAAAAGATTACCTAAAAATACAATAAATACATAAAAATACAAATAAATGACACTGCATAACATATTATATGCAATTTACACAAAAGTTTTAACAAATACAATTGAAAATACGTGTCGGCAATCTAATAAAAAGAATTATTTATACAGAAATTTTGAATTCCTCCCAATTTAACCAAGAAGCAATTTCAATAAATTTATTGAAACAATCAACATTAGACGCTAAACATGATTTACGAAACATGTACATCGCAAGGTAACGAAAATGAAGCACAACTATCACTTTTCCGGAACAATATTCCCTGAAACTTTTCAACAATATATACAGTAGGCATACTGAAAGCTAAAAGATAAAAATAATTAATAGAAAAAAGGTATAATTGGAAAATACAACCAGATTTGCAGCAAAATACAGCAAGTCAGAAATCCGCTTGATCACTTCAAAGAAATGTCGAATGAATGAAATAGCAGTAAAACATATATGTAATCCAAAAATTGTTGCCACAAAACTTAAAAAAAAAAACTCAAAAAAGGTACAAAATACAAGAAAATACTAAATTTGGCAACAGCAAAAACCTTAAATCTGAAAAAACCTAAAAAGGCAACACCAAAATAAGAACAGCAACCCTAAAAATCCGTAGGGAGTGCCAGATTTGGCACGTAATTTTTTTTTTGGGGGGGGGTATATCAAAGTTGTACCAAAAAGTCAAATTAATTTTAATTTTGATGTATTTATTTGTTTCTCCACGTATAAGTGCATGCCGTAAATCTTGCAAAGAAGCTGTTATTTAGCAATGATCTCTGTTATAAGGAGGAAAGGTTGTGTGAACCTCAGGTTGCATATTCCATGATGTGGGGAAGAGTTGAAAGGTGGATGTAGTAAATACATTCAAACGTTCCAGCTGCAAAATATTAAAAAAGTTTGTCAATACTAAAAACAACCATTTTGACCGTTTTCTCAATTTTAGGTTGGA
>CM063497.1:73055340-73065340 GCA_032207245.1 Pardosa pseudoannulata | reverse complement strand
ATTAATGGATTAAACAAGTTCAGACACGGTATATAAATATGATTTACATTTAACGAATTTTTTTGAAAAATAAATTAGCACCATTTTTGTTCCTTAAACGATAAGTACGATTTATTACGTCTTAAGAGCTTTAACGATTGAATACTAGAGAAAGATAGAAAAAAATGCTGTATGCTAAGGAAGTTTTGTTGAAACTTAATGGGGCGTTCATTATTTAAATAATTTATAAGCCGAGAGCAAGGAAAGATGATAGAAACAGACTTGTTTTAGAGGATGAAATTTGTATTAAATCGCTTTAAAGTGCATATTAATTTCAAGATAGTAAAAATCCGTGATGTAAACTCTTTTAAATTACTTTATGAAAGTTAAATGTGTTACAGATTTGAAAGTTGTGTCATGTATTAAAAGATTCCTTTCTTTTTACAATTTATAACTGAATAAAATATTATTTTATGAATTAATCTCACTAAGCTTTTTATCTGTTCTTATTTTGGAATGCTGGAGACCTGTATCAAATAATTACATCCAGCTATAATGTATGTATGTTGGATATAAGATTATAAATTCCTTCTAACACTTCAACGAAGTATAAAAATGTTTAATACACATTACATTTAAAGCATTATATTACATGTTTTTTTATTCACAACGTTATATATTCTAGGTGCTATAACGTTATATATTCTAGGTGCTTCGCACCCAGCCTTCGGTCTGGGTTATACATGTTTCCAAATAAAGTTGCAAATTATTGAAGAATAAATATGATAGTGTAATAACAATAGATAATTCCAATAATAAATTTGGACGTGTACGATTTCTGGGAAGGACAAATGTTTTCATAAATGTTATTGTATAACATCTTCGTTGTTAAAAAAAGTTAAACGTTTGTTAAAGTTAAAAATTACTTTAATTTTTGGCGATATATATCTTTGTCTATGTTTATTGGATGATATTCTAAACAACTGATCATTTAGTCCAATTTCGGATTTTCTTTGATCATATTTTGTACATTGAAGAGATTTTATTTTTATCTCGTAGAGATAAAGAAGAAAAAAAATAATACTTTCTTTAAAAAGATAAATGAGGTAGAAAAAAGATTTACATCTTTCGATATAAAATATATATGTATATTAATCAGCAGTTAATGCAAAGTAAGCCTAACTTACACATGTAAGTTCATATACTTGTTTATTAAATAGTTGTGTAAGTTATTCAAGATACCAAATATCTGCCGATAATGACGCCAACAATAAGATTCCGGTCATTGGTGTCACGCCAACTCAACAGTGGAAATAAAGATAGTAAAAAATAATTAAATAATTAAATCAGTGTTCTGGTTAACATTTTATAAACTAATTGGAATATTTGAATACGAATGACCGAATTGACTTCCCTAAGCAATGCTGCCAAGCCTAATTAAGAAGAGGTGGAATACAGATTGGCGTCTCAACATTAAATAAATGAAAATGGCGCAATTAAATTGAAAATCAAAGAAATATACCAGATTAATATTGGTAAAAAGAAATAAGTAAATAAGTTCATATGCCGAGAATAATTATATTACGTGAAAAAGATATTTCAGAGGAATTAAATTACTTAACAGATTTCAAATTTTATAACACGTGATTAAAAGAAATATATACCGAATTCCGCCAAGTGTAACTAAAAATAGGGGGCATACAGATTGGATCTAAGTATAAAATATACTAGTCTAAAAATAGGATAAATAAAAATGGTGCAATTGAACTGAAAATGAAAGAAATTACAAAATTAATATTGATAAAACATATCAATAATGCTAAAACACCGAGAACAATTATATTATTTGAACACACATCATAAACGTTAATCGAAAATCTAAACATATTAAGTTTTTGAATAAATAATAATAAATAAGCAAAATCATTAAATCATTGGGTGTACTTAAGAATTGGGTTCCCCTTGGCAAATTTAGCGAAAATATTGGCAATATTTACTAAAACACAAAAGTAATCCATCCAAACATTGTATTTCTGGTGACTTAAATTAATGCACAGTGCGCCATCGTAATAGAATTATATTCTCTTACTTAATTAAATAAAACGACTTGAAAACCGGATATTTATATTTATGGGCAATTAATCCCTTAACAGTTTACAAACGCAACAGCTACAAATTATTAGAAATCAGCCATAGTGAACCATTAATGGTTTGTTATATCTAATTTTTTTAAGCATTGCACACTTTTATTATATAAGAAAAGAGTTACACAAGGAGAGTTGGATGCAAATATCATATAAATTATAATATAGATACAGATTGTTTGGACACGGTGAGATCAGGAGAAAATGTTAAGCGACCATACTTAAACCATTATCGCCAAGTTGGCGGGGGAACCCAATTCTTAAGTCAACCCAAATCATTAAATTATAAATATAAATAATAATAATAATAGTAATAATATATAATGTTTTTTCTGACGAATCCCATATTAGTAGGTCAAACGATTACCAAAAAGAATGCAAAATTCTATTTTTAACTTTTTTGTGGTAGAATCCTAGTTCCGGGAGCAGGCTGCCATGTTTTTGGCTCTTTTTTTGCACAAGTGACCAAATTGTCGCCAAGTGATGTTTACAATTTGTGCTTAGTTTTGTATTAAGTTTATACCCAATTCCAAAGCTTATTTTGAACAAAAAAGGTTTGAAATTTTGTTAAGAGGAATAGAAATTAAAAAAAAAATAGAAAATAAAAAATAGAGCAAGGTTTGCAGAAAACTGGGTTCTAGAATTTGGCGACATCACTCACGCTTGGCGTGGCTATGAACTTAATTCAACGGGTTCCCCGAACTGGGATACGGCCAACTGGACTTTCAAAAAGTTATAATAAAATTTAGCGAAAATTTTGCAATAATTACTCCCTTAAGAATAACACCTAATGACATCTTTGGGGTGATATTTCAAAATAATATGCCCCTTGCTATATTTGGCGAAATTATTGGCGATATTTACAAAAAAGAAGATATTCCATCCAAAATGAAATTCCTTGGTTATTTGTTTTGGCGACTTTAATGGATGCAGAGTGCACTATTGGAATAAAACTATATACTCTTTTTTTTATCAATCAAAACCACTTAGAAAACGGACATTTATATTTATGTACAATTCAATCCTTCAACAGTGTTCAATGCCAACCTTCATATTATTAAAAAATAGCCATAGTGAACCACTAATGGTTCACTCTAATTTCTTTTAAACATTACACGCATTTAATATATAAGAAAAAGCTTGTACGAGGAGAGATAGATACAATATTACATAAATTTAAATATAAATACAGATTGTTTGAACTTGAATAGATCAGAAGAAAAAGTTAAGCTACCATGCTTAGAGATTTATCGCCAAATTGCACCTTGTTCTGATGTACCTATCGTTCGATATTTACATAAATTTCATTAATATAATAACTCTAATATAAAAGATATTAATATTTAAGTAATATTTCCCCACACACATTATATGCATATATATTCAATGCTGATACTTTTTAATAGTGAGGCATTATGCCCTCTAGTGATAAACAAAAATTCTCATGTACCTACAAAGCTTTGAAGCTCCTGCAAGAAGATGATACCTGGAAAAAGCAAATTTAAAATTATTTCTTGAAACGTTTTTAAAATTTCTTTTATCAACCTTCAAATCTGAAGATATATGAAAGAACTAAAATTAAATTATTCCACGCAATTGAAATTTTACTGTCCGCGAGTTGAGCAGCATTTTATTTCACCCACTTCATGGAGTCAGTCGTTTGCTTGTTACTCTAATTTATTAATTTAATTTTAATTAGAGATATTTTGGGTGCTACTCTATTGTAGTTGAAATATATCACAAGCGATTTTCGCGATATAATGATGCGGCAGATAGGGTAATTCTCTTATAATTTCTCGATAAACATTATTTCAATGGAAAATTTAGAAGCATGTTATTAATTTAATAATATTAATATGATTTTAAATATTAATACTATACATTTCTAATATTCACCCATTATAATTATTTATATGATTTTTAAAGTTATTTATATAATTTTAATTTTAGAAGCTTATTAAAATGTATGTGATTCATTAAAGAAATGATATAAATAAAAATAGAGGTTTTGGCGAGTTCTTGTTCAATTTAATAAACAAAAGTCCAATTTAAAATAACAAAAACTTTAATCATATGTTAGTTTTTGTTTAAGAAATGGCAATTATGAAATGCAAACAAAAATTTGATAAAACATGGCGAGCTTTTAATTAATGAAAATAAAATCTATAAATAATGAAAATATAATCTCGCCAAGATAATAAAATAGGAAAAAAAAGCGATTTTCTAAAAGAGATGAATTCAGATTTTAGCAGATTCGAAAATAGTCTCATGTACATAAATGTCATCATAAATATATATATATATATATATATATATATATATATATATATATATATATTTCTACTTAAATTTTAATAGTGTAGATACTTTTTTATGTTACTCGGAATACCAATGAGCAGGCGATAATAATGCCAAAGTTGAATAATCACCGCCATTTTTTGACGCCAACTCAATAATGGAATTGCGCGTGGGGAAAAATAAAAGTGCCATTTTGGTCGGTTTTTCGTTCATATCTTTCGAACTAATTGGAATATCGAAACGCGAATGGGCGAAATGACTTCCCCGGATCGTTCCGCTTCTTTTGGTACCAGCGGTTCGCGAGGAGATAGACACACATACATACATACAAACATAGATAGATGAACGTGGATTCAATCCTGGGACTTTTCGAACTGAAGCCAGTTGCGCTGACCACCGCACCACAGATACGTCGTCAGTTAAGGGTTTCAAGATGGGATATAATAATATGAATAATCAAGTAATTCTGGAATTTTAATTAAAAACATTTTTATCGTATTACATTGTTCATTTAAATCGTCCTTGAATCAACATAAACATATACACAAAAATTCATGAAAATCATTCCAGCCGTTTAGGAGAACTTCTACTACACACACGTGGACAAAATAAGTTTATACATAAATCTATATTAATTACACTTTCATATTGTAAAGCAAAAACACTCAAATTCCTGCAGTTACCTCGTAGTAAATATTCCATTATTAAGAGTTTCTTAAGAATTATAATATTTAAAACACATAATTTTTCATATTATCGTAAAATTCAAATAAAAATATAAAATATTTTGTGCAAACTTTCTGATATATATAATCTTCACATAGAAATGCATTCTCAAATTAATTTCATGCTCATAAACTTTTCATTAAAATTTTCCACTACATTAGTTGTCGAAATATTGTATGTTATTTTCAAGACAACATATTTTTCGTATTTAAGCTTTCATCCATATATTTTTTCCCACGTGAGAAAAAAAATAAACTTATATAGCGAGATAAAATTTATTAGAGCAATCTTAAATTTCGAACGCTTTACGTTCCTTTAAATAAAACATTAATGGATTAAACAAGTTCAGACACGGTATATAAATATGATTTACATTTAACGAATTTTTTTGAAAAATAAATTAGCACCATTTTTGTTTCGTAAACGATAAGTACGATTTATTACGTCTTAAGAGCTTTAACGATTGAATACTAGAGAAAGATAGAAAAAATGCTGTATGCTAAGGAAGTTTTGTTGAAACTTAATGGGGCTTTCATTATTTAAATAATTTATAAGCCGAGAGCAAGGAAAGATGTTAGAAACAGACTTGTTTTAGAGGATGAAATTTGTATTAAATCGCTTTAAAGTGCATATTAATTTCAAGATAGTAAAAATCCGTGATGTAAACTCTTTTAAATTACTTTATGAAAGTTAAATGTGTTACAGATTTGAAAGTTGTGTCATGTATTAAAAGATTCCTTTCTTTTTACAATTTATAACTGAATAAAATATTATTTTATGAATTAATCTCACTAAGCTTTTTATCTGTTCATATCTGGGAATGCTGGAGACCTGTATCAAATAATTACATCCAGCTATAATGTATGTATTTTGGATATAAGATTATAAATTCCTTCTAACACTTCAACGAAGTATAAAAATGTTTAATACACATTACATTTAAAGCATTATATTACATGTTTTTTTATTCTCAACGTTATATATTCTAGTCAATTTAAATAGAATTTAGTATGCTTTTCTAAATTAGAACTCTTCTTAAAAGCTTTAGTATGTAAAAGATTAGTTGTACATGAATCAGAATGTTTAAAATACATTAAAATTCCTTTATAATAAACTTCTGCCTTATTACAAGATTAAAGAGAGGGAACAAAACATATCAATACCAGTTTTTTAATCTAGATTCTAAAGCACGTCAGATTTTGTTATTTTTAGGTTATTTTGATTTAAATGTAATATATTTCTATATTTTATTTCTTAGTATAAACTGTTTAAATTTATGGATTTTTTTATCATTTATTTTATTACTTGCATTATTCAGAATCACAGAATTTTATAAAGTTTTACATATGTAATTACATTTTAGACTCGATCATATTAGCTTTTATAAATAAATAAATAAATAAATAAACATATATATATATATATATATATATATATATATTATATTTTATATATATTAGAATTCTCATGATTTAAAAATTAATATATTTCATTTTTATTTTTTATAATAAATTGACCTTTTTATAAGAAAAATATTATATTACATTTATACAAGTTTTTAAATACAGATCTCAAGACAGATTTATCTAGAGATATTTTACAGATAAAGTGTTATGTTTATATTTTAGATTCATTTGTCTTTTATATATAAATAATTTCTTAATAATGAAAATATCGTACCATGACTGCAAACGAGAACCACATATATATAATATATATATATATATATATATATATATATATATATATATATATATATATATATATATATATAATTTTAAGATAAACTTTATCAAAACGAGAAAAATAAATTCTTCATTTTTTCATTTTTAAATTAATACAGGAAAGTGTCGTCTAGCCTGGCCACTCTCTCTCTCTCCCTCTAGTGGACATATAAAATTTATAAAATATATATATATCTGAGGACGTAATTTAAAGATAAATTTTTCCTTCTACAAGAGAAAATTTATAAATTCTTTAAATCATTGTCAATTTTAAATTTAATACAGGAAACGTCGTTTTATCATGCCCCCCTCTCTCTCATTATATATATATATATATATATATATATATATATATATATATATATATATATATCTGAGGTCACGTAATTTTAAGATAAATTTTTTCCTTCTATCAAAACGAGAAAATTTATAAATTCTTTAAAATCATTTTACAATTTTTAAATTTAATACAGGAAAGCGTCCGGTCGTCTAGTCTCTCTCTCTCTCTCTCTCTCTCTCTCTATATATATATATATATATATATATATATATATATATATATATATAATATATATATATATATATATATATATATATATATATATATATATATATATATATATATATAACAGCTAATAAGAGAGAATCTGAAATTCATTGGCATACGAAAGTCTGTATAAAATTCTGTGATTATGAGTAACGCGGCTGCATAAAATGAAATGACGAAAAAATCCAAATATATAAACTGTTTACACTAAGATATAAAATGTAGAAATATATTATATTCAAATAGTAATAAATTTACTAAAACAAAATATGAGGTTCATCAGAAAAAAAAACATATATTGCGATGTTTTGTATCATGTTTAATTTTGTAATAAGGCAGAAGTTAATATATTATAGGAGCTTTGATGCATTTTAAACAAACGGGCACATGGACATATAATCATTTACAATCTAAAGCATTTACGAAGAGTTCTAATTTAGAAGAGGCATACTGAATACTATTTAAATTCTCTAAAATATATAACGTTTAAATAAAATACACTCTAATAAAGTGGTTTAAATGAAAAGTATATTTAAACTTTAAACATTTTTATACTTCGCTAAAGTGTTAGATGAAATGTTATAATTTTACCTTCCTCATTCATACTTCATAAATTGACGTAACATACAGGTATTCATAATTCCAAAATAAGGACAGATTATAAACTACGGCAGATTAATTCAATACTTTTATTAAAATAATATTTTATTCAGTCCTAAAAAGTAAAAAAAACGAATCTTTTAATACATGAAACGACACTAATATCGTTAACTCATTTAACTTTCATAAAGTAATTTAAAAGAATTTACATCACGGATTTTTTCTATCTTGAAATTTATATGCCCTTTAAAGCGGTTTAATATAAATTTCATCCTTTAACACAAGTCTGTTTCTATCCTCTTTACTTACTCTCAGATTATAAATTATTTAAATAATGCACGCCCCATTAAGTTTCAACGAAACTTCCTCAGCATACAGCTTTTTTCTCTATCCTACTCTAGTATTCAATCGTTAAAGCTCTTAAAACGTAATAAATTGTACTTATCTTTTACGGAACAAAAATAGTGCTAATTTATGTTTAAAAAAATTCGCTGAATGTAAATCATATTTATATACCGTGTCTGAACTTGTTTAATCCTTTAATGTTTTATTTAAAGGAACATAAAGCGTTCGAAATTTAAGATGGCTTTAATATATTTTAAGTAGCTATATAAGTTTATTTTTTTTTTCTCAAGTGGGAAAAAATATATTGTCTTGTGAGTAACGTAGAATATTTCGACAACTAATATAGTCTACAATTTTAATGAAAAGTTTATGAGCTTGAATTTAATTTGAGAATGTATTTATATATTAAGATTATATATAAAGTATGAGCAAAATATTTTATATTTCTATTGGAATTTTACGATAATATGAAAACTTATGTGTTTTAAAAAATTCTAATTCTTAAGAAAATGTTCTTAATGGAATATTTACTATTAAGTCAAAAATTTGAAGGATATTACAATACAGGTAATTTATAATTTAAAAATAAGGTTCAGTTTTTATAAACTACGGGAGTACAAAAATTTAAAATATATATTATATTACATTTTTTTAAAAAAAAAAAAAAAAAAAAACACAAAACACAAACACTATTAATTATAAATACATATTAATACAAATTAAAAGATATTTATTTACATTATTTCTATATAAAATTATACTATTTTAAATTTATATATTTATATATTTATATATCTGTATATATATATAATATATTATATATATATATATATATTTATATATATATATATTAATATATACATATATATATTTAATATATATCTATATATATATATATATATATATATATATATATATACTTATATATATATATACTATATAATATATATATACATTTAAGTATATATATATATTTATATATATATATATATATATATATAAATACATATATAATTTATAATTCATATAATATATATATATATATATATATTTATATTTTTTTTTTATATATATATTATAATATGTATATACATATTATAATACATATATATATATATATATTATATATATACATATATATATATATATAATATTATATATTTATAAATGTATATATATATATAAAATATATATATATATATAGTAATATATATATTTATATTTCTATATTATTTATAATATATATAATATACATATATATAAAAATATTTATATACAAATATATTTTTTAATATATATATATTATATTATAAATATAATATATTTATATATATACAATACGATGATTTATATATATTTATATATATGTTATATATTTTTGTATATATATATATATATATATATATATATATGATAAATTTTGTGTATACAACTAAGGTGATTCGAGGATGATTTCGATGAACAATGTAATACGATAAGAAATATTTTTAATTAAAAATAGAGAATTACGCGCGTATTCAGATTATTATATCGCAGCTTGAAACCCTTAAATGCCAACGTATATGTGGCGCAGTTGTGGGCACACTGGGCTCCAGTTTGAAAAGTGTCAGTATGGAATACCTGTACAGGCGATGCTT
>CM063497.1:72997840-73050340 GCA_032207245.1 Pardosa pseudoannulata | reverse complement strand
AAGGAAAGCGAGGAGCCCGTTTGAAAGATTCTGCGCAAATAAGAGCGTGCACGAATATCTTAGCTTATCCCACATTGCATGGGGCGAAGCTTTCCTTACGAACCACCATTAACGCCCTGTATTCTTTCCGCTCCAACAGGTATACCGGTTCAACTGGACTTTTAACCTGGTCAAGACTCCTGTAAAATATGGCCGTGATTTCAGATAATGTTTTGGATTATATGATTGTAATGCTGGCTTTGTTACCTTCGTAAAGTAATGCTGCCGGACAGTCAAACCAAACCAGCAATCCAACACTATAAAACGCCAACAGTTTAGTTACGTTAGACATCAATATTTATAATTTACACCTCAGAAATACAATTGTATGACATATTCGAGATGTCTTCTACCTAAGTTAAAAGAAATTTCTTGTAAATTTTGTGATTTATTGCCAGAGTGATTAGGTCAGTTTATTTTTAGAATCTGTTAAAACTGAATACTCCAAGAAATTAAGCTGCGATATTTAAATTTTGGGCAAGTTGAGAGAAAGTTACTGAACTCAATGTTTCAACATAATAAACAGGTGTAGATTTGTCCACGAGGGGTTTACATTAATATTTTTTTCAACATAAAAAAATATAATAATGTGGATTAAAACTTAATTTTAAATATACGTTTGGCCAGCTGTTAACACTTATTTTTTATTTAGTCTTAAAGCTCTTTGTTTCTTAAATGATTATAGTTAACAAATTAATTAATTATATATTAAATGACTGGTATTTTTTATTGCGATTACTCCCTTAAAAGAGGAGAGGGTATTATCACAGATTAATTTTTTTGCTTATGCGTGAAAAATTAAATATGAAACATATAACTGAAAACATTAAGTTATTAGTTAAGTTGGTTGGAGAGATAGTGTGAGCTTGTCTGTTTTCTTTCTCTGTATTGCGTTTAATGAGAATGGAACTAACTATTTAAACTTGATTTGGTCCTGTTACGACCTACAGGGTCGATTTGGAATCTATGAACTACGGAATCGGAATTTCTGCCCTACCTACTAGGACGTTGTTCATTCAGGCCTTTGAGCAATACTTGAAATTTTTCTACCATTTTCTTTGATTATATTTGGTACTATAACAATAGTATTTACCAAATATTCCGGTAGAGCTGCCGAATACGTCAAATAGCTTCAAAATTATCATTTATGATTGACATTAGATAACCAATTTTTACGAAGTGTTGTTTTCTTTTGATTTTTATAGCATTCAGGAAGAACGTTCTAGCTCTGGTTATTAATGTCACGTAAATAGTGAACATTTTTATGAAATAGTTACATCTAATAATAAAATTATCCATGTATGCAATAAATATGCATGCATGCATAAAAATTAAACTAAGGTCATCGCCTTTTACCTTACCATATTCTACTAATAACCAGTTATAGAACCGGTTATAGTGCTCACCAAAGTCGTTTAACATCTAACCGTGGTTAATCTTTGTTTAAACGGGGAATTGTGTTCTACCATTGGTTGGCGTCATTGGTTAACCCTCCGAGTGGATCACACCGAGGAAAAAAGTCTCCAAAAATACGCTAAAGTTTTATTGTGTCAGTGACCAAAGCGTTCTATGATTTTTTACTTCACCCTTTGTTTACTAGATTAGAATTCGGGAAACCCACCCTCGTTATTGTCCCTTTACTTCCGGTTACAAATAGATATATAAATAGACATTATAGATTGTTAATTTTTAATACACATAAAGCTCGTCGAGTCTAGAAGATCATCCTATAAAAAATAATAGATTCTAAAAGTACAAATAAAAATATTCTTTGAAAGATTTATTTATATTTTTAGGATAGTTCTCCAAGATAATTAAGTGGTGAAATTAGAGATACCTCTGTTACCGCAAACGAAATACTTCGAAATAGAGATTTACAAAGCTATGAATAGCTATCACCGTCTTTGTGCCTTAGGGAGTTAGGGTGCAGTTCCTAAACAATCGACCTGACCCTCCTACCCCAAAACTCCATGATGGAAATCACTGGCATAAATGTACAATACATCCATTTTCGGAACGTTTTTGCAGTTCGAAAATTGTACGTGACAACCACTTTGAAGACATCATTGGTTTGTCGAATTGTACGTGCGAACCGCTTAGAGGGTTAATAGTGGATAGCTGTTAAAGGATTTAAATGGCACTAAATGGTGACTATTTAAAACCTAGACAATGACTTTTATTATTATTATTGATGTTTATATAACTTTATATATGCAATGTATAACTCGGAAAGGGGGGGGTTATAGTAAGAACCAGTGAATTTATTCCGCAAACATGTTTTTAAAACAGATATTGACGAGTATCTAGAATTTATTCCTACACTTACCTAATGTGTTTATGTCTAATATTAATACAGTTATTTTACACCAGAGCACGATAGTGAGGAAGTCTACTTTCATTCATTACACGGCAGTTTATCATAATAAATGATAGATAAAATTCTAGACGAGCTATTATTACAGCAGTCAAATTCGAATCCGCGAACTCTACCACGAACATCCTGACCATTCAATGACTGTATTACTAGGTTTATCAGTTCATTACACTACCGTATTTGTCCAAAATTTGTAACATACAAAGGTTTAAAATCTTTACTAGTACGTGTATCAAGCATAGAAGTTTACTTTATCTTTAAATATATATACAACAGAGAGAGTCACTTTTTTATCCCTGATGTAGCTTTTCAATTGTTTTTTTTAACAAAATGTAAAAAAAAGATTTTAAATTAAGTTTTTTTTAAAAAGAAGCTGAAAGTAATATATGTGTACTAGCCCGGAAGTACCTACCAATATATAATGCTTTACACAAAATCTAAAACGTAAACCTGAGAATTTTTACAGAATAGCGAAAATGCTGAATTGTTAATAAATACTGAATTTTTCCGTGCATAACTTTATCAAGGTATGTGTTTTGTATATTCATACACAGATGCAACAAATACCTAGCTATAAACTATTGAAGGTTTCTTTTTTTTAAATTATGGATTACAACTAGTATCCGTCTTGTTTGGTTTGTTATGTTTACTATGACAGAATATTTTACAGTGAAATAAGATTAAACCTATTGTAATATATGATACTACTAATATTAAAATTCTCCTATATCCAAAAAGCCATTTTTTATACTCTGAATACGTCAACCCTGTCCAGGTTTTGTCTATTTACAGGAGGACTGATAGTATTTTAATTTCCCCAATTACGTTGAATACCCTAGACGTTCGAAGCCTATTTCAAATAAACACCTGTGAAAAATACATTTGGTAGTTAATGATCGTAAATTAATTAGTTTACAAGTTGTGTGTAAATAAAGACAAACACAAAAACTTTTTTTTGCTGCACAAAACAAAGAAATAACAAAAATAAAAATCAATCAGAATGACAATACAGATAATTACATTAATGACTTGTATCTTCAATATTCCTTTTAAATCCTTGTCCTTTATCGAAATTAAGAGTCTTTTATAATTCAAACAAGTTTCTGAAGCAATTTAAGTACTGCCAAAGGAACAGAACTTCCCTTCTGCTGAAAAATGATAATTTCATAGTTCGATCTCTACAATGGGTTTCAGATCGACCAGAATAGCCTTTACATTTCATAATTTTGGTAAAGTGGTAGAGATAATTTTATACCATAGCAAAATTAAATTGTTTTTTGCTTCGATTCCTTCCAAGAAAGATGCAGTTATATTCTGTAATTTTCACTGATTCTTCAGAAGAAATAGCTTTTCATACCTTCTCAGCAGTTTTTAAAGATTTAAAAAAGTGAGATATGAATTATTCATTTGTTTTACAATAGAAATGTTGCTTGAATGTAATGCTTATTATATGATAATGTCTGTCTGTGGTTATTGTACATTTCATAGTAAAGACAAATCATACCATCTTTACAAGAAAGCGTTCAGCTGAGTTACAAGCAATGCCTGTGCTTTGTCCTTTGTCAAAAATAGAAAAAACTTTGAGGCAGATAACTTTTTTGCTGCTACTTCCGAGATGTCTTATCAATAACAGGAGGTCTAAGGCTGAAATAGTGCTAGGACGAAGAGAGATAAAATAAATTTTTTCAGGGATTTTCTAGTGAAGGAGATAAGCAATCCCTTTACCACTGAACGTAGTAAATCCAACAAAACCAATAGAGGATAGTGCTATAGTGGTATCTAACAATAGAGGAAAATACAGTTACTTTTGTACTATCATATATAATAATAGTCAGTCAGTTGTTGAAGCGATGGATCTACGCTTTGATAAGTAAAGAAACTGTGTGATCGACTTTTACAATGATAGAAATGGTAAATAAAGGTAAATAAAAGGTATAACATGGACAAAAATTTAAAAAACTAAAACTCGATTAAAAGGATGAAATAAACTCTTCAGAGAAAGAAATGCTTCAAATAGTTTTGGGAAAGACAGTAGCCGTCTGATAAATCTTAAAAGTATGGGTAAGAACACTCAGAAAAGCAATACGATTGAAGTATTCATATTTAAAACAAACTGATTGAAGAATCAATATTATTTAAGATAAAGAAAAAAGGATTGGCATTAGCCATTGTGGACCAACAAGATATAAATAGTCCTCCATATAACTATTATGAAACAAACTAGTTTAAGGCAATTTCAATATAATGCATATAAATATCATTAGAGGACTGAGAGAACTACCTATAGCAATATATTTATTATTCGATGTAAACGACCATTATAAACATAAGCGATCAGGTTTATACAAACTAGTCAATTTTAAAAGGCTCTTGGCAAACCAATCTAATCCACCGTGAACGATCACATTACTATTGACTTAGACTTTACGTCAAAAGAAATTATCGTATACCTACCTGTGCGGCTTAAAACGAAATTGGGGTAGTTAAAGAATTGTTACTCAAAAAAGGAGAAAAATCAGAAGCTTCACGAGATTGGAAGAAACAATATTGAAATCGGTGAAGCAGTAGCTCAGTCGGCAAAGATAACAATCTCGTTGCTGAGAGGTTGCGGGTTCAGATCCTGAGCCGGCCTAAGATCCAAAATAATCTTTAAAGGTGATCGGGGCAAGTAAAATATGCTCGTGGGCACATTGTCCTACAAGTTCTCAATATCTCTGGGGGTGGCAGGCTGACACTTTGGTTCTTCTGCTTGGTCCCTTCTTCAAAATTACGAGGACCCACTTGAGCAAAGTCGTTCTTTAACCTTAACAGGGCTTATTAAAACGAAAGCGCAGCCCTTTACTTCATATGAGCAGCATATGGCTCAATCGTGCTTCGTTTGTCCAAGTGTCCTTAGAAACAACACCAGTATTGCAATTACATACAATGGATCTAAGATAAATGTCTTAGAAAAAGCATAAAACCGGACAAAGTAAGAAACAAAAGCAATCAAATACCATTTATGATAGATAATGAAAGTTTGATGGCAGATTAGTTACACATAAATTCATTAAAGCTGGAGTCAGTACGAATTTCAACTGAATAAGGTATCTTATCAATAAGCTTTTGCGATTTTTCGAGATAATTAGATGCGCCGATCTGAGCAGTACTGACTTTGCTAGTAATGATAATAGCTAAATTTGAGTCAGAATGCAAATTATTGATTTGCATTCTAGAAGAAATATTAAGATTGCGTTTCGAAATTAACAGTCGGTGGTAAAGTGAAATTCAGATACATAGAATGTTTAATTAGCAAGTAAAAAGCTAATATCTGAAAGACGGTTAAGTCAGAACAATTAACATACATAGAAAAAGTCTAACAACGATAGCTAAATTATAAAATTTCATATAATGCTGATCTTCATTTACAGAAACAAAAAGAAATTGAACAATTAAACTTACATTGAAGACAAATAATGGACTAGAATTAGGAGTATTCGTATGATTACGAAGATTAGAAAACTTGTTGAGAAAGGACTTGTGCTTCGAAGAAACCGGAAGGATGTTTAACAAAAATATTTTTCATTCAAATCAAAATTATTTACGAGTTTAAGAAACTATTCTCCCACGAATATTCCTAAGAACTAGAAATAGTTTATGAATTTTTCTTCGTTATCTTATTTCTTTAACTTTTGATCTTAATTTTCTTTTGTACTTTTTCACCGTTGTAGGCAATTACGTCGACCTTAATACATGTGTGCATTTGTATGTGAAATTGCCTCACTGTATGAGACTATAAGGATGATTTTCTGTCTCGTCGCTTAGTCTGAATTTTTAGCCACCGAGCTCTTCCCAATGATATTGAAACTTCCTTGTAGCTGCAAAACAGAGATCTGACTTTAGTTTTTCTGCTTAGGCCTTACATTGTTATTTATTTCTTTATTCTACCAAAGGTTTTACCTTGTATAAATGTG
The DNA here is from genome assembly GCA_032207245.1 of Pardosa pseudoannulata. Classification (NCBI taxonomy): domain Eukaryota; kingdom Metazoa; phylum Arthropoda; class Arachnida; order Araneae; family Lycosidae; genus Pardosa; species Pardosa pseudoannulata. The sequence continues at coordinate 73,043,974 of CM063497.1, read as the reverse complement.
TATAGACATAACTTAAAATACTTTGGTGATAGTCTGTAGCTCTTTGTTGGGTTATCGTCATCCAAAGAACGTGTCAAATGACAAGATTTTGCTTGTTTTCAAGTTGGATATAGTCAGACGGTACCCTCTTTATATCGTACAGGGCTGCACAGCTGCATCCATTATGTAGTCCTAGCCCAATAAATTGCGTTCATTTTCATGTTTGTTTAGATTCGACTGTTAATTCGACTATTCATGAAAAAGTTTATTTTAATATCTTTCTAAAATTGTATTAATGTGTGTAGACCTAACTTAAAATATTTTGAGTTAGAAGTTCCAATAGTGTTAGACGATGCTTGGAGTAAATTAAAAATATTTTCAATATGCTCTTCCAGGAAGTAACGCCTGTAAAAGAAAAAAAAAGTCATATTACAAAAGTTTTCTTGATCTAACAGTAAATAAGTATGAATAAAAATTTAATTTTATGCTATGAAATTGTACGACATACAATTGTGACATCACTGACCGGTCAATTGTATGTCACTGATATTGAGCTATATCTAGATGCAATAAGTTATATAATAAAGAATATATTCCTCAAGTGAGCCCACAATTACGTTTAGATTAAATTTTGCACGCTGGGTCTTCTTGATGATGAGAGGAAGGCCAATGTCTATTTTTACATTTCACTAGAATTTAAAGATTACGACTTGGATAGGTGCAATTTCTTCCCAATTTAATTTTTAGCGACGCTAGCGAAATTGCAAGAGCAGATTAATTTTGTACCTTTTTAAAATTTCTAACTATTCGTTCGAGAAGTAATTAGAAAAATATCCGGAAGCAGGGCCGTAGCCAGAAATTATATTCGAAGGGGGGCATTGTTTTGGGGGAAGGATACTTCAATAAAACTACAGGTTTTCTGATGTATGTATACTCCTAATAAATATCGTAATATAATGCCTTTTTAAAATACCAAAATAATTTTTAAATGATATAATGAAAAATTTAGAGCCTTAAATGAGCCATGTAGTAACACACATAATGAATTTAATAGTAAAATTAACATTAAAAATATATGAACTGTACATGGTACTAAATTCTAATTTTGAAAATAGAAGTATAACTAAAGAAAAATAATAGTTTGGAAAGAAAATTAAAACGTTCAAATTTTTACTTGCACATTATAAAATATGCTCTATTTGAAATTTTCGCCAAAAGATTTTCAGATCATCCGATTGTGCAACAATATTGTGACGATATGCCAAAAGTTCTTGTCAGTCTGACACGTCGAATCCAATTTGCACCTATTCCTTAGTTCGAAGTCACTGTTGTAAGCCCATTTTTATATATGCACAGCTAAGCAGATGTTACACCCACACACATGGTCCCTCCCCCTGTCTATGGCCTTGAACGGAAGTATAAAGTATATACATGTAATTCACCCGTCATACAATATTTTTATACACAAGAGTAATATTTAATGTAAATCTTGATTATATAATGTTTTACGTTTGTCTGTCCGGAGAGTAAACAAAATGTGTGACTTACGGAAAATAACACTGTTTTTACGAAGCTATTTCTAAAAGTTGATTTTAAAACATTTTTTTTGTAGCTGATTTTAAAATTACCTTGTAAGTTTTCGTAATTCTATTCAGTACAATCTTGAATCATATAAAGAATTTCTTTTCTCGAAATGTGTAATTTATGTACATTTCAATAATTTCTTTTAGTGCGATAAAACAAATTCAAAATTAGACTTGAAGTTAATAAATTTATGAATTTCTCTACCGATAACATACAATTCTAGTCCAAAGTACTAATGAATGACATCTTTGAATTGGGAAATATAAGCAAAATTATACTGTTGCGGACTTACCTTTCTAGAGCCTCGCAAAGAAAAATAGCTATAATTTTTTTCAAATTCGGTACTAGCGAAAATTTGAGGTACTAACTAGTACTAACGAATGGCACCTTTGAATTTACTGAATCGTGTAGACGATGGGCTGGAGAAATGTACGTAATTTATTACATTATAAGAAGATGAAAATACACTTTTTCTAGCATTATGACATTTCTTACTTTAAATTATTTACATACTGGATTCTTGATAAGGTTAGCAATGTTCGAAAACCACCCCTTCCCCTCTTTTTTAGCATTTAATGACATTACTTCAAGCACTATTTTCCCCCGTTAAGAGCAGGCAATTAAATTGATCACATAATAAATAGGTAAAGATAACATTTTTAGCGTTATGACGTCATTCTTTTAATCATCTCATTTAATCATTTCTTATTTTAAATTATTTAAATATCATCTGCATTATTTTCATTCGTTTTATAGCTGAACTTAGATATTGTGTAAATAGTTTTCTTTTATATTCTGATTAAATAATATATAAGATATATATGTGATAATTTTAAATTGAATCATCGATTATTCTTTGTTGCTATGAAACTTTTATCTCCGGTATTAACAAAATATTTCCATAAAAGTCTAGGAATCTATTTCATGGACTAAATATCTAGCGTTTAAATTATATATCTTTAAAAATTAAGAAGTTTGTTTGTTTGTGCTTGTGTTCATTTTTTACACATAACCACACGGTTCGAATAGATGAATTCGACTTGATTCTAAACTGCGTTCACATTATCGGGAGACTTTAGAGGAGTATGAAGATAAAAAAATTATTCAACGTGTACCAGATAGTCAGTCAAAAAACTTTTTTTACGAGCCTCATAGGATACTTCACAATTTTACAAAATTATAAATTTTTCTGATCCCGTCATATTTTGGGATATATTCTAGTTTCTAATATGCTGACAAAAAATTCAATATACTGTTTTTTGTTTTATTCTCAGCATATAAAAAGAAAATTTGCATATAAAAATTCCTTGTTGTAAGCTTATTAAAGTGCATTTTATTTGTGTCACTTATGGGTTATATTACTTAGCAAGCTTTTCTCTCGAGTCTATTTTTAACTGCTATCCGTGAAGTGTAAAAAAATCTAAATAAAACTAGAGCTGGACGATATCATTAATATCTCGATATTTCTCCAAATTGTTAATGATATCGGTATATACTTTAAAATAGGAAGTTATATTACTATTTCTGAATAGCCTTGATTCTTTCATTTCAAACATTTTTTCCTTGGTAATTCAAATATTTATAATTGCAATTTATTCCTAAAGGTTAGGAAATTTGAAAAGGTAAACGAAGCTTTTTAGGAGTAATTCACTTTAACACTTAAAAGATAAATATATATGTTGTTCAGCAGTAATTTGTTCAGATACTAAACAGAAATATTTATTAAAATTGGAAACTATTGCTGTGAATTTACATTGCCTATTTATTCCAAATTACAGTCCGAAATTAAAATCCTCCCATTGGTAAACTAAATCTTCATTATCGTATTCCACGGGTTTCAATTTCGCTCCTGTCACGAATGTTCTTAGCCATTCGGAATCACATTTAAGCAGTAGGTGACGGTGAATAGCCTTTGTATTCACTTAAATAATTTAATATGCAAATTTTCTGCCTTGTATTTATATGAAGTATGCTGGTATATATGCGAAGCGGACATCAAACGAATATAATAAATTGAAAAGCAGTGGCGTGCTGTAGGTTTTCATGCAGAGTGTGCAGAGAACAAGGATTTTCCAATAAATCTTTAATTATTGAGACATCTGAGTTCTACATTGTGAAACGAGTTATGTATTATGAATATAAATTTAAAGATTACAATAAATAAAATATTTACCTACGAGTAGTCGAGTTATAACTATAAAAACAGCTAAACTTATGAGAATTCTACTAGCACTGAAGCGAAAATCATGTCTTTTGTTGTATGGTATCATATCGGCGTCGAAAAAGCAACGCTTTGGGCTTCTACGAAAAACTTATATGTTCAGCAAACGTAGCACCACATGGCGCCCGCCGCTGCGGTGCCTCATCCGGATGCTCATTGGTGCCGACAAACCGAACGTCTATTCCACGTGCAGAGGATTTCACTGCACGCTGGCACAATAGAGCGAACTGTTTCTTGTTCGGTCAGTGGATTAAATTATATTTATTAATTGTTTATAATATTTGAAAATCATATATTCTGTGAAAAACATCTTGACAATTTTTAAAAACAAAACCAGGGATATGATGTTACATAATATAACTTATATTCTGTCTGTAAGACACAATGAATGGTAAAATTTGGACTGTTCTGTTAAAATTCGTTTCTTTAAAACAAAACATTTTTTTCAGCTAATTATTTCAATAAATATAATACATCACCGAAATTAATTTACCACACTAAAACATTTCCCTTTATATTGATGAAATACTTCTTTTATATTTCCATGAAAACAAAATCTTACAATATATAAATTTAAACATTAACCGTCTGCAAAATCGTATGGCCAGTTAATCAGTTAAAAAACCAAAAGCGCTTTAGCACGTAAGTCCCCGCTCTAATACAACGCTTAATAAACCGTACCTTCGGATGATTCTGAATGCCAAGTGCAGGAAAAATAGCTGCACTTGCCTCAGTGCCATAGTATGCTGTTCTTCTTCCGTAGCCCATATATATAAATCTTGTTTTGCAATTTAGTGAGCAGTGCGTACACATCAGAACTTCCTATGTTCGTTTGCGCGCTACGTGGTGTAGCACCTATTACTGCACGCACTGCAAGCAAATCAACATAATATTCGAATATATTATAAATAATATTTATTATATACCATATAAAGATAGGTAGACATAGGTGCAGAAAATTATTGTCCCTCATAATTTTGCCAGGGTGTGCAGTGCACACCCTGCATATATGGACCGCACGCCACTGATGAAAAGATATTCCTTTAAGCGAAATATTTAGGATATTTTATGGTGATTTACTTTATCACGCTCGAGGAAGAAACAGGTCGTCGAAGATTATATCGGCAGAGCAGAATTTTAATCTTGTTATCGCGATACTTCAAGTATATCAATGTTTTGAAGATATATTCATGAACGACCGATCCGTAGTATAAAACTGTATGTACAATATCCAATTTTAAAATATACTTATCTACAGTAGGAATTAACACTATATTTACCAGCAATTTAATTATACATTGAATTGCAATAAAAGTCATTTTGCTGGTTTGGTAAATTTAGTATTAGTATACGTACATTCAAATATGTTAAATTCAACATAACCTATAAATACCATTCATAAAATAGGCCTACGCTATAAGGCTTTATGTGGTGCCACATGCACATACAGCAACGTACATTGAATTTATATAATCAAGAATTTTACCCTCATTTCAGTCTATGTTTCTGTGGTAAGAATAAAATTATCAGCAAACTTGGGAAAATCATGAATTTTTTATAGCAAATTTCAAAATTTGAAAACAGTTATTCGGTAATTTGGTAGATAACTTATAGGACTGCGCTCTACCTTCGCAAAATATAAACCGCGTGCAGAAAAAACGTTAGATGTGTTCATACTGGTGTATTAACCCTTACAAAAAAGGTACGCTATACGCTATACATTAATGGGTTGAGTTGGGTTGGGTTAGATTGATACGGTCTACTTTTTGCGACACGAGGGCTAATGAGACCGGGACCTACAGCTTAAAACCGATTCCGAACGGTTACGAACATTCATGCCTCTCTGGGAATCGAACCCACGAACTCCGGTTCCGAAGGCCAGCACTCTAACCATTCGGCCATCTTTCAGCGCATGAAAGGGTTGAAAACATATTTCGTTACTTTTTAATAATTACTGATAATCATTAGTACGCGGACTCAGCAGAGATTTTTATATTACATCAAATCACTTTTAAAGTATCGAAAAATTTTAATTCTATAATTCACCAGTACGGTTCGATGATATCAGATACTTAACCCTCTAAGCGGTTCGCACGTACAATTCCGCCAAACCGATGATGATTTCAATACGTACAATTTTCGACCTCCAAACACGCTCCGAAAATGGATGTAATGTACATTTTTGTCAGTGCTTTCCCCCATGGAGTTTTGAGGTAGGAGGGTCAGGTCGATTGTTTAGGAACTGCACTCCTCTTTCACTGACATTTCTTGAGGGATGCACCCCTACCCCCTGAGACACAAAGACTCTGACAGCTTTTCATGGCTTTGTAAATCTCTATTTCGAAGTATTTCGTTTGCGGTAACAGATGCATCTCTAATTGCACCACTTAAATATCTTGGATGACTTTCGTAAAAATATAAATCTCTCAAAGAATATTTTTATTTGTACATTTAGAATCCATTATTACTTATGGGATAATATTCTAGACTTGACAAGCTTTATATGCATTAAAAATTAAGTCTATAATATCTGTTTATATATCTGTATATAACCGGAAGTAAAGTGGCAATAACGAAGGTGGGTTTCCCTTATTCCATTCTAGTCGACAAAGGGTGAAGGAAAAAATCGTAGAACGCTTTGGCCACTGACACAGTAAAACTTTAGCGTATTTTTTGGAGATTTTTTTCCTCGATGTGATCAACTCGGAGGGTTAATACCGCAATATATCCCCTAACTGATATTGGTTGGTTGGTTGATTGATTGAAGTTTAATGGCGCTAAATCCTCTAGGGACAAACTGCGCCAAACAAGACTTAAGCGATTTGAAACATTAACCGCGGAGTCTACTGTATTATGTTAGATTGGTAGCACTAATAGCCGTTATATTAAGACTTTACTACATAGAGAACGGATTGTACCCAAAATAAAGGTACACACGTGGATGTTACAAAGATCCCTGATACGAAATTTCAACACTTTACCTCGTAATAGTTTCGATTATTCCTCAGTGTTTATACACATGATAATGAAATTTTTCGTTATAGAGAGTTCAGATTACAATGAAATCAGGAGGTAGACAACTAAAATTACCTACAAAAACAATAAAAGTCCTACAGATAATATTTTCCCAGCTATGGGAGATACGTACGCATAGATACCAAGAATGAAAACTAGCCATAACTGGTTCAAGAATGCTGTTACCGAAATTAGCTAATTAATTTTTCAAATTTTTCTGCTGGCTCACCCTCGACTTCAATTAGACTGGACTTCTCGACCACAGTGCGTATCTCTTACCAATAGGGCATATAATTTTTTAGGTGGGCATTTGGTTAGTGAGAACATGGATTGTGATGAGACGGAAGCTAAATTCTCAATCTTAGCTGGCTTTGCAAGAAAACCATTACCATTTCAGTCATATTTATTGAAATGCGGCTTTATTTAAGCGTCAATGATTTGATACTGCAGAAAAAAATATCACTAGACATCACCAAACGAGGGTATTTGAAACGGGAGTCTAACAAAATTTGTGCTTAATAGGAAATCTCTTTGTAGCATGTGTCAATCACAACAATCTCGCTATTTATAATATATATTTTTTTTAAGTTTTATGAATAAATTTTCTTAAAATTCATTCCGGTAGCCTGCATTTCATACCCGTCTTCAGTTTACTATACTTAATAAAATTTTTCTGGTTGTTTATTATTTTAGAATTTTGTAAAATAATCTGTTTATTATCATTTAAAAACTTAATTTTTAAAATGTTTTTGAAAATTTATATTAACATAACCTGTAGCTTAGCTGATAAAGGCAATAAAAGTGTAGCCTTTTCTTAAGGTTCAATCCTGGTAACTAATTAGGGAAATATGTCCATCGTATTCAGGAGGCATTGGATATTTTAAAACAACCAGTAGTATTAAGATATCCAACTATGTTAAAAAACATCATTTTTTGCCAAAAATCATTTTTTATTTCTCTGTTGCAAAATTTCAACTTTGAGGCTTCTAAATCTTTTTTTTGTTTTGTATCTACGTATTGTTAAAGAAACGTTACGGCTGTTTAAACAGTAACAGCTTTCAAAACAAACCAGACGTTGTTAATTTAAAGCTTTTTAAAGGGTATTTTTTTGGACAAACTTTAATTTTCATCTAGGTTTCTGGTATTTTTAATAATCGGCAACCTGGCAGATAAAACGTTTTGAGACATAAATGTGGCAATAAATTGAGTATAACATGCTTTTATCTCGCCGCTGTATGCCTGGTTTTGTTTACATCCTGTTACACTCGCTAATCGTTATTAAATCTTGCATTCTGAAGGAAATTGGTCTATTTTGCACATTTTATTTTTCTTATTTATATTTTTATTTGTTTTTAATATGGGTAATAAGAAATAGACCAGTTTCTCGTAAAAGGCCCGTTACTGGTAATCGTTTCACCAGATTCTTCGAAAGCAGTTATTGTGTCAATTGTGAGTGAAGAAAAATTAAAGTACTTTTTTTAATTATATCAAGGTAAATTTATTGGGAAACAGAATCGTGCATTTAAAAATCCTAGAATATATTTTGTAGTTTTCTTCCCCTCGGTGTTTAAAACAAAATCTTCAACTCATTGTCTTCGTTTTTGTGTTCAAATTTAAATCTGAAATTTCAGAACTGTCAGGTTTTATATGCTTTTAATACAACTGAAAAAAAACGACAAACCAAATATAAATCTTCAGTTTGTGTGTGGAATGAGGACGATTGTAAAAGGCCATTCTCCTAAGAAATTGTGAGCCTCATTAAATATGCCTAGCTTGTTAAATGCTGCATACAAACAGTGTGAAAAAGAGATATTGACTGCTATGTCAATAATAACACAAAACAGTAAACAAAGATGCCACTAATATCAAAATTAGGGAAAATAATCATAAAGAAATAACTGGTTGTGTGGTGTGTGTCAGTCGATGGGAACTTGGCAGTAACGTGGACATGCCTCATTGAATGGATTGATTGTTGTCCTGTTCATTGACACAGGAAAAATCCTGTATACTGAAGTTATGTCAAGATTTTAAAAGAGTCTTCAACAGACAATAAAATTCTCCAAATAAAAAAAAGGACAAAAATGAACATATTTGCTCTTGCAATCATTTTGGTTCGGCATACAGTAAGGAGTTCGTCGGTTCATACAGATTGTTTGAACTCTCCCGTGATCTAGGAAGTTGGAAATTTAGTATTTTATGGGGACGGAGATTCGCAGGGATATATGGATATAAAATATATTTATGGCAAAGACAGTGTAAAAAACGTTTGAATGCACAGGGCATATCAAAAGCAAGTTAAGGTGGAAAAGGGAAACTGAGATGCTATGATAGATAAAATTCAAAAACTATTATAGCATTGCAATTCGAAGTAATGTGAATGATTTAGAAGGCATGCAGAGTGCTGTAATTGTAGCTTTATTTCCACTGCACATCTATACTGAAGAGTCGGAACTCCATGTAGAGGAAGGGAGCTGTATGTTGGTTGATTGATGAAGAGTCGAAGGTTTTAAGAGTCACTTCAGGTAGATAAAAATCAGACGCTGACTTGATGGAGAGACATCCTTTTATTTAGTATTCGATCAAATAATTTTCTTCACTTTATAATCTACAAATAACATAGTCCACTTCTGCCTTGATCTAATAGTGGGTAACTGAGATTCATTCAATTGCGTTGTTTAAAAGTATTATGGAGATTAAATTGTTGCTTTATATAAAAATATGATGGAGATTAATTCGTTGCTTTAAGTAAAAATAACGCCAGGAACGTCGCAGTAAAACAAAACAAGGATAGAGTGCTTAGGCTAGCCAAAGATCGAGGTGGCTCCAACGGAAACATTTTTCCGACCAAAAAAAAACACGTCGGCAAGGGTGTTAAAACTTCATCTCATTGTCTCTCCGTCTCTCAAAAATTACAAGAACTTCTAGGCTGCGCTCACGCCAAAAGCGCCGAAACACAGCCAGCAAGAGGGTTGCCAGGCGCCAAGAAAACCCCGCGCTCTCAAGGAGACATAGGATTCTCGCGGCTCTGACCAATGAAACGTCGAGACAAGGAGCGCGGAAAACAAAAACCCAATCGTAGTGAGGCGCAACCCCGGTGGTGAAAATTCGCCAAAGACGATGCGGAGCGGAGCTTAGCAACACCTCGCAACGCGGCACTTTGCAAAAGAGCGGCTGTCAGCTCAAAGCGAAACTTATGACTTCAGAAACCGTCAGAATATGAGCCGATGTGCGCAAATTATGGTCGAAAGGTTTAAGGGCTGCGGATGCAGGTGGCCAGAATTGGACGCTCGGTCCGAAACTTAATCCCAGATCGAGGGCGGCTCTGTTTGAAAAGATAGGCTGCTATCGTGAGAAAACAGCTAGAGCTGCACCTGCAAGGGGCAATATGCGAAAAAAAGGCGCAAAATGTAGGTTAAAATATATATACCCCACAAGGGAAATATGTAATGAAGGGACATGAAAAATCTTTACAACATCAACAAGCAAAATCCAATGCACCGCCAATGGCCCCGTTGGTGCATCCGGCTGGTGTGCTTCACCAGACAGCGAAAGCCACTGGTTTAAAACGTATATAAAAGGAATATAGGATTGCCTTCAGAAATTGTAAATATTATATATGAAACTATTATCAAGAGCTTTTAAAAAGTGTCTGCATGGTAAGACAAAATGCCACCGAGTCTTTCAAAGGATGCTTGTGGCAAATAGTGCCAAAAGAAAATTTCATTGAATTACATGCATTTAAATTAGGTGCATATATAGCTACAATAAATTTTAATGAAGGTTTACGTCAGGGTGGCGGCAAAAGTCCTGCCCGCGGCCCGGATCGGTCCTTTTTGCTTACTTTTATCCTGCCTTTGAAAAATCCTGCATGCAAATTTTTAATCTCTTATATGCTATTTTGTCGAAATCAACAGTATTTGTAAATATAAATAATAAAAAATATATAAGCAATAGAGAGTATTATAATTTGAATAGCTCTAATCATATCCAACTTTAATGCATGCTACATAGATATTCTCCAAATCGTCTGGTCGGCTTACTACATAGAATTGAACGTGCACTCCTCTCACTCTTCGAGAGACGACAAACCGCAGCACGCGCATGTTTTATTTTGATTTAGCACTAGTCGCATACTCGTCATTTCGTTTGACACTAATGTTTGTTATTTGTCAAATATAATAAATTGAAAAAGTGGACTTTTTTGTAGTAAAATTTTTAAAACATTGGTTTTATTTTTTGTAACAATTTAAAAAAAAAAAAAAAAAAAAATAAAAAAAAAAAAAAACAAAAAAAAAAAAAATAAAATAAAAAAAAAAAAAAAAAAAAAAAAAAAAAAAAAAAAATTATTTGTAGGGCCTTTTTAAATTGAGTCAATCTAAAAACAGAAAAGTTGATTCGGAGTGCAGAAAATTTGCAATAAAACATGGACGGTAAAATACCTTTTTACGAACATTGATAAGAAAGCAATTTGTTTAGTTTGTCAGGAAACTAATTGCTGTTTTCAATTGCTGTTTCAATACAATTTGAGTAGGCATTTTAAATCAAAACATCCAAAATATGCATCATTTTCTTTAAAAGAACTTCAAAGTGCAGCAGAACAAACATGACAAAAAAACTTGAATAAGCAACAAAATATTTTTACCAAACAAAGTAATATCGAGAAATCTACAAAAGCAAGTTATGCTGTTGCACACAAAATTGCTAAGTTCTATAAACCTTTTACTGAAGCAGAATTTGTTAATGCATGATGCTCGCGTGTGTACAGTGTACTCTGTAGTCCTCAGGCCTGGGAGACATGTTAAAAATTTCATTTTGGCCCGTGCTTAAAAGTATTTGCCTACCCCTGATTTAGGTGGTTTTCTTTCATTTTGAGGCTCTTGTGATAAAACCTGGCCATTATACATTGAATGCTTTTAAAAGCATAGACAAATCACGTATGGTCGAAGCAAAAATGCATTCTTATCCCGATGTAAAAAGTGCCAGAAAGAAAAATAGAGCCTAAAGAAAGAAAAAAATATGCCAAAGTTGAAAAAAGTGAATGTTTGAAATAAGTGTGGTGAACTTTAAACATGTATTTTAGTTTTTTAATATTTAAAACTGCTTTGATAAACTTCAAATGCGTTTTTCTCAAAACGGTATTCATAATAAACTGTTAAATCTCGAAATGCGTAAAATGTTCTTAAAATATTTTGTTGAAAATTATTATGAATGTTTTTGGATAGTATTTACTAGTCAATGACATAAAAGATTTAAATTTGGATAGTTTTCTTATGGTGTTACACTCATAATTAGCTATAAAGGTAATGAAAATTCGTTTAAAAATTCAGTGTGTATGATATTGAAGAACCAAAATTTTTTTTACCAAATATAAATCCAGCAAATCTTGTAGGTGATTCACTAGTCCAGTGTATAAGAAATGCGTTGCATCAAAAAATATTAAAATAATTTAATGTATTAAAAGATTAGATCATTTCAAAGAACCCATTTTTTTTTACTAAATTTTCTTTATTATAATTTATTAAAACTACTCTAGGTATACATTTTTTAGTGCAATTCTCTATGATATGTAAAATAAAACTAAAAATGTAATAACATGAACTAGTTTCTACGTTTAAAGAAAAATGTTCTCAGAATGTAGTCAGATACCTTAAAAGCTACCTTACCTTAAATACCTTAACCCTTTCGAGCCTACTGTCATGTATACGTGCCAGCAAGAAAAGCATTCACTTCCCGGCCGAAGCACTGGTGTGCCAGAGCGTTTTCTCGTTCAGCCCCGACCGTCACATATTTGTGCCAGTGTTCTAGAACTTTTTAAAAACTCTAACTTTTGACACAAGATGGCATTGTATGTCCACGTGGTTTTAGATACATGTAGATTTGACCTTGTACTCAATAGGAGAGTAGTATGATACACATACACATGGTTTTTGATTATATAAACATCACAGGAAAGGAATGTTTTCAAATGACATGTTTTATCACGGCTCTTTAAATTTGCATGTGATTTTTGTTTATGTAAGGAGGGGAGTTTTATTTTAGCAAAAGCGTTATGTATTTCTGTTTGCAGTCCAGTTTTTAGTGAAGAATCAGATCTGACAGACTTGATCTTTTATTTCTCTTTTTATTGTTAGATTGTCGAAGTGTCAAAAGTGTTTAACTAGCTTTGAAATAGCTGAAATGACTCAAAATATTTCAGATTTTAATTCTGATACAGATTAGGATAGAGTAATAGTGACACTATAATATATTCGGATTGTTCTTTCTGTTCATAATGGATCTAGTGATTCTAATGATGAGGAGGACATTTCTGACAATGATAATGATGCTTCCTTTTTTTCCCATTCCGGAAAACTGCTCCAGAACTGTAAATGAGTTACTACAAGTGCAAGGACTGTAACGTAGGATTGTGTATAGATCCCTGTTTTTAAAATTTTTCATAAAAAATAATTTTAAATAACATAGTATTCAGTTTTATAACATTAAAAGTCATTAAATAGAAAGCAAAGAATGAAGAAAAGGTGTAAAATATATATTTAAATAAAAAAGAGCTTAACTAAATAAAGTATCTATAAACATATAAATCGTATTCCGTTTAAATACTTTACGCAGTATTATTGAATAATGCCTTGCTACTTTGTTAATTTCATTAATTTAGGCTTAATAGCTTAAAACCCTCTGGCGATACTCACTCGCGAAAGTGACTGCCGGCCTCAGAGAAAAGCGCTCGTTTGCTCTTCCCGTCGCGAAAGTGTTAAATCCCCATTATTCTCACTCCCATTGCCATTAGAAACGAGGGAGGTTTCGTTTGGACCCTAAAACTGTTGTCTAAATTTTCTCAAAAAGTTATTAACAAATTTGAATCAAATTTCTTGACTTTTGCTGATTTTATAAGCCTAAAAATCTGAAAACATAATATTGAAGAATGTATTTGTGGAAACAAAACTGTAGATATTTGTTCACATTGTAAATTTTTGATATGTAGAAAATCTATATTCGATAAAAATTAGATATTGTAATTAGGGCTGGATCATTTATCATTATCGTCAAATATTGATACACTGAAAGTATCGCTATAGCAATATTAAAATTTTGTTCTGATATATCCCCGCCGGCGATAGAATTATTCCCTCGCTCGCTATAACGTATATCGCCAAAAGACATGCTAAATATTCCAAGTAAAGTAATATTTTTTCAAGTTATTGTATTAGGTTGAAGTCCGAATCGCGTATTTACCCGAGTACTTGATACAAACACAATCCAGAAAATTTGTTCTTAAGGATTACTACCTCTCCGCAAAAGTCTTCAGTAGCATTTCCCAATATTTTGATAACGAAACACTCAGTTCAAGACCGGATATGCACTCCTCACAATTTGTGTAGATAACTCAGCTGTTTTTCACCTGCGCACCGGTTTATTGCAATAATATAGGGATATATCAAAAGTATTCACTTTGAATGCTTGCTTACAGTCACTTTCTCCTGTAACAAAACATTCGCATCAAGACCGAAAACACTGCTCGCAATTCGCACAGATTTATTGGAATACTATATCAATGACTGATGATAGAAACAGTTTATGGTATGCTCACGTGTTGACATATTTTGATAGCTTGCTGCTTGCTCGTTCATATTTTCTAATATATGAGGCGTATGGTGGTTTGGGTGAAATATGAATCGGGATAAATAATGAACGTACAGAATCGTGTCATTTGCCGAAGTATCGTAAAAATATTAAAAAAAAAAAACTTATGAAAGTTTGGCAATCTTAGTTTACCGGGGATGAAGATTGCAAAATAAGCAGTTAAAATATATTGCAGACACAGAAGTAAACATTTTGGGAAAAAAATAAGGAAGGAAAAAAAAGGAGAAAAATTCAAAAAAGAGGAAAAAAGAGGAAGTTAAATAACTATTAAAAATTAATGTTCTGATTTACTTAATGCAAAAATAAGTGCCTAAATATGAAATATATGGAAGTATCTAAATAACTTTTTATCAATATAAGCAAGTACTTAAGATTCATAGTAAAAAATATTTAAAATAGATTCAAATCAGATACTTTTTCAATGTGTCTAATTAAAAAATAAATAAATTCCCCAATACAGTTGAACTTTATTATATTAAATTTTTTATTATATAAAGTTTCAGGAACCATTTTGTTTGTTGTACTTGAACCTTTAAGAAAAATGCTAGATCTCAGAAAATTATAACTTGTATAAGATTTACATAAGATTGAGTATTATCTTATATAAGATTTATAAAAATAGTATCATTAATAATTTTAATTGACCTTAACCAAACAACTGAACGATTGAACATTAGAATGACCAAAAATGTAGACAAATGCAAAACTAGTTTTGTCTTTAGTTATTGCTTATTATTTTAATACTGGATTAATTTATAATCTTCTACAGACGTGATCCCAGTATCAAAATAGTTTAAAAAATTTGTCAAAAAATTTCTTTTCTTGAGTGGCTGGACAAGATGTTATTAATTTCATGCACTTTGTTTTTAAATCTAGAAACATATTTAAATCTACTTTTTTAACTGCAAAAAATTTTTAATAAAAAATTAAGAAAAAAAAACTTAGTAAACTTAGAAAAAAAACTTAGTAAATGACTGAAAGAAAGCATCTTTCTACCTCATTAAGATTCATTATAAATTTATAAAATGGAGAATTTACGGATAAATTAGCATTGTAAACAAAAGGAAAATCATGAGATCAAAATTTTCATTTGTTATAATCTGGTTTGTTAAAATAGGGACTTACTTCAACAGTACATCAATAATTTAAAAGCCGTTTCAAATAGCAAAGCTTTAAAATGCACTTCCAAACAGAACTTGAAAACTTTGTAACAGCAAAATTTGTTATTAACAAGTTTGTAAAATTCTATAAATTTTCTTACATTGATTTATAATTAATGTTTTAAAAAATACAGTATAAGTCTAATTTTTAGGAAGAAAAACAAATAAAAGTAGCAGACCCAAAGAAAAAAAACGGAATAAAAGGCGTGAATGGCCGAAAAAAAAGGAGGAATGCCTTGAAATAAGGAAAAAGGGAGAGATTTCTAAGAAAAGGAGGGCTGCCGTGTCTGTATATTGTTTTACGATTTAGACCAATGTAGTGTTTTCGAAGTACACGTCTAATTTATTTATCCATTTGAAATATGTTCTACATTATCGGAATCAAAATTAATAAGAACTGTTCTTATTTTTGAAAATAAGAAATAATCTTTCAGTCACTTTAATTTATTTTTAATAATTTAATATTAATTTTAAATTCTGTTTTTCTGAATTTCAATGGATCGTCGAAATTTTATTCTTATAATTTTAAAAACGAAGATAACTGCAATAAATTCAGGAAAGTAAATTGTTCAGACGGAATATTTATTATGTTCAGAGAGTACGTGAAAAAGAAAAGTTAAAGATAGATACTTTTCTAGTGAAATAAAACTTTTGAGGCAGAAGATTACTTCCTTTCTCCCAAATAATATAGACTAGAATTACAAAATGAAAAATTTAAAGTAGTTAAGTGTTGCTAAATAGTTTCGTTTGCGGTCTTTTCTGTTTAATAGATTTTATAAATGTTTCGAGCATAATGATCAGAAAAGTTAAAATTGATCTGTTCATTAATGTGCATGACTGAGGTTTAGAATACCCGAATCAAATATTCAGTTTATAACTTATCAGATCTGTGTTCTGAAAGTTATAGGTTATACTATGCTTCCACCTGCCGAATATGGGACCAAGGGAACCATTTGGGTTTGGATTGCTATTAACTAAAGTATTTTTTTTTTGCTTTACGAACACTATGAAAGACACCTACTACTTAAAATTGATTGGGAACTACTAACATCCATGCCGGGAGCGGAATTCTAACCCGCAGATCAGTTTACCAATGAAAGGTTTTTAAATTTCAATTTGGGATAAATACAATTTGGCATAAATAGGCAATGTAAACTAGCGGTTTGAATTAGCATTTGAATAAACAATCCTGTTTAGTATCTGGATAATTTTTTTTCAGAAAAATATATATATTTTGTGTTTTAAGTGTTAAAATGAATTACTGCTAAAAAGTTGTTTATACCTTTGAGATATCTTAATATTTTAATTTCATATTGTAATTCTAAAAGTTCTAATTGCAAAAATAAGAAAGGTTCTGGAATGAAAGAAAGCTAAGGCTATTCAAAAATAGTAATATCTGAAACAAATAGTGAAACACCTTTAGATTTTAAAATATTATCAAGATATATCAGTGATATCAATATAAATTTGAGGATATATCCCGACATTAAATTTGATATCGTCCAGCCTTAATTGTAATACCGTATTTTTTATCAATTAAATAATAATTTAATGTGTAAAACTGAATCAATGTCACACCGTATATAAAGAGTGTTCTTTTTAATAAAAATACTGATTCATAATCTGGCAAGTTAGACCCAGGCTGCTGTTTTAAGTAGACCAAAACTGACGGAGGGAAGTTTTGCTCTCTATTTCTCGTGCCCGCGGTATTTCAGGACTGGAATGTTCGAAAGCAGCTCATCAAAAGTACTAAAACAATATATTTTCCCCGGAATTATGTTTATTTTTCAATCTATACAGTCGATGACAGTACCAGTCTATGAAGCTTACACTGGTAATTCGCATGTTCATTGTGACGTCACTTTGACGTCAGCTTGATCGTTTCGTAGCATAATGTCGGTAAGCTGACGTCACAACGAACGTGCGAACCGACTAGCAACTTCCAGAGTTGGCCTCTATTTGTAGTGTTAGATCAAACTATTTTGAACTTTTATCTTATTTCCAGAACACAATATATCAGACACCATTGCAAAACCAGGAAGGGTAAGCTTAGATAATAAGTCCAACTATTTGATTGAGAGGCCTTTTAGTAGACAGATACAGTAAAATTCGCTTAATGTGATCAGTTTGGGGCACCATGATTTTGATAATAACAGATTGATAAAAATAAATGATATGAAATATTAGATAAACTTACCCCCTTTAATTCACACGTACTAAATTTCAAAACAAAATGAAAAACACCTTATATTTATGTACTGTATATTATCCTTTAAAACATAATTGTATACAAAATTTAAAAAAAAATTGATCCCTTGTTGACTGTCTACAATTTTTTCTAAGAAGCTCATCGATACATCGTTCGTAATCATAATCAACTTGTCATAACGATTTAAAATTTCGATCTTTTGTCTTAATGTGAAATCGTTTCGCTGTCTGGCTTCCATATAGACAAGATGCATGTAAGCGAGCAAAGCATAAAATGTGAATGCGCTCCTTCTCAGTTCCGATAATAATGTGTTGCCTCTTGTTTATCTGACAACCATTGACCATCGCCAGGTCGTCCATATTCCTGAAAAATTCCAGGAATGTGTAATGCCCCACTCCTTTGTTCGTTCAACCATTCCCTTAGGTTGAAGAGAAGAATTCTGGAAAATTCAAACAACAGGGAAGGAAAAGAATGGGTTCCTTCCGATTATATTGTGAATATTCCTTTTCCAGTTTAAATGAGGTTCGAATACTGATCCCATTAATCGATGTAACTATCCCATAAAGCGATAATTTTAACATAGAAATGAATACAGAAAATCTGTACCAAGTGATTTCGATAACAATAAGCGACTGATAACATTGACTGCAATCATATTAAGCTGAGTCCACTGTACCTTACTTATTACAGTCAAAGTTACTGATAAGAAAGCGTAACCATCAAGAGAATGCAAAGTTTGTTGTTTCTAACTACATGAAAACATGATATGCAGGAAGAAAACTCTGTACTACTGTCTAGATTGTGATTGTTGGACTTTGATCTCACACAAGAAAATATTACTAATATTTATTTATATTATACTTACGTTTAATGAAATTTTTTCAAAGTTTAAAATATATTTTTCATTTCTTATATTGTCACGAAGATTTGAATGAACACACCGTTTAACTTAACAGAACAATTTATTGAAGCTAAGTAGCAACTCGCAACTTTACAGGATCGAGAAGTTGTCTACAACTAGTGGGTATCAGCTTTTATACCCGAACAGAACATTCGAGAAATAACTAATTTACATATTAAAGAAAGATCTAGAATATTCAAGAACATAAGGAAACAATAAACAACATTTTTAAATTAAAAATCCGTACTTTGGATAAACTGCCATGTCAAGCATCGAACCCACAATCTCCGGGTCTGGATCGCGTGCTTTGACCATTCGGCCACTTAGCTAGCTGACTAAGTTTCTTTATGCGGCAATATTTAAAGATGACTGGGGCACGTAAAATATGTTCGTGGGCACAAATTCCTAAAAGTTCTCGAACTATACCTCTGGGGGTGGCAGGCCAAGCCTAGGGATCTTCTGCTTGGTCCCTGTTACTAAATTGCGAGGACCCACCGGGGGTAATGTTACTCGCGCCACTGAATCCTTGCTTGAAACGTGTTAACGTGCATATGACGCATTTATTGAAGGCATGCTAGGCCTAATATTGGGTATTATTTCTTTATGTTTAATAAATGTCAGTTTGTATTGTGAAATAGAAATTGTTTTCTCGAACACGCCGATGCTCATCGATTGAACATTTTGAACCCATGCCTTTGTGTTATTACGGCTATTATTATATACCCGTAACATTCATTGGTGTCTGGGAGACGTCAGTCATCCCAGACATCATTGAATCGTCAGTCATCATTCAACATCATTGACGTTAATCATCCCTGACAAAAGACTTTGGCGATTCCGAAACTTGAATATCCGTATCCTACAGACTTTGTGCAAGGATTATATTAAATACAATTTCATAAAGTTACTTATTGTATATTAGCATCCTAGATAAATCTCATTTTATGTTCAATAGCAATGCAAATTTCAAAACAAAACGTCCTCTTTCTAAACTTGCACAAAATTGTTCACATGAACCAGAACTGAACAGTATTTTTCGGTCCCATAAGATTCCATTTTACTTGTATGTCAAGTAATTAATAAATCTATGCATAAATGTACTTTGTGCGAAATCTATATACAGTTCAAATTCGGATCTTTAAAACTAATCCGAAACGAAGCAAACACAAGAAATATTTTCATGATTTCATTTTTATAGGAAAAATATTACCACTTTAAAAATGGGTTTTTTAAATGTTCAATTATAAATCTGAATTTACTTACCTAAAGAGGCATAAACTTTAGGAACTTAGAACTCTACACGACATGTTCTATACGACAATAACCAGAAGAATGAATGCACCAGATCTTTGCTCTAGTAAATCTCCAACATAATATTGAACATGGAAAATATAAAAAAAATATTAGGTTATAAAACGTACGTTATTTAATATATTTATACATTAATAGAATAATTCCTATACTATTAAATAGAATGGAAGAATACTTTTTTGGGGGGCAACTGAAAACACTGAACTAAGCTTAAACACATTTTACCAGAAATCTGTTATATATCCGGGAGTGTTAAGACCCTTAAAAATTAGAAATTTCTATTAAAAACATTGAAAATAGGTTGGTTAGTTAAAGTTTTACGGCTCAAGGTCCTATTTAAGACATAAGCGCCAAGCACAAGGTGTTTTTTCGTAAATACAAAAAGACATGACAGATAAAAGTGTTCTAATCGGGAAACAGAAAAGGCTAAAACCAGCAAAGGTAAAACTGTACCAATTAGAAACATTTATAGAAATATCTACTCTATATAAACTCAAGTACACAGGAAAGGTACATAAAAGGTAAAAAGATGAAACATTAGAAGGTAAAAGCTAATAAAGTACAAAAAATAAATTTTAAAATTAATGGAAAAGTACTAAAAAAATTCATATAAAAACAAGTTAAATTGACCAAAATAAGCCAGTAAAATGGAGTAAAGAGAAAAGACAGGGATGCGGGGGTTGATCCAGTAAATCAACTAAGTTAGGATGCCGTGTTCCAAAAATTAAAGCATAGACAGGCTATAAGTGGCACATTGAGTTTATTTATTTTATGTTTTTGGCACAACATGAGGATATCTGTGCCATACAGTTCTGTTAGGCATATATACAATACATCTAATTTATCAAGAAAAACACAAATACAATCAAAAACGATGTACATAAGGGAATTTCTCCAAAGAGACTGTAACAGATCATATTTCTATATCAGTCCTGAACGGCGGAGAAAGGGAAACAAGCCCGTGCTGCTTACAATAATTGTTAAGAAACGACGGAGTTTTAAAATATTAAATACATAGCCGGAAGCAACAAAACGAAGTGAAAAGTGTGCTAATGTTTGAGGTGACTTGCAAAAAGCACACTGGGGAGGAGTGGCACATTAAATAGAGGATTCATCCAAGTCAGGAAGTGAACAGTTATTTTCACAATTCACTAAATGTTTACATCCATAGAAGTACCTAAGCTGTAAAATAGCTAACATCCAAGCGGAACGTGCTGATCCGATTTCCTGTAGGACTATTTTATATTTACATTCGATGTTCGTTTATAAGATTTACGATGAATGTATTACATACATTTAAAAAAATATTACGCATTCATTGAGAAAAGGCATATTAATATAATTCATTACACGATTGCATGATTGTTGGGGAATCTGCGGAAACTATTGATGGGGACAGTATCAAAAGATTGGGGCAATAAATATAACTTCATATGCTTTCGGAATATGGCCTCACAAGTGAATTCTATAATTAAATAATGGCAGAATTGAAATTCAACAAGAACACATATTTTTAGAATAATCTGGTATTGCAAACTTCTATAATATAGTGACATACAAAAATTACAGTTATTGCAGTGTAAAATTATTTGAATAGACCGACACCACTGCTTTAGGAAATATTTCCCTACAGATTTGTTTGGATTTGACGCGAAGACATGTTGCACTGTAGGAATATCCATTCAACTGCCCTAACATTTAATGTTGTTGCACTGACAATGAGCACACATACTTTTAGAATAATCTGGCATTGCAACTGTCTTCTTTTAATACAGGTTGACATAAAAATTACAGTTACTGCAGTGTAAAAATATTTAAACAGACCGGCACGACTGCTTTAATAAATATCATTTCCAATACGGATTTGCTTGGATTTGATGCGAAGACAAGTTGCATTGCAGGAATGTCCATTTGACTGCCCTAACATTTAATGTTGGTGCATTGACAATGGGCACACATACTTTTAGAATAATCTGGCATTGCAACTGTCTTCTTTTAATACAGGTTGACATAAAAATTACAGTTACTGCAGTGTAAAAATATTTAAACAGACCGGCACGACTGCTTTAATAAATATCATTTCCAATACGGATTTGCTTGGATTGGATGAGAAGACAAGTTGCACTGCAGGAATGTCCATTCGACTGCCCTAACATTTAATGTTGTTGCACTGACAATGAGCACACATACTTTTAGAATAATCTGGCATTGCAACTGTCTTCTTTTAATACAGGTTGACATAAAAATTACAGTTACTGCAGTGTAAAAATATTTAAACAGACCGGCACGACTGCTTAATAAATATCATTTCCAATATAGATTTGTTTGGATTTGACGCGAAGACAAGTTGCACTGCAGGAATGTCCCTTCGACTGCCCTAACATTTAATGTTGGTGCATTGACAATGAGCACACATATTTTTAGAATAATCTGGCATTGCAACTGTCTTCTTTTAATACAGGTTGACATAAAAATTACAGTTACTGCAGTGTATAAAATATTTAAACAGACCGGCACGACTGCTTTAATAAATATCATTTCCAATACGGATTTGCTTGGATTGGATGAGAAGACAAGTTGCACTGCAGGAATGTCCATTCGACTGCCCTAACATTTAATGTTGTTGCACTGACAATGAGCACACATACTTTTAGAATAATCTGGCATTGCAACTGTCTTCTTTTAATACAGGTTGACATAAAAATTACAGTTACTGCAGTGTAAAAATATTTAAACAGACCGGCACGACTGCTTTAATAAATATCATTTCCAATACGGATTTGCTTGGATTGGATGAGAAGACAAGTTGCAATGCAGGAATGTCCATTCGATTGCCCTAACATTTAATGTTGTTGCACTGACAATGAGCACACATATTTTTAGAATAATCTGGCATTGCAACTGTCTTCTATTAATACAGGTTGAAATAAAAATTACAGTTACTGCAGTGTAAAAATATTTAAATACACCGGCACGACTGCTTTAATAAATATCCTTTCCAATATAGATTTGCTTGGATTTGAAGCGAAGACAAGTTGCAATGCAGAAATGTCCATTCGCCTTTCCTAACATTTAATGTTGTTGCACTGACAATGAGCACACATATTTTTAGAATAATCTGGCATTGCAACTGTCTTCTATTAATACAGGTTGAAATAAAAATTACAGTTACTGCAGTGTAAAAATATTTAAACAGACCGGCACGACTGCTTTAATAAATATCATTTCCAATACGGATTTGCTTGGATTGGATGAGAAGACAAGTTGCACTGCAGGAATGTCCATTCGACTGCCCTAACATTTAATGTTGTTGCACTGACAATGAGCACACATACTTTTAGAATAATCTGGCATTGCAACTGTCTTCTTTTAATACAGGTTGACATAAAAATTACAGTTACTGCAGTGAACAAATATTTAAATACACCGGCACGACTGCTTTAATAAATATCATTTCCAATATAGATTTTCTTGGATTTGACGCGAAGACAAGTTGCACTGCAGGAATGTCCATTCGACTGCCCTAACATTTAATGTTGTTGCACTGACAATGAGCACACATACTTTTAGAATAATCTGGCATTGCAACTGTCTTCTTTTAATACAGGTTGACATAAAAATTACAGTTACTGCAGTGTAAAAATATTTAAACAGACCGGCACGACTGCTTAATAAATATCATTTCCAATATAGATTTGTTTGGATTTGACGCGAAGACATGTTGCACTGTAGGAATATCCATTCAACTGCCCTAACATTTAATGTTGGTGCACGGACAATGAGCACATATATTTTTAGAATAATCTGGTATTGCAACTATCTTCTATTAATACAGGGTAACATAAAAAAGAGAGTTACTGGAGTGTAAAAATATTTAAATAGACCGGCACGACTGCTTTAATAAATATCATTTCCAGTACAGGTTTGTTTGAATTTGAAGCGAAGACAAGTTGCAATGCAGGAATGTCCATTCGACTGCCCTAACATTTATTGTTGGTGCACTGACAATGAGCACACATATTTTTAGAATAATCTGGCATTGCAACTGTCTTCTATTAATACAGGGTAACATAAAAAAGAGAGTTACTGGAGTGTAAAAATATTTAAATAGACCGGCATCACTGCTTTAGAAAATATCATTTCCAGTACAGGTTTGTTTGAATTTGACGCGAAGACAAGTTGCAATGCAGGAATGTCCATTCGACTGCCCTAACATTTAATGTTGGTGCACGGACAATGAGCACACATATTTTTAGAATAATCTGGTATTGCAACTATCTTCTATTAATACAGGGTAACATAAAAAAGAGAGGTACTACTGGAGTGTAAAAATATTTAAATAGACCGGCACGACTGCTTTAATAAATATCATTTCCAGTACAGGTTTGTTTGAATTTGAAGCGAAGACAAGTTGCAATGCAGGAATGTCCATTCGACTGCCCTAACATTTATTGTTGGTGCACTGACAATGAGCACACATATTTTTAGAATAATCTGGCATTGCAACTGTCTTCTATTAATACAGGGTAACATAAAAAAGAGAGTTACTGGAGTGTAAAAATATTTAAATAGACCGGCATCACTGCTTTAGAAAATATCATTTCCAGTACAGGTTTGTTTGAATTTGAAGCGAAGACAAGTTGCAATGCAGGAATGTCCATTCGACTGCCCTAACATTTATTGTTGGTGCACTGACAATGAGCACACATATTTTTAGAATAATCTGGCATTGCAACTGTCTTCTATTAATACAGGGTAACATAAAAAAGAGAGTTACTGGAGTGTAAAAATATTTAAATAGACCGGCACGACTGCTTTAATAAATATCATTTCCAATATAGATTTGTTTGGATTTGAAGCGAAGACAAGTTGCAATGCAGGAATGTCCATTCGACTGCCCTAACATTTAATGTTGGTGCACTGACAATGAGCACACATATTTTTAGAATAATCTGGCATTGCAACTGTCTTCTATTAATACAGGGTAACATAAAAAAGAGAGTTACTGGAGTGTAAAAATATTTAAATAGACCGGCACGACTGCTTTAATAAATATCATTTCCAGTACAGGTTTGTTTGAATTTGAAGCGAAGACAAGTTGCAATGCAGGAATGTCCATTCGACTGCCCTAACATTTATTGTTGGTGCACTGACAATGAGCACACATATTTTTAGAATAATCTGGCATTGCAACTGTCTTCTATTAATACAGGGTAACATAAAAAAGAGAGTTACTGGAGTGTAAAAATATTTAAATAGACCGGCACGACTGCTTTAATAAATATCATTTCCAGTACAGGTTTGTTCGAATTTGAAGCGAAGACAAGTTGCAATGCAGGAATGTCCATTCGACTGCCCTAACATTTAATGTTGTTGCACTGACAATGAGCACACATACTTTTAGAATAATCTGGCATTGCAACTGTCTTCTATTAATACAGGGTAACATAAAAAGAGAGTTACTTGAGTGTAAAAATATTTAAATAGACCGGCACGACTGCTTTAATAAATATCCTTTCCAATATAGATTTGTTTGGATTTGACGCGAAGACAAGTTGCACTGCAGGAATGTCCATTCGACTGCCCTAACATTTAAAGTTGTTGCACTGACAATGAGCACACATATTTTTAGAATAATCTGGCATTGCAACTGTCTTCTATTAATACAGGGTAACATAAAAAAGAGAGTTACTGGAGTGTAAAAATATTTAAATAGACCGGCATCACTGCTTTAGAAAATATCATTTCCAGTACAGGTTTGTTTGAATTTGAAGCGAAGACAAGTTGCAATGCAGGAATGTCCATTCGACTGCCCTAACATTTATTGTTGGTGCACTGACAATGAGCACACATATTTTTAGAATAATCTGGCATTGCAACTGTCTTCTATTAATACAGGGTAACATAAAAAAAGAGAGTTACTGGAGTGTAAAAATATTTAAATAAACGGGCACCACTGCTTTAGGAATTATCATTTCCAGTACAGATTTGTTTGAATTTGGAAGACAAGTTGCACTGCAGGAATGTCCATTCGACTGCCCTAACATTTAATGTTGGTGCACTGACAATGAGCACACATAGTTTTAGAATAATCTGGCATTGCAACTCTCTTCTATTAATACAGAGTGATATAAAAAATTACAATTACTGCAGTGTAAAAATATTTAAATAAACGGGCACCACTGCTTTAGGAATTATCATTTCCAGTACAGATTTGCTTGGTTTTGAGGCGAAGACAAGTTGCACTGCAGGAATGTCAATTCGACTGTCTTAACATTTAATGTTGGTGCACTGACAATGAGCACACATAGTTTTAGAATAATCTGGCATTGCAACTGTCTTCTATTAATACAGGGTAACATAAAAAAGAGAGTTACTGGAGTGTAAAAATATTTAAATAGACCGGCACGACTGCTTTAATAAATATCATTTCCAGTACAGGTTTGTTCGGATTTGACGCGAAGACAAGTTGCACTGCAGGAATGTCCATTCGACTGCCCTAACATTTAATGTTGGTGCACGGACAATGAGCACACATATTTTTAGAATAATCTGGTATTGCAACTATCTTCTATTAATACAGGGTAACATAAAAAAGAGAGTTACTGCAGTGTAAAAATATTTAAACAGACCGGCACGACTGCTTTAATAAATATCATTTCCAATACGGATTTGCTTGGATTGGATGAGAAGACATGTTGCACTGTAGGAATATCCATTCAACTGCCCTAACATTTAATGTTGGTGCACGGACAATGAGCACACATATTTTTAGAATAATCTGGTATTGCAACTATCTTCTATTAATACAGGGTAACATAAAAAAGAGAGTTACTGGAGTGTAAAAATATTTAAATAGACCGGCATCACTGCTTTAGAAAATATCATTTCCAGTACAGGTTTGTTTGAATTTGAAGCGAAGACAAGTTGCAATGCAGGAATGTCCATTCGACTGCCCTAACATTTATTGTTGGTGCACTGACAATGAGCACACATATTTTTAGAATAATCTGGCATTGCAACTGTCTTCTATTAATACAGGTTGACATAAAAATTACAGTTACTGCAGTGAACAAATATTTAAATACACCGGCACGACTGCTTTAATAAATATCCTTTCCAATATAGATTTTCTTGGATTTGACGCGAAGACAAGTTGCACTGCAGGAATGTCCATTCGACTGCCCTAACATTTAAAGTTGTTGCACTGACAATGAGCACACATTTTTAGAATAATCTGGCATTGCAACTGTTCTTATAATACAGGGTGACATAAAATAACAGATACTGCAGTGTTAAAATATTTAAATAGACCGGCACGACTGCTTTAATAAATATCATTTCCAGTACAGGTTTGTTCGAATTTGAAGCGAAGACAAGTCGCAATGCAGGAATGTCCATTCGACTTTCCTAACATTTAATGTGTGTGCACTGACAATGAGCACACATATTTTTAGAATAATCTGGCATTGCAACTGTCTTCTATTAATACAGGTTGAAATAAAAATTACAGTTACTGCAGTGTAAAAATATTTAAATAAACGGGCACCACTGCTTTAGGAATTATCATTTCCAGTACAGATTTGCTTGGTTTTGAGGCGAAGACAAGTTGCACTGCAGGAATGTCAATTCGACTGTCCTAACATTTAATGTTGGTGCACTGACAATGAGCACACATAGTTTTAGAATAATCTGGCATTGCAACTGTCTTCTTTTAATACAGGTTGACATAAAAATTACAGTTACTGCAGTGTAAAAATATTTAAACAGACCGGCACGACTGCTTTAATAAATATCATTTCCAGTACAGATTTGTTTGGATTTGACGCGAAGACATGTTGCACTGCAGGAATATCCATTCGACTGCCCTAATATTTAATGTGGGTGCACTGACTATGAGCACACATATTTTAATATCTGGCATTGCAACTATCTTCTATTAATACAGGTTGACATAAAAATTACAGTTACTGCAGTGTAAAAATATTTAAATACACCGGCACGACTGCTTTAATAAATATCATTTCCAGTACGGATTTGCTTGGTTTTGAGGAGAAGACAAGTTGCACTGCAGGAATGTCAATTCGACTGTCTTAACATTTAATGTTGGTGCACTGACAATGGGCACACATAGTTTTAGAATAAACTGGCATTGCAACTCTCTTCTATTAATACAGAGTGATATAAAAAAAGACAGATATACTGCATAAAATATTTAAATACACCGCACCGCTTTAATATCATTTCCAGTACAGGTTTGTTTGAATTTGAAGCGAAGACAAGTTGCACTGCAGGAATGTCCATTCGACTGCCCTAATATTTAATGTGGGTGCACTGACTATGAGCCCACACATTTTTAGAATAATCTGGCATTGCAATTGTCTTCTATTAATACAGGTGACATAAAAAAGACAGTTACTGGATTGTAAAATATTTAAATAAACCGGCACCAGGCTTTAGGAAAATATATTTCCAATATAGATTTGTTTGGATTTGACGCGAAGACATGTTGCACTGTAGGAATGTCCATTCAACTGCCCTAACATTTAATGTTGGTGCACGGACAATGAGCACTTATATTTTTAGAATAATGTGGCATTGCAACTGTTTTCTATTAATTCAGGGTGACATAAAAATTACAGTTACTGCTGTGTAAAAATATTTAAATAACCACCACTGCTTTAGATATTATTTCAGTACAGATTTGCTTTTAATTTGACGCGAAGACAATTGCACTGCAGGAATATCCATTCCACTGCCCTAACATTTAATGTGGATGCAATGACTATGAGCTCACATTTTTAGAATAATGTGGCATTGCAACTGTCTTCTATTAATACAGGGTGACATAAAAAAGACAGTTACTGTGTAAAAATATTTAAATAGACCGGCACGACTGCTTTAATAAATATCATTTCCAGTACAGGTTTGTTTGAATTTGAAGCGAAGACAATTGCAATGCAGAATGTCCATTCGACTGCTTAATATTTAATGTTGTTGCACTGACTATGAGCACACATTTTTTGAATAATCTGGCATTGCAACACTCTTCTATTAATGAGGGTGACATAAAAAATTACAGTTACTGCAGTGTAAAAATAAATAGACCTGATTAGGAAATATCATTTAGCTTCTACAATACAGGGCTTCTACTAATAATGAATCAGTTACTGCTTTCTAATATTTAAATAGACATTACTAGTGCTTATGAAATTACGAGATAGTACAGATTTGGTCGAATGTTCGGAAGAGAATTTACACTAATTCGATACGATTGTACTAACATTTAAGAATTTGCACTGACAATGAGGAGAATATTGTAGAATAATCTGGCATTGCAACTGCCTTTTAGTAAACAGGATAAGACAAACAGAAATATGAATTATAATTTGTACGTATCAGAAATATCATAAACGTAAATATTTTTAAAAGAAATGAAATTACAGCTTTAGATTTGGTTTAAATTTACAAAAAACTTATTGCACCACTAAATTTAGAATACATGTTGTAACATGTAGTTTTAGATGTACAAATATTAATGTATTGCAAATCCTAATAATAATGATTATTATTAAAATACTCCAATTTACCAATACTAATAATGTGCAAAATGTAAAATTTGATTTTTTTCTGTGTTTTAGAGTAGATTTATTTGTGAGTATATTTATACCTCATGTAACGTTATAATAATGTGTATAAATTCTTTTACAAAATTTACAATTAAAACTTTTACTTTATAATTAAATCTCAATGGTACAAAAATTTTATTAAAAAAAATACAGTATTTAAAAAACGGGATTTTAAGTTTTATATTTACTAACAGAAGTACTAAAGGAAATTTCATTAGGGAATGAACATTCTAAACGACAAATTTGATTTTATTTATTGTAATATAGGTTTGTATCAATATATGATTGCATGCATCGTTAATATTAATGTTTTTTATCAAAGTTTTTACTTTTTATACGCTAAATATTTTTTCGGAATCGAACACAAGGCCATTTGGAAGAGTAACTTAACCTCTATTTCGACGAAACAGTTTTAGATTACTAGATCAATCCTCCTCCCGAAAGATGAATACGAGAAACATGCGAATTTACAATTTCTAACAAGGGAGTTTTATTGAATTATTTTGAATTTTAAGCTATCTTAAGTATAAGGCTAAGTATAAAAATTATCTTACCTTGAATTTCCAAAAGAAATATTCTAGAACAAAAAGTCCTTCTGACCTGAAAAATTAAACCATTTCAATATCGCTCTTTTTCTTATCTGCTTCATTATTAACACAGACAAACAAGTGTATCAGATGTTATTAATTTTAGGCAGTTTTTATGAATCACTACAATTTTAAAATTTTAACACATTTTATAGATTTTCTCAAATCATACACACTGTACCGCATTAAACTTAATAATAATATAGAGGTCCAAATTTATGGATTAGGAATTTGCTAAACATCATCAAAAAATTAGTTAAGATTTACACAAATGCACTCGCGAAGTTTAAGTTCCAAATTACTTACCAGGCACATCAAAATAGGACGAAAGTTTTTGTAACAAGAAAGTATAAATTTTAATGAAATAAAAATGGACATTAGATTTCTAAAAATTGGGTCTACTTAAGAACTGGGATCCCTCTATTTTTGGCGACTTTTTAATGGCGCCAACTTCTTCGCGCAGAGTTACCTGAAGGCTGACGTTTTGAACGGGAGCGTATTTCCGGCTTGACTAAAATAATTGACTTATTTTATGGTGAAATAATATACTAATTTAGCAATTAATGGCAAAAGATTTGAAAATTGCTTAAAATGATATTTGCATTAATACAAATTTTGTTTATTCACATTATTTTTTTATTTTAATTGGTTGAAAGTTTTAACATTAAAAATTTATTTTTGTTTTTTAATATTTTTAAAATATTTCCCGATTCTAAACACACAAAACAATTAAATATTTTATTTAGATAAACAAAAAAAAAAAAAAAATCTGAAGAATTTTTTAAAATTTTTAAACAATATTAAAATGTTAGTACTTTTTAATTTTTTAAATAAATTGAGTTATTAAAAGTTTTTTAACCAAGGGGGGGCTCTTCCCTCCTTGACCCCCCCGCAAATGTTATTAAAATAATATAAAAATTTATTAATGTAATACATTTTATTTCATAATTTTTATTTTTTAATATTCTTAAAATATTTCCTTATTTTAAACACACAAAACAGTTAAAAATTTCATTTTAAAAGAAAAAATCATAAATAAAAAAAACATCTACAGAGATTTATTTTTAATTTTCAAGAACATACAAGTAAGTACTTTAATTTTTAAATAAATTTTTTGAGGTATCGAAAAGTTTTTTAACCAAGGGGGGCTCTGCTCCCCTTGACCCCCCGTAAACGTATTACAGATAGTATAAAAATTTATTAAAAATGTGATATTTTTTATATATATATGAAAATAAAATACACACTAACTGCATTTAAAAAAAATAATGCTTAAATCCGCAACAGTTCAAAAAGAAAACATCAAAACCTTCCTTCATTCCACACGAAAGAGTTTACAATTAAAATAACATGAAATATCCCTTGAAATTAAAAAAACATAAGCACTTACTTTAGCCGTTGGATGCACTTCCATCGGATCGCATCTTTACGTTCGACCAGATGCATATTCTTACGCACCGAACATTCGTATTTATTACTGATAAGACCCTCATTCACACATACAAAAACCAAACAGAAGTGCAAACAATATCCTCAGGCGAAAATGGAAAAAAAAAAAACGAATCTAACCAATTTGAACTTTGCTTTAAATGTAACGTTAAGCACAGAACCAATAAAAATTAGGCTCATTTAAACACAGAATCAATAGAAATTAGGCGCATTAAAACGTAACGAAAAAGTTACATAACAGGCTCTGAAATGAACATAAGCTAAAAAATAACACTGCAAGGAGAGGAGAAAGCAATGTGGGTTTCCATACCTGATGCTTTATCGCCACTTGGCAGGGGGAACCCAATTCTTAAGTCAACCCCAAGATTTCACTTCGTACGACATGTTTACACTAACCTTAAACTGTTGAATACGAAATAGTCCCTATATAGTTGCCCATTTCTTTCATGTTTAAGGTACCTTAACTCCTTAAACTATAAAATATTACAAAACTAGTC
The DNA here is from genome assembly GCA_032207245.1 of Pardosa pseudoannulata. Taxonomy (NCBI): domain Eukaryota; kingdom Metazoa; phylum Arthropoda; class Arachnida; order Araneae; family Lycosidae; genus Pardosa; species Pardosa pseudoannulata. Next base: position 73,011,791 of record CM063497.1, on the reverse strand, counting down.
TAAAGTTTTTAAGAGTAAACGTGGTCCTGCATACTGAAAACCAACTTTTAGATTTCACGTGATTTATTGAGTTGCTATCTATTTAACACGTTCTGACCATCAATTGATAATTGTATAAAATATAATCACCAATAAGGCGATTTCACTTAGCAGGGCACATCTCAATTTATAACAATTCTGGCTTTAGTTTCAAATGGAAAGACAGTTTTTCCATTGGCTGTTGTACACATGAAAATGAATGGGAAGGGCATTGTAGTAGTTTGTGTCGTTGCGACAAATTGCTCTATACTGCATGTACAAAAATTAGAAAGACGCATGAGGAATAAATTAAAAATTTCACTTGACTTGTAAAGAATGGAAATAAAATTTTAAAAATTTATAGGTAAACAAAGTATAAATTATATTATGATGATAGTAACTGAATAAAAGTAAATTTAAACAGAACTTTAACACTTATGGATAAAAGCAAAGAAATTTATAGACACGTTCTATAGAATACACATATTCATCAAGATCACCCCGGGTAGCCCGCAAAGTTCCACGAACCACATTTATTTATTTATTTATTTATTTTGGACTACTACGGTCTACTTTCTGCAACACGAGGATTAATAAGACCGGGACCTACAGCTTAAAGCCGATTAAGAACGGCTGGGAACATCCATGCCACAGTGGGATTCGAACCCACGAACTCCGATACAGAAGGGCAGCACCCTACCTAATCGGCCATCGTTCGGCTCACAAACCACATTAGAAGTGCATCTTATACCGGTGGGACGCACAGAATATTCTATATAAATGTACATACATTTGAGGTGATACTTAATACATTCAAGTTTTTATTATTAATAAATGATAAATAGAGCAGTTAATTTGAATATGCATAGCATTATATAATCAGGTAAATCAATCTAAAAATATAATTCACTAAATATATACAATACTTGATTCAATTATAAGTTTTGAATTCCCCGCAGGCCATGAATACTACTCAAAAATAATCACATCTATTTAATGTAATAAAGAATTTAGATATTAACATAAAAGATTAGCTTATTGAAATACAGCTTATATGTAACATTAAATATTTAAAATTAACTATCAATGTTAAATGTGACTAAAACACGTTAAATTTATTTTACTAGGAATCTAATTATAAGCTGAATTTCCATCCCATTTAAACATTATTAGCAGTTGTATAACACTATATTTAATAGGACAATACGCCTTGAATATCATTTTTAAAGTATTCAGCATTTGTCTTACCTTATGATAAGAATAAATGTTGCATAAAACAAAGGCTACTAAAATCTAGATAGAAAACATTTTGGTTTTGTTTGTAGTGCTACTGTCTCCTTTCTGCAACACGAGGGTTAATGAGACCGGGACCTACAGCTTAATGCCGATTAAGAACGGCTGGGAACATCCATGCCACAGTGGGATTCGAACCCACGAACTCCGGTACCGAAGGGAAGCACCCTAACCAATCGGCCATCGTTTGGCCCGCAAACCACATTGGAAGTACATCTGATGTCGGTGGGCCGCACATAATGTTCTATGTGTGTGTACATACATTTGAAGTGATACTTAATACATTTAAATTTTTATTATTAATAAATGATAAATAGAGCTGTTAATTTTCAAATATTCAAAACAGTTATATAATCAGTAAATCAATCGAAATATATTCACTATAATATATACAACACTTGATTCAATTATAAGTTTTGTGAATTTCCCCGCGGGCCACGAAATTTTTAGTACTGGGACACTATAAATCACATCTGTTTAATGTAATAAATAATTTAGATATTAACATAAAATATTAACTTATAGCCATGAAATAAAGCTTATGTATGTAACATTAAATATTTAAAATTAATTATCAATGTAAAATTTACTAAAATACATTAAATTTATTTACATTCCATAGCTACTAGGAATCTGATGGTAAGCTGAATTTTCTTCCCATTTAAACATATTACATTAGCAGCTGTATAACAATATTTAATAGGACAATACGAGTTGAATATTATTTTTAAAGTATTCAACCTTTTTTCTTACATTATAATAAGAATAAACTTTGCATAAAACAAAGGCTACTAAAATCTAGATAGAAAACATTTTGGTTTGGTTTAGTGTGATACGGACTACTTTTTGAAACACGAGGGCTAACGAGAATGGGACCTACAGCTTAAAGTCGAATCCGAACTGTTACGAACATCCATGCCCAGACCCACGAACTGCGGTACCGAAGACCAGCACCTTAACCAATCGGCCATCGTTCGGCCCGCAAACCAAATTGGAAGTGCATCTTATGCCGGTGGGCAGGGCAGAATGTTCTATGCAAGTGTACATTTGAGGTGATACTTAATACATTGAAGTTTTTATTATTCATAAATGATAAATAGAGCAGTTAATTATCAAATATGCATAACAGTTATATAATCAGTAAAGCAGTCTAAAAATATATTCACTATAATATATACAATACTTGATTCAATTATGAGTTTTGTGAATTTCCCCGCGGGCCACGAAATTTTACTACTGGGAAAACTAAAAATCACATCTGTTTAAAGCAATAAAGAATTTAGATATTAACATAAAATATTAACTTATAGCTATGAAATAAAGCTTATGTATGTAACATTAAATATTTAAAATTTACTATCAATGTTAAATGTGACTAAAACACGTTAAATTTATTTATATTCCATAGCTATTAGGAATCTAATTGTAGGCTGAATTTTTCTTAAAATTTAACATATATTATCAGTTGTATAACACTATAATATACAATACTCCTTGAATATAATTTAAAGTATTCAATTTCTTACCTTATAATAAGAATAAATATTGCATAAAACAAAGGCTACTGAAATTTAGATAGAAAACATTTTGGTTTGGTTTGGTTTGGAGTACTACGGTCTACTTTCTGCAACACGAGTGTTAACGGGACCGGGACCTACAGCTTAAAGCCGATTCCGAACGGCTACGAACATCCATGCCACAGTGGGATTCGAACGCATGAACTCCGATACAGAAGGGCAGCACCCTAACTAATCGCCCATCGTTCGGCTCACAAACCACATTGGAAGTGCATCTTATGTCGGTGGGCCGCACAGAATGTTCTATGTATGTGTACATACATTTGAAGTGATACTTAATACATTCAAATTTGTATTATTAATAGATGGTAAATAAAGCAGTTAATTTGCAAATATGCATAATAATTATATAATCAGCAAATCAATCTAAAAATATATTCACTATAATATATACAATACTTGATTCAATAATAAGCTTTGTGAGTGTCCCCGCAGGCCACGGAATTTTTACTACTGGGGCACTATAAATCACATCTGTTTAATGTAACAAAGAATTTAGATATTAACATAAAAGATTAACTTATAGAGATGAAATAAAACTTATGTAAGTATGTAACATTAAATATTTAAAATTTACTATCAATGTTAAATGTGACTAAAACACGTTAAATTTATTTTACTAGGAATCTAATTATAAGCTGAATTTCCATCCCATTTAAACATTATTAGCAGCTGTATAACACTATATTTAATAGGACAATACGCCTTGAATATCATTTTTAAAGTATTCAACATTTGTCTTACCTTATGATAAGAATAAATGTTGCATAAAACAAAGGCTACTAAAATCTAAATAGAAAACATTTTGGTTTTGTTTGTAGTGCTACGGTCTGCTTTCTGCAACACGAGGGTAAATGAGACCTACAGCTTAAAGCGGATTAAGAAAGGCTTCTAATACCCATGTAACAGTAGGATTCCAACCCAAGAATTCCGGTAGCGAAGGCTAGCACCCTAATCAATCGGCCATCGTTTGACTCGCAAACCACATTGGAAGTGCAGCTTATGCCGGTGGGCCGCACAGAATGTTCTATGTATGTGTACATACATTTGAAGTGATACTTAATACATTCAAATTTTTATTATTAATAAATGATAAATAGAGCTGTTAATTTTCAAATATTCATAACAGTTATATAATCAGTAAATCAATCTAAATATATATTTACTATAATATATACAACACTTGATTCAATCAAAAGTTTTGTGAATTTCCCCGAGGGCCACGAAATTTTTATTACTGGGACACTATAAATCACATCTGTTTAATGTAATAAAGAATTTAGATATTAACTTAAAAGCTTAACTTAGTCATAAAATAAAACTTATTATATATGTAACATTAAATATTTAAAATTAACTATCAATGTTAAATGTTACTAAAACACATTATATTTATTTACATTCCATAGCTACTAGGAATCTGATTGTAAGCTGAATTTTCTTCCTATTTAAACATATATCATTAGCAGTTGTATAACACTATATTTAATAGGACAATAAGCCTTGAATATCATTTTTAAAGTATTCAACTTTTGTCTTACCTTATAATAAGCATAAATGTTGCATAAAACAAAGGGTACTAAAATGTAGATAGAAATTATTTTGGTTTTGTTGGGAGTTCTACGGTCTACTTTCTGAAACACGAGGGCTAATGAGACCGGGACCTAGAGCTTAAAGCCGAATCCGAACTTCTACGAACATCCATGCTACAGTGGGATTCGAACCCATGAACTCCGGTACCGAAGGTCAGCACCCTAACCAATCGGCCATCGTTCGGCCCACAAACCAAATTGGAAGTGCATCTTATGCCAGTGGGCCGAACAGAATGTTCTATGTATGTGTACATACATTTGAAGTGATACTTAATACAAATTTTTATTATTCGTAAATGATAAAAAAAAGCAGTTAATTTTCAAATATGCATAATAGTTATATAATCAGTAAATCAAAATATATTTACTATAATAAATACAGTACTTGGTTCAATGATAAGTTTTGTGAATTTCCCCGCGGACCAAGAAATTTCTAGTACTAGGACATTATAAACCACGTGATCAATGTAGTAAAGGATTTAGATATTAACTTAAAATCTTAACTTATAGTTATAAAATAATTAAAGCTTATTATATAAATGATCATTAAATACTTTAAATTAACTATCAATGTTAAGTGTTACTAAAATATATTAAATTTATTAAAATTACATAGCTACTAGGAATCTAATTGTAAATGAATTTTCTTCCCATTTAAACCTATATCATTAGCAGTTGTATAACACTATATTTAATAGGACAATACGCCTTGAATATCATTTTTAAAGTATTCAACTTTTGTCTTACCTTATAATAAGCATAAATGTTGCATAAAACAGACTACTAAAATCTAGGTTTAGATACAAAACATTTTGAGACGCCCCTCAAAGTTTATTTTTATTGCACTGCATATTAACTATTTTCATATTTTCACTGTATATTTAATTATTTTATTATACTAAAATCTCGGGCATCAATGTCCACTTGCGTTAAATTCAGTTTACAAAAAGAATTACTTTAAAGTATAGGATATTTTAACAGTTTTCTTTTAATTTGAAAAAAATCTTTTGAATTAAGCACATACGCAGTTTTTAATACAAATACTTCAATAGAAATAGCATAATAATTTCAGTGAAATATAAAAGTAATGAGCATTAAACACCATGAAATCTCTAAGAAAATATATACTAGGAAACATTAAATAGAAATAAAGATAGTCGAAAAAATTGTTTATATTGAAATAAAATAATCATTTAACTGCAAATTTCGTTTCATTAAAAAAAAAAAAACTAAATTCCAGGATTATAAAAACTATTTGGTCGAATTTAGTTGTCACCATAAAATCGCTCATAAAACTAAGGACTTACAGATAAAAGTTACTTCCTGTTCATATAACATAACACCAAACCTATGTGTAGGTTCTTTTCAGTATGACACTATATGGCTTTAAAATACATAAAATATTATGCGCACAAAAAATTTACTGATGTTATTCGAAATACATAAGAAGGTATATAATGCAACTAATCAATAAGTATGAAAATACTAACGCTATAATACATACACGTACACACATACATACATATATATACATATATATACACATATATAGATACACAGAGGAAAAAAGAAAAGTATGTTTTTCATGTGACTTGTATTCATATTCCGATAATTAGACATAAAAAAAAAGAAATTCATTAAAAATTTATAGGATTTTTTTATAAACATAAAATATTAGTCCATTTTCTTGCTTTATTTACTAAACAAAAAACAAAAAAATAACGTATTTGTTCAAGCATAGGTAACTTTCATTATACATGATTCTGACTGAATTCTGACTGAAGTTTTCCTACATACCCATCACGAATGGTTCGATACGACACTGTGAAATTTACTACGCCCGAAAAATAACTAAAAGCATAAACTAAAGTAACACATAAGAACATAAAACAGGAAATAGGGTATGCTTACCGTAAGAGTTCCAGACTGAAATCCTTAAAGTTCGTTTCAAAATTTGATAGCAGACCTAACAAAGCAAAATAATCTGCCACGTTTACAGACGCTTGGCGAGCTAATTAGCTATTCAAACAGAAGCCTGCTATCAAACAGTTACAGCCAATCGCATTACATGCCCGTTTAAGTGAGTATCAAAATTATAAACATCTGCCCAAATACATCGTATCGTAAAATGGAAATATCGATGATACAGCTAAAGGAAATTTTTTACTTGTACTTTGCTTCTTCAATATTTAGAGTAGATTTTATAAATTGCGATACGTGTAATACATCAAATGAATTATTTGTAATATACACATACATAAAAATGTAATTAATTTAAAACTCGTACATTTCCCTCAAAAGGATAAATCTGCACAAATATCAGACTTTTATTAAAATCGAGAAATTGTTTTAATAACATGGTATTTATAACTGCACAAAAAATGCCCATGATCAATATATGGAATGAATGTTATGATTACTTTTAACAATTTATTTGATACTATACAGTAGCTTCAGGGTCATTATCACCAAAGTCATTAAACGGCTAACCAAGATTAATCTCTCCACGATGAATTGAATTTCATCATTGGATTGAGCCATGGTTGAATTGAAGTTACCCGTTAAATGACTTTGGTGAGATCGGTCCTAACAACTCCGTCAGTTTAGATTCTAATGTTTAATTCCTAGTTAAAATGATGTCTTCTGTGAATTGTGAATAGTACTGAAAATTTATCATTGAAAATACTCACTTATCACTTTTGGTTAAAGATGTCTGTAATATTTTACAATTTAAGGTAGGTCTAACTAAATGCGCGTTTAAGGGCTAAATGCGATTATCCCATGTCGCCAAACAAAGGTGGGAATCAATTCTTCGTTTAAACAGAGATTAACCCTTTGACAGTTTCATTTTTTTCCAGAATTCGGTCCCTTAATATTTTTTTGATATTGATTAGATCACATTTATTTTTAAATATAACGGTAAATACATTTTAAAAAAATTTTTCTACTTCTGTAAAAGTAAGTTAGTCTCATCGATATAAGCTAATTTTTTAACGAGAAATCTAGGAGGCGGATCCGGAAAGTGAAAGCGAAATAATTTATCAAGTTGAGATTCGTTTCGACGTACTTTTGTGAAGTCACTATTGAGGTCATCTTAACCCTACTAAGCTTTCACTTTCTGATTCCGAGTCACAGTTCGAATCACAAGAAATTTTCGACCTCCAAAAACGTTCCAAAATAGATGTATTATTTCTGACAGTGCTTTCATCCCTAAAATTATTAGGAGTCAGGTATTGTAGAAACTGCACCCCTCGTTGACTGACATTTTTTGAGGGATGCACCCCATCTCTGAGGAACAAACGCTGATACTTCTCATCTTTGTAAATCTCTACGAAGTATTTGTTACTAAAATTATATCCAAATGCAATGAAATAATCTTGGATAACTTTAGTAAAAATATAAATAATTCTCAAAAAAAAATTTTATTCGACTTTTAGAATACATTTTTTTATGTGATGATCTTCGACACTTGACGAGCTTTATATGTATTAAAAATTAACAATCAATAATGTCTATTTATATCTATTTGTAACGAAGTAAAGGGACAATAACGAGGGTGAAAAAGGTGAAGTAAAAATCATAGAAACGTCACTGACACAATAACGCTTATCGTATTTTTGGAGACTTTTTTTCGATGTGTTCCACTCGGCTTGATCGTTTGCTTGCTTAATGTCCGCAAGCCGACTCAAAGTGAAGTCACAAAGAAGGTTCGAATCGAACCGGAACTTCCAGAGTAAGGGCCATAGACTAGGATATACTCTTTAAAGGATATTCACACCAGAAGTGATATTTGAATATTTTAACTCCTGTACTGAAGAAAAACGCCCTTAGGGGTCGGTTACTGCTAATCACGATTAATACATGGCTCCAACCAATGGTGAGATGCAATTCTCCGTTTAAACAGAGCCGAAAGGTTAGGGTGCTGCCCTTCGGTACCAGAGTTCGTGGGTTCAAATCTCACTATGACATGGATGTTCGTAGCTGTTCGGAATCGGCTTTAGGCTGTAGGTGCCGGTCTCATAAGCCCTCGTGTTTTAAAATTGTAGACCGTAGCACTCCAAACCAAAAACAAAACCGTTTAAACAGAGCTTAATCGCAATTATCCGTTGAACGACTTTGGTGAGAACGGCCCCTGGGCATATTTCAGACGTATATGGAAAGCCAGTGTTGGAAATCGCAAGCCATAGGACCTCCTGAGTCTAACCGATCTTAGTATTTTGTTTAATAGCTTGCTATAATCTTTCAAATGCTAACCTCACATAAATAGGATGAAGTAAATTTAATCAAAACATTCTTTCTTTTTTAAAAAATCGCATGCTTATTTAGTTTTAAACTTTTGTTAAGATCTTTTTAAATGCTTTATTTTTAAAATAGGCATAATTGTTTCTAATCGATAGCCCAGGTTTCTGGCAAGTCAGAGACCCATCTCACCAAAGTCGTTTAATGGCAAACCAAGATTAATCTCTGTTTAAAAGGAGAATTGCGTCCTACCATTAGTTGCCACCATGGATTAATCTCAATTAGCAATTAAACGTCTTTGTTCAAACCAGCCCTTAACCCGTTCGAGAACGACGTATCGTATATGCCAGTGGTTCTTAACCTTTTTAAGCCGCGACCCAAATTTGAGAAATATGTTCATGTCGCGACCCAAAAAAAGTCAAAACTTTTTCATTGCTTTATTTTAGAGCGTATTTTTAAAAAATCTTCAATCCTACGATGATGATTTTTTTTAACTTTCAAATTTTTTATTTATTTTTTTAATAATAAAGATAAACAAAAGTACTTTTCGATCCAAGGAAAATTTAATTAATAATCAAGTGTTTTTAATAATTTTTATTGACCAAATTAAAATATATTTATAAATTTTTGAAAATAATTGACATTTTAACTTATTCTTAAAAAAAAAAGAAATATGGATACATATGTTAAGTTTTTTAAATTTTAAATGCAAGTCATACAGTTTTAATGAGAACCTTATGCTTGAATACATTTTGAAAGATCTTCAAACCTCGGTTGAATGCTTGTCAAGGAGCACTTTATATCTATTTCAGGATTTAACTTGTTCTAGGAGGTGTTGGTATTACTTATTATTTGGTGTATTACTAACTTTTATGGTTCGACTCAGCGCGACCCAAGGAATATGCTTCGCGACCCAATTTTGGGTCGCGACCCATAGGTTAAGAACCGCTGGTATATGCGACGCGGCGATTTCACTCTTATCAGTCCAGCGTCTCCTCCACGCGATAATCTCCGGTTGATATTAAAAGACCAGCGTCGCGTGTGCTTAATAGAAGATCTGAAAGTTTTATTTTAGTTCTTAAATGCTAGATTTACGGCCGATAGCTTCAAAGTCGTTTAATAGCTAACCCCGATTAATCCATGGTGCCAACCAATGGTAGGACGCGTTTCTCCTTTTAAACAGAGATTAACCGCGGTTAGTCGTTAAACGAGTTTGGTGAGAGTGGCCCTTAATTACTAGATGGCGTTAAACGACAACGGTTTTCACAAAGGTTGACTCGGATAGCATTTACGTGCTGGTCCTCAAGGAGTTAAACTGTCTTGAATTTGTACAATTATTTATAATTGTTCTGCATTTATACTCTGCATTTATACTTTATTTAAAAATATCGAACTTAAGCGGCAATGAAAGAGAAAACAATAATATCAGAATTTAAATATGGAGTTATATAGTTGTTTACTCTGGTTGCTGTTCAGTTCGAACGTTCGTTGTGACATCAGCTTTATCGCTTACTCGCAAAATGTCCGCACGCTGGAATCAAAGTGACGTCACAACGAACGTTCGAACCGAACCGCAACTTCCAGAGTAAAGGCCCTAATTAAATTTCCTTCTGAATGTTAAAATTCTTCCAGTAATATCTTTAAATGCATTTTATTATTTCTTTGAATCTGGCAATATCCAAAAATTTGTTCATGACCCCACCAAGTTTGTGTCTCCCCTAGTTCGTTCTCTACTGTTCTAATCAGATAAAAATATATGTATTTAATGTATTTTGCTTATAGGTATGTGCATACATATATGGCTGTTATGCAGTCCGGAACGGCTGGGCGAATCATGATATTTTGCAGGTTAAATCAGGAACACCTGAGGAAGGCTTAAGACCGCCGAAATTGATCGGAGTTGTGGAAAAGAGGGAAATAGAATGTTTTAATGAATTATTTTGGTCTTGGGGAATCTATATTTTGGGGTTATTTGAGATATTTTTCTATTCATAACTTGCAAAAATGATTAAAACTTTTAAGTAAGTTAATTTCCTTTGATAGTGTTTAAAATGAGTTTAAAAATAAGCCTTGCTTCTTTTGGTTGAGTTGATTTGTGCCGCTACGGTCTACTGTTTCGCAACACCAGGGGGATTACGAGATCGGGACCTACTGCTTAAATACGGGTCCGAAAGGCTACAAACGTCCCTACCACAGAGGGATTCGAACCCATGAACTCGTGAACCGAAGGTTATCACCCTAACACTTCGACCAACGATCGGCTTTGCATCTATTCGACAGGGGTCATTTCAGCTATTTCATTTCATCAATTGATATTTTGCTAATTTCTTTCTTTTATCGGTTCTTTTAGCCAACTCTCTGACTGACGATATATTCCACTGCTAGGATAGTAAACGTTTGTAAAATGAATAATGTTTAAAGTGTCTTTCGTGTGAAGTGCTTAAAATTATTATTTGCGACTTAGTTATATTAAATTATCTAATAAATTTAATTCAATTTTATATTCAATTTTATATATTTAATATATAATTTCATTTTATCAATTGATATTTTGCTAATTTATTTCTTTTATCGGTTCTTTTTGCCATTTCTTTGACTGACGGTATATTCCACTGCTAGGATAGTAAACGTTTGTAAAAGGAATAATGTTTAAAGTGTCTTTCGTGTGAAGTGCTTAAAAATAATTATTATTTGAGTCTTAGTTATATTAAATTATCTAATAAATTTAATTCAATTTTATATTCAATTTTATATATTTAATATATAATTTCATTTTATCAATTGATATTTTGCTAATTTCTTTCTAATTTTTATCGGTTCTTTTTGCCATCTCTTTGACTGACGATATATTCCACTGCTAGGATAGTAAACGTTTGTAAAATGAATAATGTTTAAAGTGTCTTTCGTGTGAAGTGCTTAAAAATAATTATTATTTGCGTCTTAGTTATATTAAATTATCTAATAAATTTAATTCAATTTTATATTCAATTTTATATATTTAATATATAATTTCATTTTATCAATTGATATTTTGCTAATTTATTTCTTTTATCGGTTCTTTTTGCCATCTCTTTGACTGACGGTATATTCCACTGCTAGGATAGTAAACGTTTGTAAAATGAATAATGTTTAAAGTGTCTTTCGTGTGAAGTGCTTAAAATTATTATTTGCGACTTAGTTATATTAAATTATCTAATAAATTTAATTCAATTTTATATTCAATTATATATATATATTCAATATATAATTGTAAATATATTATATCTAATTATATCCAAATTTATACTTTTAGTTTATATTTCTAAAGTTTAGGAAAAAAATAATTATAAATAAAATGTGATATTCGTTTTTTGAAAGTGCTTTATTTTATTTATTGCTGGTATGTAATATAATCTAAAAACTATTTAAAATTTTAAAACAGCTATAACCTTTATTTTGTAAAAAGTATAATACTAAATATTTTCATAATTAAAATATTTTTTAAAACAGGTTTCTCTTGTATTAATGAAATACGAGTTTCATTATCAATAACGCTTGTGTTCACGGAACTATTCATATCAAACGAAAGTCCAATGCAAATGGTTGAAAAAACCGCTGTGTGTGCAAAGTTCCTGGGTCACATAGACCTCTAGTTCGAGACGACGGATAAATTTCCGCTGAGCTCCAGTGGCAACAAACAGCTGCAGAGCTACCGTCAATGGCAATTTAACTAATCTTTTTTTTTCGTCTAATGTGCAAGCTCTAGGTAAATTTTCCGCTCGGAAAAATCCGCCGTGTGTGTAACCAGCCAAAGAAATAAAAATAAACGAAATCAATCTCATCTGGAATGCGAAGTAATACTGCAGCAGAATTTTTTGTCAATCAGGCAGTTTGGAAAGAACAAACATCTGCCACTGTTATCATAAGGCCGTCCACTTGCTGGCGACATTTTAAAACCTGTTCTTTTTTTATCGCTGATATTTTGCTTTGGTTTTATTCAATGTTCATAAAGTGTCAACTGCTTAGGCATTTTTGATAAAGTCAAAACCCGCACATTATTTAAAATTGTGTGTACGACGACAGCAATATTGTGTTTTTATTGATATTTCTCTATAAAAAGTAAAGAAAGTATTGTAATCACAATGAATTTGAGAGCTCAAATTTCTAGAAATATATTTATTTTGATCATAACAAATTTTAATAAATTCTGGGTTAATAACAATTTATTCATATATAAAAACTCTTTTTGTATTGTCTGGACATTTATAATTTAGATATCCTTTGTTCTCATAATTGATAAGCTTAATGTTATCAGCCTGATTTCCGCTCAGAACTGTCTTTTTTTGAGTGCTACTTAAGCAAATTTTATGTCTAATTTTCTCGTAATTTTTATATAGTTTGCTCTATATGCTATTTTTTTAATATCTCCTTAATTCTTAAAACCATTTTTAAATACATTATATATATATAATATATAATATATATATTAATGTATAGATGTATAAATATATATATACTACATAATTAATAATGTTTTATACTTATATATAAATATTTTAGATATTTATATATAATATTTAATATATATATATATATATTTTATTTTTTATATAAAGTGTAATTTATTTTTTTTATATAGTAAAGTTATATATTACATACATAATATAAAAACAATATATTTAAAAAAAATATTATTTTATTTTTATTATAAATAATATATATAAATATATATATTTGATTATATAATTATATTATAGAAAAGAATATCTAATGCTATCAATTATAAATATACTAGACGATCAATTACAAAAAGAAACAAGTTAAGAAGTGAAACTTTTATTTCTGATACAAAAATGACATCTTTAAGTCAAACAAAAAAATGTTAATTTTCTCGTCAGATAAAAATAAGGAAATACAAAACTTTGCTATTAAAAAAGAGACAAATAAGTAAATTTTCCAAAAACCCAATAACAGTAAAAAAGAACTTTAACAAACAAAATTTTCAGTCATAAAAATAAAAAATTTTTTCAGTAAGAATTGCATTTATTTCATAAATTATTAATTCTATGACATTCTATATAAATTTTACGATGATAATAGATTTGAAATAAGTCAGAATGTAAAAAATTAAAAAAAAAATATTTTAATTAATAATTTTGATATATAGCATAAATAAAATTATTAAAAAACACTAAATTTTTATTTTGAAAATCAACATTTTATTACAATATAAAATAATTTTTTGTTACACAA
>CM063497.1:72975340-72992840 GCA_032207245.1 Pardosa pseudoannulata | reverse complement strand
GAGATTAGAGCAATAATTTGAGACTGTAACAAAATCTGATCTTTTAACCATATATTAGGTACTGTATCATCAAGTCATCTGTCAAGTTTTCATAGATACTTGTTATTTATGAAAACCTTCTCCATTTATATGCCATACTTGTTGGCAATGATAGCAAATGCGTTAAAGCAATTGTAAGACTCAGTGCAGAAGCTAAAGAGATTTAACTAGATCTAAAACTTCAACTGGCCTTAATCTCATAAGAGAAAAATTGACATTATTTAATCTTCTAGATAAAGAGCTGGTGCAAAAGCTATTGATGAAACTAGTTCTACAATTTCTATTGGGTTCTCTTTTCCACCTACTAAGGCCGATACTGATACTCTTGCATCTGCTATATCAAGAGCTGGTGCAAAAACTATAAATGAAACTAGTTCTAACACTTGTATTGGGATTTCATTCTTGACTTAGTAAGACTGATACGGATACTCTTGCATCTCCTATATCAAGAGATGGTGCAAAATCTACAGATGAAACAAGTTCTTCTATTTAGCTATCCTTCTCGACATATTAAAGCCGATACGGTTACTCTATATCAGGAGCTGTTTCAAAAGCTACAGATGAAATTAGTTCTAAAACTTCAATTGGTATTAATCTCAAAAGAGAAATATTGACATTATTTAATCTTCTGGATAAAGAGCTGGTGCAAAACTAGTTCTACAATTTCTATTGGGCTCTCTTCTCCACCTAGTAAGACCGATACTGATACTCTTGCATCTGCTATATGAAGAGCTGGTGCAAAAACTATAGATGAAACTAGTTCTAACACTTGTATTGGGACTTCATTCTTGATTTAATAAGACCGATACCAATACTCTTGCATCTTCTATATCAAGAGGTGGTGCAAAAGCTACAGATAAAACTAGTTCTAAAACTTCTATTGAGCTTTCCTTCTCGACATACTAAGGCCGATACTGATACTCTTGCATCTGCTATATCAAGATATGCAGGGCCGTAGCCAGAAATTATATTCGGAGGGGGACATTGTTTTTGGTGAAGGAAACTTCAATAAAACTACAGGTTTTCTTATGTATGTATACTCCTAAGGAGTATCGTAATATAATGTGATTTTAAAATTTCAAAATAATTTTTAAATGATATAATGAACAAATTTATAGCCTTAAATGAGCCATGTAGTAACTACATAATGAGTTTAATAGTAAAATTAACATTAAAAATATATAAACTATACATGGTATTAAATTCTAATTTTTAAAACAGAAGTATAACTATAGGAAAATAATAATTTTGAAAGAAAATAAAAACTCTCAAATTTTTTACTTGTATATTATAAAATATGCTTCATTTGAAATTTTCGCCAAAAAAAAAATTCAGTTTCTTCCGATTGTGCAACAATATTGTGACGATATGCCAAAAGTGCTAGTCAGTCTAATCTTACACGTCGAATCCAATTTGCACCTATTCCTCAATTCAAAGTCACTGTTCTAAGCCCATTTTTATATAGGCACAGCTTTGCAGATGATACAGTCACACACATCGTCCATTTTCTTTCCACGAAACGATCTTTTAGAATTTCGGAGAGGGGCCGATCCCCCAAATCCCTCCCCCTCCCCCTATCTACGGCCTTTGAGAGGTGGTGCAAAAGCTACAGATAAAACTAGTTCTAAAACTTCTATTGAGCTTTCCTTCTCGACATTGTAAGGCCGATACTGATACTCTTGCATCTGCTATATCAAGAGCTGGTTCAAAAACTGCAGATGAAACTAGTTCTAAATTTTCAATTGAGCTTTCCTTCTTAATTTAATAAAGGCCAATACTAACACTGTGTAATTTGTCCAATTAAGAGCTGATGCAAAAACTAGAGATGAAATTAGGTCTATAAATTTCCTATTGGCATTTATTGCATTTTTATTCTTATCTTAGGCGATAGCATAACTACCAGATCAAGAATTGGTGCAAAATCTAGATACGAAATTATTTCTTAAACTTTAATTAGGCTCTCTTTTTTAATCAAATAAAATCGATACTGACACTGTGCCATCTTCCATATAAAGAGATTTTATACCCCTTGATTCTCCGATAAACATTACTTCCAAAATTTAGACTATCTAATTCAGGGAATAAGGACGCTCTCAGTCTATTAAAACACGATTTTTTAATTTTTATTTAAAGAAAAATATTTGATTTTTTGCGTATACCATAAACGTGCAGTTGTTATCAAAACTAAAACACAGGTTTATGAACACAATGCAATGCAAACAACCATATTAATTTGCAGAAAATTATATAGTTATTTGAATCTTCTATAAGTGTTATATATTTCCTCTATAAGTGCTTTTTCAGTAGTTATGTACGTTTGTAATAAAATATCTCACTTTGTGAATAACGAGAAATGTTGTATGAATATTCTTATTTCATTAAACAATGAATATAACTTTTATTTTATAAATATTTTTATTCTTAAAATTTCTAATAAAATTTTCCTGTTTTTAGATTTTTATTTTTTGTCATTTCATTTTATGAATTTTTATTCTAAACATAATGTATTAAAAATATTCCATTTACACATAAATGCATTGTTTTTCTATTTAAATATACTTAATAATTTTAAATGCTATAAATATATATTTAATATCACCTATGCATCAGAAGGTTTTATAATACATTTTATGGTAAGTTCCTATTTGATTTTTTATATTAAGTAACCACTTAATCCCACAGTCAACAACATATTACCAGTAAAACCCATTATAAACACCCCTATATAATAATATCCTAAGTTATCTGTCTGTCCACCAATTTATGAAGCGGTTGGATATGGAATGGATTCCCCGGCTAAGGGCAAGCGATCAATTTATCCACATAATAAATAGGTAAAAGTTACAGTTTTTCTAGCAATATGACGTCATTCCTTTCACCATCTCATATAATCATTTCTTATGTTAAATTATTTAAGTATCGCGTGCATTATTTTCATACGTTTTATCACTGAACTTACATATTAAGCAAATAATTTTCTTTTATATTTCGATTAAATCATCGATTATTTTTTATTGCAATGAAAATCTTATCATCGGTATTCACAACAAATTCTTTTCCAAAAAGTCTACGAGTCTATTTCACGAACTAATAAACATCTAGCGATTAAGTTATATATGTTTGATAATTAAGAATTTTGTTTGTTTTTTTATACATAATCACACCGTTTGACTCAATGAATTCAGCGTGATTCTAAACTGCATTCACAATGTAGGGAGATTTTAGAGGAGTATGAAGATAAGCACATTTTTGAGCGTGTACTAGATAATTCTCAGGCAAAACACAAACCATATTACTACCTGCTTCATAGGATACTTTAAAATGCTGGAAAATTAAAAATTTTAATGATCCCGTCGTATGACGGGCTCTATGCTAGTATCTTATATTAATGTAGTCCTTTTAATTGATATGTATTGTTAATATTGCTTTCAATTTCGATAAGTTAAGTTTTTCAAATTCTGTAAACTTGGAAACTTCCCAGTTTCCTTAAAACATTATCGGATTTGGTTTACCATATGTTTTAAAAAATTGAAAATAATTCATGTTGGTACCCAATAACTTAAAACCATATTTAATGGCATTAATGGATTCTCCTATTTTAAAAAAAATTTAAATGCTTGCACTGGTTGACATTTAATATAAATCTGATGGAAAATTTTACAAAATAATTATGTTCCATATTTTATTTTCAAATTTAAAAAATATATAAATATTTTCTAAATTTTCATATAAATATTTTTGTAATTACAGTGTATTTAACAAATTCAGGGTAAAATACTGCCCCCAAAAATCTTCCAGACAAAGTCCATATTATCCGGACCTAGAGGTATCCTTGATAATACAACAGTAATTATTGAAAGAAGAAATATACTTGTTTTCCTTTTTCAATAATAGTTTTACTTCCAACCAGTAGGTCGCAGCATAATGCTTAATTTTATTGTTTAGCAAACATTATATGAAACATTTGTGAGGGTAAATCTTTACTGTTTCATGAATAACTTTATGTTGTTATGTTACAGACCTACATATGTTTTGAGAATGTTATATTATGTGATTGATACTGGTTGACAGAAATCTTCTAAGATTATCAAATACAAATATAAAAAAGTTATATTCTACTACTGTTAGTTGTTTTGTCCTAAAGATGGCAGCACTTACATACGGATGCAAGTAACGTGGTAAATATACTGTTCTTCATCTGTGAAGTAGAATAAAAATTTGTCGAACTAGTTCTTTCCATATATGGCTTTCTTAGTTTTAAGGATTGCATTGTTTTCTTTAAATAAAAAGCACATTATGCATTTCAGATACGGATATAATACAGAGATTATAGTATTATATAGTTCATGAGAGTTATTAGGTTATTTTGTATGATTAATAAATTATATAAGTATAGAACAAATTATCTTTAACTGTTCATAATCTTTTATCCTAAGAAGGCAGCACTGATACCTGCATATCTGTACAGCTGTAAATCTATCTGTATCGCAGAATAAAAAGTAACTTACATGACTTAAATCATATAGCGGGTTCCTAAGTTTGAAGATTATAGTATATAAAAGAAAAAATTAAATATTTCAGATGTACAAACATTGAGATAGTAGTATAATTTGGTAGATGATAATTGTCAGATCACTTTACCTGAGTAATAAATGATGCAAAGGGTAGATAAAATTGTTTTTTACAACGTTTGATCTTTTAATCCAAAAGATAGCAGCACTGATATGTGAATGCATGTAATGCTGTAAAGCTAAGACTCTTTATCTATGTAGCAGAAGGAATGTAATTCAAAATCTGACAATCCATTGCTTACTTAAATTTGGTTTTTCTATTTTTTTATTAAACTGCATTTAAAGTAAAGAGTTCTTTATATATTTCATGTGTACACAAATTAATAATTACATTATTTCATAGTTGTGACTGAACATCTGATCAACTTATATGAATCATATACGAAGGTCACCTTTAAGTTTTGACAAACGACCAATAGAAGGCTCTGATGAAATTTACCTTTAGGATATTTGTAAAATTCATATTTTTTATCTTGGAATCAGTGGCATCTTGGAAATCGTCTGCGTATTTTGTTTATAGTAAATATTTAAAAGAAACGAGTGAAAATATGGAGGTAACGCGTGAAGGCTTCCGATGGTTATTTTTTATGATTTTAAGAAATGATTCATTTGACTAGAATGCGTGGATGCATGGAATCCCTTCATGAAATTTTTGGTAGTGAAGCATATCAGAAAAGACAGTTTATAACTGGTTTGCAGAATTTCGTAGTGGTTTGCGCGTGAATCAGTGATGAATCTTGTGAAGGACGGCCAAAATCGGTAGTGATTCCAAAGAACATCGATGTTGTTTTAGATAATTGAAGAAGTTCGGCATGTCACGCATCATGAGATAGAGGTATCCCTTGGCATATCAAAGATTGCAGTACATTCGATTTCGCAACAATTTAACTGCTAAAAATATTTGTTCCAAATTAATTCCTCACAATTTGACAGAAGGTCAAAAAGAGGCTAGTGTTAATTGGTGTAAGGATATGCTAAAGAAAATTCAAATTGGGAACAGCAAAATACAACATCGTTACAGTCGACGAAACTTTGATATATTCGTTTGAGCCGGAAAGTAAACAACCGTCCACTGTCTGGGTGTTTTAACCTCTTCCCGGTTTTTCTCGAGCTGAACTCGGGCAGGTGAATTGTACCATCCTGGCTCATCCCGAGTGTAGATCGGGCACTGTGAAATTTTACACTGTGCAATCAGTCTTTCCCGAATTATTTCGCATGTGCTCTTTATGGTTTCCAATGCCTTTGATTACTTTTATGGCTACTAGATTATTTGCTTCTCAAAGAGAGACAGTAGAGGGAAGAAGATAAGTAGAGAAACAAGGTTCTACTGTCCAGATTGCGATGTTGGACTCAGTGCAGTACCGTGTTTTCGATTGTATTACACACGATCAAATATTGATTAATAATTTCATAATCATTTGTGTAAATGCAAAGTATATATAAATAAAATTTAATTCAAGATAAAAGATAGGTATTCTAAGCTTTATATTTATACTTAGGATGAATTGACTCCAAAGTCTAATGATTTCTGACGTACAGAAAGCCAACTATACAGGTAAATTACTCATTTATTTAAATTGATTTTTTACATTAATTTTTAGGAAATTTTGTATGTGAATGACGATATTATGTTTAAAAACCTATGTATGTATGAAAATAAGCATAAAAAATTGACATTTTTCTTTACTCATAATCCCGAAATAAAATGAACCTGGAAGGGTTAAGATAAACTGAATCCCACGAAAGTTGTTAATTCACGAAACACTTCCAAGTAAAGGATTGATTGTTTCGTCGTCCTTACAGGACATATCTTAACCATTCCACAGAATCATTAACGCTTAATGGTATACAGAAATTTGTTTGCCAAAAAGGATCAACGTAATCAGAAAAAACAACAAAAATCGGTGAATCATTTTTCATCACGACAACGCAACTTCCCACGCAGTGAAAAAATTGATTATTTAAAAGATAAAAATATCGAAGTCATGTCCCATTGCCCATATTCTCCTGATTTGTCGCCTAAAGCCATTTTCTTGTTCGCTACACAAAAGCGTGGGCAGCGATTTTCATCACATGAAGATATTTTTGATGACTTCCAAAACCATATTTCTGAGATATCAACTTCAGAGTGGAAAAACTGTTTTAAGAATTGGTTTGAACGGATAGAAAAGTATATAAATCTTAAAGGAGAATATTTTCAAAAGCAATAAGACAGTTTCTTCCCCAACAGTTCTGTTTCGTCCTAATTTTTGTAAAAACTTAAAAGACAACACTCATATAATAATAAGGATTGAAAAATATTTTTATTACTGTTAATCTTTTTATTAAAATATTGAGCACTAATACATGAATGAATGTAACACCGTTAAGCAAATACTCGTTTTCTATGTAGAGGAAAGAGAAGTAATGTAAAATAGGACAAACCAGTGTTTGCTTAAATTTGGTTTTCTTATTTTTTCAGATTACACTGCATTTATAGTAAAGAGATCTTTATATATTTCAAATGTACATAAGTTAAAAGATTATATTATTTCATAGTTGTGAATGGTCATCTTTAAGTTTTGACATAAGACTAATAGAAGGCGCAGACGAAATTTATCTTCAGGATATTTGTGAAATTCATATTTTTATCTTGGAATCAGTGGCATCTTAGAAATTGTCTGCGTATTTTGTTTACAGTAAATCCTTAACAGAAGCAAGTGAGTGAAAAAAATGGAGGTAACTCGTTAAGGCTTTTCGCTGGAGGATTTTTATGATTTTAAGAAATGATTCACTCTACAAGAATGCATAGAATGCATAGACAGTTTATAAGTGGTTTGCAGAATTTCGTCGTGGTCGTCAGTCAATCAGTGATGAATCTCGTGAAGGACGACCAAAATCGGTAGTAATTACAAAGAACATCGATGTTGTGCGCAGTATGACTGAAGAAGTTCGGCATTATAGTGAGATAGTGACATCCCTTGGCGTATCACAGACTGTAATACATTCCAATTTGATGGAACATTTAGCTTCTAAAAATATTTGTTCCAAATGGATTACGTATCATTTGACAGAAGGTCAAAAAGAGGCTAGTGCAAATTGATGTACGGAAATGCTAAAAAAAATTCAAATTGGGAACAGCAAAATACAACATCGTTAAAGACGACGAAGGTTGGATATATTCGTTTGAGCTGGAAGGTAAACAACAGTCCACAGTCTGAGTGTTTCAAGATTAACTGAATTCCACGAAATTTGTTCGTTAACGATGCACTTCGAAGAAAATGATTGCTTGTTTCTTCGGCCTTACAGAATATATCTTAACCATTCCAGAGGATCGTTAACGCTAAATGGTATACAGAAATTTGTTTGCCAAAAAGGATCGACGAAATCAGGAAAAACAACAAAAATCGGCCCATCGTTTTTCATCAATACAACGCCACTTCACACAGCATGTGAAAACATTGATTATATAATGGATAAAAATATTGAAGTAATATCCCATTGCCATATATTCCTGATTTGTCGCCTAAAGACATTTTCTTGTTCCCTTGTGTCAAACAAGAATTTGTGGGCAGCGATTTTCATCACCTCAAGACGTTTTGATGAATTCCAAAACCATATTTCTGAGAGATGAATTTCAGAGTGGAAAAACTGTTTCAAGAATTGGTTTGAACGGACAGAAAAGTTTATAAATCTTAAAAGCGAATAATTTGAAAAGCAATAAAACCGTTTGTTCCCTAAAAGTTCTGTTTCGTCCTGATTTTTGTGAAAACTTAAAAGGCAACACTCTTATAATAATAAGGATTGAAAAGTATTTTTATTACAGTTAATATTTTTATCCAAATACTGAGCACTGATAAGTGAATGAATCTAACACCGCTAAGCTAATGTTATCTATATAGAAGAATGGAAAGTATTGTAAAATAGGACAAACCAGGGCTTTCTCTATATGGCTCTCATAATTTTTCGAAATTTAGTATGTTCTATATAATAACAGCCTAAGTTATCTGTCCGCCTGTCCTCGAATTTATGATACGGTTGGACCTGGAATAATTTAGGGACATCCATATTGGATTCTTGATGAGTTAGCGTTATCAAAATTAAAAGCGAATCTTTAAAACGTTCGAAATCCACAAATTCCCCCCTTTTCGAGGGTTTAATGACATCAATCACTATGTTCCGTGGTTAAGAGCAGGCCATTAAGTTTACACCATAATAAATACGTAAAAATAACATTTTTCTAGCATTATGACGTTATTCCTTTAACCATCTCATGGAATCATTTCTTATTTTAAATTATTTAAATACAGTCTGGATTATTTTCATGAGTTTTATCACTGAACTTAGACTTTACTTAAATAATTTTCTATTATATTTTGCTTAAATAATAGATTAGGTATATATGTTATAGTTTTAAATTTAATCATCGATTATTTTTTGTTGCAATGAAAATTTTATAACCGGTATATTGACATCAGATTATTTTTATTAAAGTCTAGAAGTCTATTTTGCGGACTAATAAATATCTAGTGTTTAAGTTAAATATCTTTGAAAATTAAGAAGTTTGTTCGTTTGTGAGTTTGTCTTTTATACATTACCACTAACTAAATGAATAAATGAATTCAATGTCTGACTAAATGAATTCAACTTGATTCTAAACTACATTCACAGTATCGTAAGACTGTAGAGGAGTGTGAAGATATACAAATTATTGAGTGTATACCAGATAATTATGAGCCAAAAAACAAACCATGTTTTTCCCTGCCTCACAGGGTACTTTACAGTTCTATAAAGTTAAAAATTTTAATAATCCCGTCTTATGACGGGCTATATGCTAGTTTAAATTATTTGTATGTATGAAGGTTTGTATTTAAAATAAAAATTACTTTATTCTAGATGAGCATAAATTGAGAGATTACAGCATTATATAGTTCTTACTAGTCATCAGATCACCTTATATCTTTTATAAATAATATAAAGAAGAGAAAAAATATTTTTAACAACTGTTAATCTTTCTATCAAAAGATGGCAACACTGATACGAGAATGCATGTACCTCCATAAAGGCAAAATTTGTTTTCTAAAATGGAAGGTAATGTAAAATCTGACAAACCAGTGCTTTTGTAATTTTCGGAGTATATTGTATTTAAAATAAGGAGTTCTTTATATATTTCAAATCTTAGTAAATTCCAAAATTGTAGTATTATATAGTTGCTACTAGACGTCAGATTGCTTTATATTTTTTATAAATAATATAAAGGGTAGAAAAATTGTTTTAACAACTGTTAAACTCTTTATCAAAACATGGCAGCACTGATACGTGAATGCTTGTACCGCCATAAAGATGATGCTCGTTATCTAGATAGGAAAGTGGAAGATAATGTAAAATCTGACATACCAGTGCTTTTGTAATTTTTCGGAGTATATTGCATTTAAAATAAAGAGTTCTTTATTTATTTCAAATGAGAGTAAATTCCAAAATTGTAGTTATTATATAGTTGTTACTAGACGTATGAATCATTTATATTTTTAAAAAATAATATAAAGAGTAGAATTTTTTTTTTTTAAACTCTAAACTTTTTATTAACAGATGGCAGCACTGATACATAAAGGGCTGTAACACTATAAATATAATGCTCGTCAACGGTGTATCAAAATGAAATGTTTTGAAACTCAAAATTGAAACTCAAAATGAAACTCAAAATTTGACAAACCAGTGCTTGTCATATGTGTTTTTACATCTTATATAACAAGCTGCCTATTAGTTATTGATATAATGTTTGTAATTTTTTTTCTTTATTTACAAATTTGATAAACCAGTGCTTGTCATATGTGTTTTTACATGTTGTGTATCAAGCCACCTATTAGTTATTGATTTAATATTTGTAATTTTTGTTCTTTATTTACAAATTTATAATGTAATTAATAATGTTTATAACAGTTTTGCATATTGCCAAGTTTCATAAGTTTTAAGTTAATTGCCATGTATTAAGCCACCTTTACGGTATCGATATAATATTGGTGAGAAGTCTAAGTTAACCAACCCCACACTTACTAGAATTATTCTCAGGCATTAGTATTATTTAGAAATACACATGGCACCCTACCTGCTACTTACTTTAGCTATTATTAATTGTTAATTGTTATTTTTTTATTATTATAATTGTTCTGTATTCTCCTTAGTCTTTATATTAAGCCACCTTTACGGTATTGATATAATATTGGTGATAAGTCGAAGATAACCAACCCCGCAGTTAATAGAATTATTCCCAGGCATTAGTATTATTTCGAAATACATATGACACCCTACCTGCTACTTACTTTAGCAATCATGTATTGTTAATTGTTAACTTTTTTATTATTATAATTGGTCTGTATTATACTTACTCTTTGTATTAAGCCACCTTTACGGAATTGATATATTATTGGTCATAAGTCTAAGTTAATCTATCCCGTAGTTACTAGAATTATTCTCAGGCATTAGTATTATTTATTAATACATATGGCACCCTACCTGCTACTTATTTCAGTTATTATGAATTAATTGTTAACTTTTTTTATTATTATAACTGGTCTGTATTCTACTTACTCTTTGTGTTAAGCCACCTTTATTGTATTGATATAATACTGATGATATGTCGAAGATAACCAACTCCGCTGTTACTAGAATTATTCTCATGCATTAGTATTATTTCGAAATACATATGGCACCCTACCTGCTACTTACTTTAAATATTATAAATTGTTAATTTTTAACTATTTTATTATTATAATTGGTCTGTATTCTCCTTTATGGTATTGAGTAATAATTATATTAAGCCACATTTATGGTATTCATATAAAATTGGTGATAAACCGAAGTTAACCAACCCCGCAGTTACTAGAATTATTCTGAGGTATTAGTATTATTTTGAAATAGATATGGCATTCTACCTACTACTTAATTTAGTTATCATGTATTGCTAATTATTAACGTTTTTATTATTATAATTGGGCTGTATTTTCCTTACTCTTTGTATTAAGTCAAATTTACGGTATTGATATAATATTGGTGATAAGTCGAAGATAACAAACCCCACCGTTACTAGAAATATTAACAAGCATTAGTATTATTTCGAAATACATATGGCACTCTACCTACTACCTACTTTAGTTATTATTAATAGTTAATTGTTAATTCTTTTATTATTATAATTTGTCTGCATTCTCCTTACTCCTTTTATTTCTATAGCGTTCTACTAATTCTTATACCCATAAAATAAATAGAACGTATCTCAGAAGATTTCACACCGAATCAGGGTTTCCCCTGATATTAACATCTAAAGTAAAATCAGCTTAGTTTATATTATTTTTATGTATTTATTTATTTTTTATGTTTTCAAAATTTATTTTTCATTATTATTTATTTAATTATTTATTAATTTTAAATTCGTATTACACTTTGAGTTAGGAGTGAACTCTTCCCCAAGGCAGAATTTGCAAGTGATACAGTCAATAGGGTAGACATTTCTCTGAGGGCTCTGAAACCAGTTATTGTCAAATACAGCTGTCTTCAATTTGAGGATTATAGTGTATATAAAATAAGTAATGTAATATGTATTTGATACACACATAAACTCTGAGAATGTACCATTATATTGTTGGTACTGGTGTTCAAAGAATACCATTGCGTCACGTGATAAATCATTCTCGGGATCATTCTTTGACATAATTTATTTGAAAAGTATTTTCTTTTCATGAAGGGAAAGAAATTTAAAAAAAAAGCTTCCACAAATCTAGAAATCGATTTTTCTTGAAACAACTTCAATGGACTTCGGCCAAGAAATACAAAAATATCTGAAAACATTTATCACGTGATTTCAGATTGCCATCATCTTTGCAAAAAAATTTTTATTTTCTGATTTCCCATAGGAATTACAGTTTATCTGTCGCGTGTTATTGCTTTCTTCTCTTGGAGAGATTTTATTTTCACAGTACAAAAATATTGCATGAGAAAGAGAAAATATGTGAAGCCCCTTGGAATACACACAAAAATATACTTATATATATATATATATATATATATATATATATATATATATATATATATATATATATATATATATATATATATATATATATATATATATATATATATATATGTGTGTGTGTGTGTGTGTGTGTGTGTGTGTGTGTGTGTGTGTGTATTATAAGCATTCCGAAGCCTAAGAAAAAATTGAAATATGAGAGTTAAATTTTTCTACGTGTATAACATACTGCATACAATAGTGCTATTCGAAGATTTAATAATGCGTTGCTTATTTTTACTTATATTTATATACAAACATATATCACTTTGGTAATATCTGAAAATTAATTCAAGCTTTTGATTTTTTAGATTTAAATATATCCACCGCACAACTATTACACATTGTGTGCTGGTACATTTCGCAGCGGAATTGTACCGGGAGCGGGCGTTCTGCGCGTAAATTTAGTTATTCAGTTAAAACTCAATAGATCGAAAATTATTTAATATTTTAACCAAATTTTCTTATTTTATATTGAAATATATAGACAAATTTATAAATAGAAATATATAAACAACAATCATAACACACAAAAAATATATTTATAGTGGATATTTTTATAATTGTATAGTAAATATGAAAAATTAAATAGAAGTAGTAGTATATAGTTTTAATGTTTTCGAATTATGTTATATATAAACAATTTCACATTATAAAAAATTGAAAAGAGCAATCTTAAAGCTAATAATGTTTTACAGTGTGGTAACGTTCAAAGCATTTTCCTCTATGAAGAGGTACACGTCAAAACACGTACTAGTACCTACGCTCAAGTATCAATCGTCAGAAAACGTATTAGTACGTGTCCCGTATGCAATGTGTTAAGAAGATATTATACCTATCAATGAACTCTTTTACGTTTGATTGTGTATACTAATTTACTTATCTAATGGTTATTTCTCACGATAATAATATTAAGCACGAAATTGAGAAAAGACTTATTTAAGGACAATAGGTGTAATTTTTGGTTAAGATGGCTAGAGCATGTCTTCAGAAGTGATGATTTGAATCCAGTTAAAAAGGTAAATTTTAAAACCTTTGAGGGTTCCAGGAGCAAGACCTCGTATTAGATGGTTGGACTGTGTTGAAACAGATCTAATTTAGCCTCCACACTATGGCCTATTGTTCACCAATTCCCGATGGTGACCTTGGACGATGATTTACGGGTTTCATCCACGCAATGGGCCACTAAATGTTAGTTGCGCATATGGCTGCCTTTGATCTTTGGAGAAAAACCGCTTCCGAAGCCATTTTATCGTCTACCATCGTCAATCTCGATAAGCCATACCCCCTCCAGAAGGTAATAATGGCTTGCAGTGGACCATAGTTTGGAGGGACCTTAACAATTCAAATGGTAACTGAAAATGATGGCCGTCCTGTTGAACATATCTTGTTGTAACACATTTTTTTTTTAAACTAGTGCAAATATTTTAAAAAATAGTGTCAGCCATCGTCAACCTGGTTAATCCACACCCCCTCCAGAAGGTGGTAATGGCTTGCAGTGGACTATAGTGTGAAAATATCTTAAAAATCATAAGCATAAATCGCTGGTGGTCCGTGGAGTTTAACCACTAAGTCCAATGAAGGAAGATTGTTGAGACAACCTTGGCATGTGATAAGCTGTAGTGAATTTGATAATACCTTTCAAGCTGAAAACTGTTCATTATAATATTATATAGTCTATTATTGATTAAATATAAATTAAAATGCTCTATTTTAGTTAGAATTAAATTTTTCCTTGGTACTGAATAAGGTTTTAACTTTAAAAGTATTTAGTTTTGTTATATCAAACTATATTTAAAAAAAATACATACATCAAGTGAAACAAGTAGACATCTCATTAGACGTTAAAAAATATTTAAAATTTGTTCACTATATATTTATTATAGAGCCGAATTGTAAATAATTTTAATTTTTATTCTGTAAACTTCATTCATTAAATATACAACCAATATATTTCATTTTAAAGCATGGTAAATGCTAATTTCTCAAATTCACAATTTTAACAGTTTTTAACTAGTTTTGATAAATAAAATATCCGACACATTTAAATCAGGGTGCCACCCAATCGGTTGGAAGCCCAACAAATTTACTGAACGAGGTGGGCCGCAATTATGTAGAAACATGACCAAAATAAAATGCTGTAAAATGATGAACGATATTTTTTATGCAATTTTAAAATATTATTTTTTTAAATATCTCAGATCCTCACTAGTTAAGTCAATATCCTAGATATTTTTAATGTAATAAAAATAGTGTGAAATTAAAAAAAAGCACAATATTCCGTATACATATTACATATTCACACTGAAAATATACACATACAACAGTCAATATCACTTAAGACGTATTTAATAACAAAAAAATTTATAAACACTAAATATTATTCATATTTAATACATATAAATGTACAGTATAAAATTAATCTTATTAACACATATAAAAATGAACAGTACCACAGAGATTTATATTATTATTTTAAAAAAAAAAATTACAGTGCCAAAACAATTCGACGTTACAATATAATTTTTTGAATCATCAAACAAGGAAAAATAAAACTATGAACAATACATTTTAACAATTATAGATACTAAACCTCTTAAATTAACAATATATAGTAATGAACTAGAATTTCTCAAATTCACATTTTAACAGTTTTAATTAGTTTTTAATAAACAAAATATCCGACACTTTAAATCACTTGTCCCACCCAAATCAGTTGGACCAAACAACAATACTGAACTGAGGTGGCCGCACATATAAAAGTAAAACAACAAATTATTCAAAATATTTTATTATTGTGCAATATTCAAAATATGCATTTTTACAAAGTCAGCTGCGACTATAAATAAAAGTTGTGTTATATATATATATATATATATATATATAAAAATTATATATAACATATATATAAATATATATAATATAATATAATATAATATATTTGTAATAATATATAATATATATTCATAAATACTATAAATATATACTGTATTTATTCAAACAATATTTATCATGTTAAAATTTATTATATATTTACTATAAATTTTGTAGTTTATTCACAAGTAAACATCTATTTTTAAAATTAATGTGACATTTGATTTTGTATTTTACTAGAGGTTTTGTTAATATCCATGGAAAATGTAGTGGACTCGCATCGTAGGATTTTGGAGGTTAGAATTTCCAACGCATCGTTAGCTTGCGTTTTCTAAATAAACAATACCTTAGTTATTCTTTTACAATTGATGGTAACTTCACAATAGAAATAAATATAATTTATATCTTTCTTTCCATACAACTTCCACTGACTGATCGGATATAGCAGGTTCACATAACGAGAGTCAGCTGGTTGTAAAAGTAACGACCGATTGACAGAATATTCCAGAACACTCGAATTTCAACGTAACCTGTCCAACTCTACACAAAGACCAATTTTACGTTGGTTACTATCAAGTCTTAACGCACATAATATGGGATATATATTATTACATATATTAACATCCAAAATTCTATGTTTCAACTGTATATAGTAAAAATGACTAAAACAATATAGACAGTTAAAAAGCTCAATTGGGCAGCAAAAATCTTTTAATGGGAAGCGTGTTGAAAAGCCTGATTTAAATATTTGTTTTAAGATATAAAACAAGTATTTTACATCAAATTGATTTTGAATAATCAGTTCTATATATACATATTTTAAAAGATATCTTGCGGGTAATGGAAGTTTTTTTTCTTTTGGTATTTTTATGATATTATAAAAACTTATTTGAAATAACTAAAATTAATAATAATCTAAATTTGAAATGATGTTGAAGAACTTTAAAAAATTTGAATGATTTGAAAAAAATTACTAAAAAATTAGTAAAATTATTATTTATCTAAATTTAGGATGTTGTTCAAGAATTATAAAAATTCATTCCAGTTATTAATAATATTAATATAAAACATTAATATAAAACACTGTTATAAAAAGCACTTTTTGATTTGATAGGTCCCTAACTATTTTAATATACTATTAGTTATTTAAATATTTTAACACTAGATAGCCCGAGATTTCTTGTATACCTATATTGCCCAAAAACAGTCAAAATGACTACATTGTGAAAAAATAACAAATATGTAAAGATATTTGTTTAAAATTAATTTTTAATATTATATAATAAAGGAGAGCGGAAGTAACTACAATTATTCATAAACCCATTTATATGTTATAGAAAAAGTCACCAAATTCAAAGAAATTGTGTCATTATATTTCATAATTGTTTTTCTAATTGAAATTAAAAAACAGTCAAAATGACTGCCATGGGCAATCTAGTGTTAATAATATTAATATAAAACATTAATATAAAACACTCTTATAAAAAGTATTTTTTACTTGATAGGTCCTTAATTATATTAATACACTATTAGTTATTTAAATACTTTAATATAGTAGAATATTTTTATTTATATTTTGTTGTTAATTAATTAAACTTTTAAAGCAGGTTTTACTTTCTAGAATGTTCTTTCAATTGGATTCTAAAATGTATAACATTTACAATGTTGCCGTAATACATTACATTAAAAAGAATATCTTGGCAAAGAGCACTATGTCTCTCTAATATCCGAAAAAAAGTGTCCGTGAACACTTGAAACGGACGAAGAATTGAATTTGTAGCGACTATTGAGTAAAATCCTTTCGTTTTTCATTTTTATCCCAGAAATAAAAGAAATTTTACAGTCATATTTCATCTCTTTCTTTCTTCTTCCTTCCTCCGGCGCTATATTTATTTCCTTGTCTCTTATTTAAGAAGAGAAGATGAATTCGTATTCGAATAAAGAATTTCCGCTCATATACAGATGGTTTGTT
>CM063497.1:72934421-72961921 GCA_032207245.1 Pardosa pseudoannulata | reverse complement strand
CGTAAAATTTTCTATAAAATGAAAAATATTTTTTTTATTTTAATCAGAGGTATTTTAAATTAAATTGAGATATTGTCCAGAGTAAAATTACATTGTCTTTCAATTTCTAAAATATTTCATTTATTTTAAATTATCCTTTATTCTGATTTCGATATTGTAGATATCGAGAATTTCTTTTAATTTGAAAACCAATATACGAAATTTAACAGGAATAAAAATTTATATTGATGAATTTAAAAGCCAGCTTTTGCTATTTTATATTAAACATAATATTGTTTTAAAATGTATAATCAAATACAAAAATATTTTCAACAATTGAAGATTTTAATTTGTCTTAGATATTTTATTTATTTTTAAATTTTCCCTTTAAATCGTGGAATAGAATATAATGAACACAAAGGATTAAAATATTTTTCAAGTTGTCTTTAGCCACAAATCCATTTGTCTATGTAAGTATAAAAATATTTTTATGCTAATGTATCGAGATCAAACATTTTTAAGCGATAAAATTTTTTCATAATATATTATACATGGTTTTTAAGACTCAATTTTCTTTTAAATTCGTGGATCAGAATTTAACCACTAAATCAAAAAGATTAAAATATTTTTCAATTTTGACCTTAGGCAAAATTTGTTTCTCTATAAGCATAAAATATTTTTTTTATGCTTATGGGAAATGAATGGAGTTAAATTGATTTTATGACCACGATAAAATTCATCTGATAATATATTCATTATCATAGTCTTTAAGACCCAGTTTTTGCTTTAAATTCATGGATCTGAATTTAACCCATTACATCACAAAGGATTAAAATATTTTTCAAGTTGTCCTAATTTAAAAGTCTATTGTCTATTTAAACATAAAATATTTTTATTCTAATGTATCGGGGCAAATGAATGAAGTTTTCAATTGATTTTTTTGACTACGATAAGATTTATCTGATGATATATTCATTATCATAGTCTTTAAGATCCAGTTTTGGCTTTAAATTCATGGATCTGAATTTAACCCATTGCATCACAAAGGATTAAAATTTTTTTCAAGTTATTTATGTAAACATAAAATATTTTTATGCCAATGTATCAAGATTTAAATTGATTTTTAAGACAACGATAAGATTAACCAGTAGTAAGACTGATTAAGATATTTCGCAATAAAATTAAAGTGATCGCATATATTTGCAATTATCTAAAACTCATAAAACTTTCTTTGATAAAAAATAAAGTAACCCTTCTCAACATATTGCGAACAAAATTTTTATCTGACCTAAAAATAACACCAGTTTAAAAATTT
Organism: Pardosa pseudoannulata; assembly: GCA_032207245.1. NCBI lineage: Eukaryota > Metazoa > Arthropoda > Arachnida > Araneae > Lycosidae > Pardosa > Pardosa pseudoannulata. The sequence continues at coordinate 72,960,627 of CM063497.1, read as the reverse complement.
GAAATAAAAATCACAACTTTTTTTTCTTTCAAGCATGAAAAATGTTAAAAATGCTTTTACTTTCAATTTCACTAAAAAAGAAATAAAACATATTCTCATATTTAATAACGCTCTCAAATGTATTTTTTTAAATCCCGAATTTCCGTAAGCCATGTATGCTGACATATTACATGATTATTTGATTTCAGGTTACAAAATTTCTTTCAAAAGCAGTAAAACTTAGTTTTTCCGTAACAAAAAGCATCTTAAAAGTGAAATTCCGTAAAATTTGAGTCTAGTGAAAAAGAAAAACCACTCATGTCTTTAAAAGGTTTTAAGTCAGAGGTACATTTAAATTTCAAATTCTTCCGAGGCGATAAATCGGAATTGCAAGAGTAAAGCATATGTGTTTCAATTTCCAACATATTACATTGGGAATACTCGTGTAAAAAATGTATCGCCTGGTTTAGTTCAGAAATATCGATATTGTATGATATACCGAGGAAATGTTGCAGCTTGTAATTTGAACTAACCAATAATGACGAAAATTTCAGAACAGGAATAAAACTGCTTGAAATCGATGAAGTGTTAAAAGCCGGACTTTTGTTAGCTATAAATTTATACTAAAACTGCTGATATGTCTTTTAACATATTAACTCCGTTATCAAATACCAAAAATAAGTGTTATGGCAAAATTGTAGGAGACTATTACTTTTCGAGACTTCATACTTTTTATAAAAGATTACTTTGAATTCAACATAAAATAAAGAAAGAGTTTTGTTTTTAAATTGAAATATTTACAAGTGGATTAATAACTCTTACTTTACGAGCCTTAAAATACTTTTTATAATATTCAGTTTTTAATTCAACGTAAAATGAAAAGTTGTTCTTATCCCCTATATAATAATACCATAAATTATGCGTCCGTCTTTCCTCGAATTTATAAAGTGGTTGGACCTGGAATGGATAGAGGCATCCATATTGGATTCTTGATGAGTTAGGTTTAGCAACATTCAAAGCTAGTTCCAAAACGTTCGAAATCCAACTCTTTCCCCCTTTTCGAGAGTTTAATGCCATTATTAGATCCCTATTTTCCCCAGTTAAGAGCAGGTGATTAAATTCATCAATTTATCACATAAGAAATGCGTAAATATACGACGTAATACTAGCATTACGACGTTATTCCTTTAAACATATCATTTAACCATTTCTTATTTCATATTATTTAAATATCTTCTGCATTATTTTCATACTTTATATCACTGAACTGAGATAGGACGTAAAAGTTTTCTACCATATTTGGCAGAAATAATAGATTAGGTACATATATAATTTGAAATTAAACCATTGAATACTTTTTGTTGCGATGAAAATTTTATCACTGGCATTAACAAATTATTTTCAGAAAAACTATGAGTCTGTTTCACAGACTGGAAAGGGGTGGAGGTCGAACACGTTCGAAATCCACCCCTTCCCTCCTTTTCGAGCGTTTAATGCCATTACTTCAAGCTCTTTTTTCCCCGGTTAAGAGCAGGTGATTAAATTAACCAATGTATCACATAAGAGATACATAAAAATAATATTTAATTCTAGCTTTATCATGTCATTAGTTTAACCATCGCATTTAATCATTTCTTATTTTAAATTATTTAAATATCGTCTGCATTATATTCATATGTTTTACCACTGAACTTAGATATGACGTAAATAATTTTCTTTTATATTTGGAAGAAATAATAGATTAGGTACATATGGGATAATTTTAAATTTCATCATGGATTATTTTTTATTGAAATGAAAATTTTATCAACGGTATTAACAAAAAATTCTTCTCATAAATGTCTAGGGGTTCTATTTCATGGACTAATAAATATATAGCGTTTAAGTTATGTATCATAAAAATTAAAAAGTTTGTTCGTTTGTGTATTTGTTTCTTACAAATAACCACACGGTTTGCATTCGATTCTCTAAAGCTTGGGCATATTTCATATATACCGCTAAATAATCACTGTAAATATTAAAACCTCTGCTATACATCCTATCACTTAATATGACAAGATAAATTAAAGTTGGTAACTAACATGCGGTCAGTAAAGATAAACAAATTATTGAGAGTGTACCAGATAATCCTCAGCCAAAAATCAAACCATTTTTTTACCAGATTCATAGGGTACTTTACGATTCTGGAAAATTAAAGGTTTTACCCATCCCGTCATATGACGGGATATATGCTAGTTTAAAAATAAAGTTTTATAATTGGTTTAACAACGATAACATTTAGAGACTTTAAATACTAATACATATCAAATTTAATTGTGTCCATATATTTCATTAATTTTGATATCATCTACTGTACTTTATTTCCCAAAAATTCTTTCCCTCAGCACTATAAAATTAATTCCCTACAGAACTCGCTATGTCTGTCTCTGACGAAACGTGTATTAAACTGCCCATTAGAGCCAATCAAACAGTAATTATCCCAATATCCCAATCAGTTTATTCTCCCGAGATTTATTTGTGATAAAACCTCTAAGGATTTGAGGCACGGAACGCCATAAATGTTCCCCTGCCGAATCACTTCTAACGAAGCCGATCGTAAAACTAATCCTTGTGATTTATGCAAAACTATTTGTAACCGTACTTGGATCGTTTTTATGGCCCTTACTTTTTGCTTTATTGGTCTCCAAATCAATCGTTTTTTCTTCAGGTCATTATTTTGTCTCCATCATTGGGAGAACAGCGTCTTTATGCTTTGTTATTTGTTACTGACTTAGTCCTTCCTACAATTTTTAGATGTCTAATACCATCAATTTTTAATGTGATTTGCTGTGTATTGATATAGTTTTCAAAATTGTGAGATATTTAGAATTTTTATTTATTTTAAACTTATTTTGATGCATGCCGAAAGCTCATATATTTCAATAGATTTGGATCGTTAAATGATAAAGTTATATAAAATTATTTTGAGATATTTAAGACTTATTTCCATTTTTATAAAATCATAATTAAATCCTCATATTTATTCGACAGATATTAATAATACTTTCGAAATGTGTGTTAATGTACGCTAAAAGCCTATCTATTTCAATAAACCACAAGTCTTTGCTTGATACATTTATGTAAAATTTGTGAAATATAATAATAGCCAAAACTATTAATAGATAGAGGCATCCATATTGGATTCTTGATGGGTTTGGGTTAGCAAAATTCAAAACGTGTCCAAACACGTTCGAAATCCATCTTTTAACCTCTCTTCGTTTAATGCCACTATTTCAAGCCCTGTTTTCTCCGGTTAAGAGCAGACGATTAAATTTATCAATTTATTACATTTTAAGTAGATTAAAATAATTCGCAGGATAATGTGGATATATAAAGTTAGGGATTTTATAACCCCCCGAAAAATTTCACCCTGAAAAATCGCATACACACATTTATTCATCCAAATATTCTACGCTGCATCATAGGGTACGCTAGTCACTACAGTACAGTAGTGAGCTACCTTTTGGTACTAATATGTGAAGGTTCGAATCCCGCTGCTTATATGGATACAAAAGATACCGGGATAATTATCTCTATTTAAAATAAACAAAAGACTGTAGCAATGCAAAAATTACCATTCAACCTTCGCCTGTGTTGAGATGAAACAGAAATTTCATTAATGGATTTTTATATTAGGCTTAAATTTCAATAATTCTTATATATATATATATATATATATATATATATATATGTGTGTGTGTGTATATATGTATATATATATGTGTATATGTATATATATGTATATATATATGCGTATATATATGTTTATATATATATATATATATATATATATATATATATATATGTGTATATATATATGTATATATATGTATATATATATTTATATATATATATATATATATATTATATATATATATATATATATATATATATATATATATATATATATATATATATGTATATATATATGTATATATATATGTATATATATATATATATATATATATATATATATGTATATATATATATATATATATGTGTATATATATGTATATATGTATATATGCATATGTATATATGCATATATATATATATATATATATATATATATATATGTATATATATATATATATATATATATATATATATATATATATATATATATATATATATATATATATATATATATATATATATATATATATATATATATATATATATATACCGAATACATAAAAATTTGGTGCATAATCGGTACCAAATATACTAATACAAATTTATATCTAACAACAACAACAGCCCAAAGTCGAGTAAAAATGTTTAATTTTCAACTAATTCGAAAAAAGTTGTAAAGACTTATAATAACAATTTTTTAGTTTCATAAAAAGAAGAGAAAATTAGAATTTTATTCAATAATATGAGTATTTTATGTGTGCCTCGCCAGAATTAACAGCCAGCGTTTTAAAAATTATTGTTAATTTTAAATACACATAAAGCTCTTCAAGTCTCGAAGATCATCCCTTAAGAAATAATGGATTCTAAAACTACAGATAAAAATATTCTTTGAGAGACTTATTTATATTTTTTTTTGCAAAACGTTATCCAAGATATTTAAGTGGTGCAATTAGAGATACATATGTTACCGCAAACGAAATACTTCGAAATAGAGCTTAACAAAACCATGAAAATCTATCAGCGTCTTTGTGACTCAGGGGATATGGATGCAGTTCCTAAACAATCGACTGGACCCTCTTACCGGAAAAGTCCATGGGTGTAAAGCACTGGCAGAAATGTACGTGACATCTACTTTCAGAGCGTTTTTATGGTTGAAAATTGTACATGACAACCGCTTTAGAGACATCACCGGTTTGGCAGAATTGTACTTGCAAACCGCTTAGAAGGTTAATATACTGTAAAAATAATGTTACGTTGGCCTATTGTTTGAAAAAGAAGAAATTAAAACTCATTAAAAATATGGACAAATATGTCTTGCTCAAATAATTTTATAAAACTAAATGCCTAAGTAATACAACTGGAATAAAACCTATCATTTCTCTCGACTCAGCGTCGGCCCTAAAAAACATGGCGTTGATTTTCCTCTTTCTCATGTCGCTCCATAAAAAAATGTCTATCCTCCAAGCAGCGGATATCAGCAGCGTTTACCCTCTTCTCTCCTCTGGTAACAACCTTTTCCGCTAAAAAAAATCAGATGTCTCTTGCAGAGAAAAAACAGGGGTCCACTCCAGAACGGCTGGTAATTAGAATCCCCTAAGCCAACGGAAATATTATTGGTTGGGAGAAGTGTTAATATTTCATTTAAAGGAAATAATAGCTTACATTTTACCAATTTCGTAGCTATCCTTCAAAAGCTATATTGATACTCTTCTTAAAAAATCAAAGAAATTTTCTTCTGTTTAATACACTAATACAGTTTGTAAATATTTCATTTAAAGTAAATAATATTTTACAGGTTCACATTTTCGTAGCTATCTCTCAAAAGCTATATTGATATTCTTCTTAAAAAAATCAAAGAATTTTTTTTGTTTAATACACTAATAAAGTCTGTAAATATTTCATTTAAAGTGAATAATATTTTACATTTTCCCAATTTCGTAGCTTTCTTTCAAAAGCTATATTGATAATGTTCTTAAAAAAATCAAAGAAATTTTCTTCTGTTCATACACTAATCCAGTTTGTAAAAATTTCATTTCAAGGAAATAATATTTTACAAGTTTCCATTTTCGTAGCTATCTTTCAAAAGCAATAATGATAAACGTCTTTAAAAATCAAAGAAATTTTCTTCTGTTTAATACACTAATACAGTTTGTAAATATTTCATTTAACGTAAATAACATTTTACATTTTTCCCATTTCGTAGCTATCTTTCAATAGCTATATTGATATTCTTCTTAAAAAATCAAAGAAATTTTCTTCTGTTTAATACACTAATACAGTTTGTAAATATTTCATTTAAAGTAAATAATATTTTACAGGTTCCCAATTTCGTATTTATCTTTCAAAAGCAATATTGAAACTCTTCTTAAAAAAATCAAAGATAATTTCTTCTGTTTAATACACTAATACAGTTTGTAAATATTTCATTTAAAGCAAATAATAGCTTACATTTTACCAATTTCGTAGCTATCCTTCAAAAGCTATATTGATAATCTTCTTAAAAAATCAAAGAAATTTTCTTCTGTTTAATACCCTAATACAGTTTGTAAATATTTCATTTAAAGTAAATAATATTTTACATTTACCCAATTTCGTAGCTATCTTTCAATAGAAATATTGATATTCTTCTTAAAAAAATCAAAGAAATTTTCTTCTGTTTAATACACTAATACAGTTTGTAAATATTTCATTTAAAGCAAATAATATTTTACATGTTCACATTTTAGTAGCTATCTTTCAAAAACAATATTGATACACTTCTTTAAAAAATCAAAGAAATTTTCTTCTGTTTAATACACTAATACAGTTTTGTAAATATTTCATTTAAATAAATAATATTTTACATTTTCCCAATTTCGTAGCTTTCTTTCAAAAGCTATATTGATAATGTTCTTTAAAAATCAAAGAAATTTTCTTCTGTTTTATACACTAATACAGTTTGTAAATATTTCATTTAAAGAAAAGAATATTTTACATTTACCCAATTTCGTAGCTATCTTTCAAAAGCTATATTGGTAATCTTCTTAAAAAATCAAAGAAATTTTCTTCTGTTTAATACACTAATACAGTTTGTAAATATTTCATTTAAAGTAAATAATATTTTACAGGTTTCCACTTTAGTAGCTATATTTGAAAAGCATTAATGATACACTTATTTAAAAAATAAAAGAAATTTTCTTCTGTTTATTACACTAATACAGTTTGTAAATATTTCATTTAAAGTAAATAATATTTTACAGGTTCCCATTTTAATAACTATATTTGAAAAGCAATATTGATACACTTCTTTAAAAAATCAAAGAAATTTTCTTCTGTTTAATACACTAATACAGTTTGTAAATATTTCATTTAAAGCAAATAATATTTTACATTTTCCCAATTTCGTAGCTATATTTGAAAAGAAATATTGATATACTTCTTTAAAAAATCAAGTTTAAAAGCTTCTTTTATTTAAAAAAAAAGACTGAAACATCTACAACGAAATAAAAATTTATTTCCTTTGGGTGACGTTATTTCTGGAGATTTTGTTCGACTTTTTTGACGTTAGAGAATAGTCATTGTATATGTTTTCTATTTTTTCTTTCAGTCGCGAGCTTTTTTCTTGAGAAATCATGTAGTTCTTTTCTTAAACAACTAATATTTAATCTTATAAAACAGTGTTAAATTTATTGAAAAAATCACTTCACAGCGATAATCCCTAGACTGTTTACATTGAGGGGAAAACATATTCCTAACGACACGTTTATTATATCCCAATTTGATAAATGGAAATAAAAAAATTCACAAATTCTTTTAGAATTGAATTTGCCCACAAGATAAAAGCCGGGAAGTAAATCCACTACCCATAGGAATGAAGTGATGTGAAGAGAATTTTTCCTTTTATTCGTTGAAGTGGATTACTTTATATTTCTCTGCAAATTCAATTTTTTTTTGTTTCTTTGGCATTGAAAGAACTTTGTCCACCGGCTTTGGACAGTTGATAGAATTTGATAGAATGTTAGTACTTTCGTTTTAAGACGGGATACATTTTAATGTGCATGGTGCTGTCATGAGAGAATTATAGTTCTACGATCGATTTTTGTTAAAAAAAATGTTTTTTTTCTGGGGGGAGATTAAACAAGAATAAAAACGCAATCACACCACAGAGCATCAGTTAAGATTTAAGCTAGAGGTCTGTTGACAAACAAGTAAATTTTGCACTTGAAAAATTAAAGACAAAAAGACATATCTTTGACAACAATTTACTTTACTAACAATTATTTTTTAACAATTTACTTTTTTGCCTTAAATAATTTCTTTTTTAACTTAGATTAAAAATTAAACATCATTCCAGATTTGTTTATTCTTTTTGTAAATCAGGCGAATCTACATAATATTAGTTCTTGATTATGCACGTTCAAAATTCATGCCATGGGTTCAGAGAAAATGGCATCCAGGGAACGCTAATAAATAAAATTGTACAAAAGTTATAAATGAAAAAACCATTGCTTTTAATGACAATTTATTTTAAAACTTAATTAACATTGCAAACCTATATATTGGAAAAATATTGCAAATATCGCCAATGCACGTAAAGTTTTTTTTCCCTTTTGATGCTTGGGCACTACATTCCTTAACCCCTTCCCTGTTTTGCCCGTACGCCGTACGGGCACAGCTTTAGAGCCTTTACTTATTTCCCCTTACAACGTACGGGCAAACTGATTTCTATTTCGATTGCACTGTTCCGGCCGTATATTTTCCAATTTTTGTAACAAATTATTCGTATAGATGTCCAGTAAATGATAGTTTGCTGTTTATTGTATTTTCTACTCTGATTGGTTCAAAAGCGCGGGTTTTTTCGTATGTTTTTTTTATCAGAAGACGAATTGTTATATTTCAGTGTTTAGCTTTCTGGTTATATTTTACTAACCACCTGATAATTTTATTGATGTAAGAGTTGAATAATATATTTTTACTTTTAAATAATGGATAATTCAGAGCGTATGGAGCTAATTTCTTGTGATTCGAACTGTGACTCGGAATCAGAAACTGAATTATCTGTAAATGATATTAGCGAAAGTTTACTAGATGACCTGGATAGTAGTGACTCTGATAGTAGTACAGATGGAATCAGTCAAGCAATACAGTTTTTTTTTAAATTAATTGTGATAATCCTTCGGATCCGCCTCCTAGATTTGCTTTCACTGGAATTCCAAAAATTAACTTGGATATCGATGAGACTAAAGGTAAACTTCAGTTCTATGATGCTTTCATAGAAAGAAAAAAAAGCTGTAATAAATGCTTAAAAATACTAGAAAAGTTAATTTTAATAACACATCTTTACTTAAAAATGTAAAATGAACAAAAAAAATGAAATAAAAAAATGTGACATTTTTTGGCCGAATTTTGAAAAAAAAATGAAATTGTCAAAGAGTTAATCTATAAATAGTCCCAATACGTTTTTGAAAAATCCCAGGAACGTGTAATAACCCACTCCTTTGTTCATTCCCAATTTCCCTAGGTGGAAGAGGGAGAATTCTGGGAAATTAAAACAAGAACGAAGGGAAAGAAATTAGGATTCTTTCTGAATACATTGTGAATATTCCTTTGCCAATTAAAATGCTGTTCAAAAACTGATGACATTACCGATGTAACGATCACATAAAGATATAATTTTAACATACAAAAGAATAGAGAAAATAGTGACCAAGGGATTTCGAAAATATTAGGTTGGGGAAAAAGTAATCCATTATTTTTTTCGGTAGATGGCTGTACTGATCGATATCTCGAAAGGTGTAGATGAAACAATTTCAAATTTATGCTCGTTGTCAAGGTGATATTTCACACTAAAAAAATTTTTATTGTTTTTTGTTTGGTCCATTCAGTTTTGAATTACAGGGTGTTAAAAACGTAAGTCAGCAAAGAGAAAATTCGGTACTTTTTACAGTTTTTCTTTGATAAAGGCGAAAATGCAAGCCAGGCGGCTGAAATTGTGAATAGGGTTTATGGTGCCGTTACTGTAACAGCTAATTATGTGCAATTTTGGTTTCGTCGATTCCGTTCAGGCATTTTTGATGTTAACCCTCTAAGCGGTTCTCACGTACAATTCCGCCAAACCGATGATGTCTTCAAAACGTACAATTTTCGACCTCCAAAAAACGTTTCCAAAACGGATGTAATGTACATTTCTGCAAGTGTTTTCCCCCATGGAGTTTTGCGGTAGGAGGGTCAAGTCGATTCTTTGGGAAGTGCACACCTCTTTGACTGACATTTATTGAGGGATGCACCCCTACCCCCTGAAGCAGAAAGAAGCTGACAGCTTTTCATGGCTTTGTAAATCTCTATTTCGAAGTATTTCGTTTCCGGTAATAGATGTATCTTTAATTGCACCCCTTAAACATCTTAGATGACTTTCGTAAGAAAATATATATAAGTCTCTCAAAGATTATTTTTATTTGTACTTTTAGAATCCATTATTTCTTATGGGATGGAGACTTGGCGAGCTTTTATGCTATTAAAAATTAACAATCTATAATATCTATTTATCTATCTATTTATAACTGGAAGTAAAGGGACAATAACGAGGGTGGGTTTCCCGTATTTCGTTCTAGTCGACAAAGGGTGAAGGAAAAATCATAGAACGCTTTAGCCACTGACGCAGTAAACCTTCAGCGTATTATTCGAGACTTTTTTTCCTCGATGTGTTCCACTCGGAGGGTTAAAGATGAACCTCGTACAGACAGGTCCCTCGTCGAAAATGTCGATAAAATCACATAAATAATCGAAGTTGATCGGCATGTTAGAAGTCGTAGCATCGCCCAGGAGCTAAAGATCGACCATAAAACAGATTTAAACTATTTGCGCAAAGCTGGATTCAAAACGAATCTCGATTTTTGGGTGCCACACCAATTTACACGAAAAACCATGATGGATCGAATTTCCGTCTGAGAAGTTTTGACCAAACGAAATGAAATTGACCCATTTGTTAAACGGATGGTGACTGGGGGTGAGAAATGGGTCAGATACAACAGTATTGGGCTAAAACGATAGTGGTCAAAGCGCTTTAAAGCAACTAAAACGGTGGCCAAAACAGGACTAACGACCAGGAAGGCTCTACTGTGTATTTGGTGGGACTGGAAGAATATCATTTATTATAAGTTGTTCCGTATGGCCAAACACTAAATTTAGATCTCTACTGTCAACAACTGGACCGTTTTAAGTTAACGATTGACCAGAAACGGCCAGAATTGGCCAACAGAGGAGGTGTTGTGTTCCATCAGGACAACGCTAGGCCACACACGTTTGTAGTGACTCGCCAGAAACTCAGGGAGCTTGGTTAAGAGTTAATGCATTTACCATATAGTCGGACTGGCATCAAGCGATTACCACCTTTTTCTTGCATTGCAAAACTTCCTGAGTGATAAGAAATTGGGATTAAGAGACGATTGTAAAAATCGATTACTAGAATTTTTCGCCAATAAGGACTACAACTCCTATGAGAGAGACATTATGAAGCTACTTTTAAAATTTCAACAAATTATACAACAAAACGGTGCATATTTGACCCAAATTGGACAATCCGATACATGTTATTAAAGTCATTAACTTCACTCAAAAATAATGGATTTCTTTTTCCCGAACCTTATAATAAGCAATTGATAACATTAATCGCGATAACATTAAGCGGAGTTCACTGTATATCTGAAAATTTTTGAAATTACCAATTCAGTAGAATTGAAGTGTAGAGTTCAATATAAAAAGTATTAATTTTTAGTTTAAAATAACAGTGTATGACAAAGACAGGTTTGAGAAGAGTAGTGGTATATCTTTTAATAGTGAAATGTATACTTAACTAGATATGTATACTTAACTAGATATGTTTTTGGTTGAACATATTTATTTCGATGATCCCCAACTCCTTGAGTAAATGTTGAAATTAAATAACATTTTAATTTACTTTTAAAGAAGTTAAACCGTGCCGGAAAACTTAATATAAGTTTATAATTTATATGAATTTCCGCTTCATTAAATTTAATCAGTTTGATTTAACTGAATAATTAACACATCTTTTACTAATAGATAGTTTAAACTACCAGCCGTAACATGGTGTTACTTTGTATAACACATTAGTGACATCAATCCAAGCGACATATTTTTTACCTATATTCCCAGGGTTAAAATGGAAACTGAGCATAAATCTTGTAACTTTAATTTATCGCTTCGTAAGTATTTGAAATTTAAATGGGCCCCCAGCTTAAAAACCTTTAAAGACCTGACTAGTTTTTTCAATTTCACTGATCACAAATTTAAAAGAACTTTACGTCGAGATACATTTTATGTAAAAAAATTACTGAATTTTAAAGAAATGTTGCAACTTGAAATCAAATAATCATCTAATATTCTAGAACATATTGCCTCTAGGGAATAGAAAAAAAACTGTTTGTGTCAGTTATTAAATATGAGAATCTCTCTTCACTTTTAGTAAATTTTCAAGCTAAAAACTTTTTTTTTAGCATTTTGGAATTTTTAATTTTTAATTTAGAAAGGTTTTTTTATTTGACGTAAAATTATTTTATGTTATGTTATTTCTTTATTTTTCAAACTCTGATAATTTGTTTCTTACATCAAGTAAAATTTGTGTAATGTTAACATATGAAAGCAATAATCATGAGGGGGTATAGTAAGTACTTAATTTTTTTTTAATATGAATTAAATTCTTACTTGAAAAGTACAGTTAAAATAGTACAATATTTCTTATATTTCCACTATAATGAACAAATATCCAATTCCGATCATATTTCAGGTTCTACTACGTTAATGGAACATCATAGAATAGTGTAATACGGTGTATAGAGAGCTATTTTACCAAGTATAAAGACGATTGCTTCAGTAGTTCGCTTAATATCGTCCGTTTCTCCAAATTGATTTTTAGGATGTAAACAGCGATTCCACTAAAATGACCAAATATATCGTATTATGAAATATAATTACCCAGTAACTTCACGCTGAGTATTCAGTTTAAATTTTAAAAATTTCCAAATAAAATTTTATATTTATTTCAAAGTTTAAATTAGCATATAGAATTGATTTCACCAGCCAGTGAAATAATATCTGAAATAAAATAATTCAATTCATAAAATGAATAGGAGATTTATTTAAAATTTATCTTTAAACATAAAATTAACTGTAAATATATAAGATATTTTCTAAAACATTTCTTTAAGAAGATAAATGATAAAAAAATGCACAACAAAATTTTCTGTCAGTTTTAGTGATACCGCTTGAAAATAGATGGCGATACTGGTTTAAAATCTCAGCAATCGGGATTCCAAGTATGTTGAACAGCTTTTTGCATTTATAAAACTGATATTATTTTACTCTACAATCTAAATTTTTATGATTGAACATTGTTTATCACTGGGATTGAACATGTTCAGTCTTCATAAAAGACTTACTATTTAATTTTAATAATCTACTAATTCATATAATTTTTTTTTATTTTGTACAGTTCTGTTCTAATGATTTTTCTATTTCAACTGTTGGCATCACTATGTAGCGGTTTTTATTTTGTTGTTGTTGTTTGTTTTTAGTATTCAATGCTAAGGAAAAAATGGTTGTTAGCTTGTTATTCGGTGAGTGTGTAATTCTATTCACATTTTGCCTATATTCCATTCACATTCAGCGATAACCATGTGTTTGAAACCTAATTCAAAATTCTAAATTCATTTTGTTTACCTTCAATTCATCGTGTTGTGTTTCATCATTAAAAACAATTCGACAATAGACTTCTATTCGACATATTTATTCAACATACTTATTCGACAATAGACTTCTATTTCGATTCACCATTTCGGTTTCTAGAGATCCTGCATATCAAATTCAAAAGGATAGAAAAAGGTAAACAATTATATGGTACAAGTATTGATTAATCATTACTGTTGAACATTTATGATAATTAATTGACTGAAAAAAAGCAAAATTCAAGATTCGTAGTTAATCGAAGTAAAATTCTTTCTATTCAATACAGAACCTTTTTGCAATTTTTAGATGTTGAGCTAGTCAGGATGGTAATTAAAATTGATTTCAAAATAACAACTAGCACGCAAGTTAATAAGAGTGCAGAAACATTATAGATGGTAATCCAAAATTATTGAGCTTATTTCAAGTGTAAATAAAAAAAACGAAATCATGTACAGTGATAACAAGAAATTAATTTCACACTTCTGAGAAGTCTACAATACGATCTATTGGTCCAAATGAGATACATTGAAACACATGCGGTATTTGTTTAGTTTCATTAAGGTATCCGTCATTTTTTGCCAAAAATCATAAATTTTTTTTATTTCTCCATTGTAAAATTTCAACTTTTAGGCTTCTAAATCTGTTTTTGTTTTGTCTCTATGGCATTTTAAAGAAACATTACAGCTGTTTAAACATCAGTGATAGCTGTCTCAATAAAACTGAAGTAGCGATTTCGGAACAGGAAATTGTGAATTTAAAGCATTTTAAAAATCATTTTTTGGACAAAACTTTTTAAATTTTCATGAAGATTAGTTTAAACATTCTTCTAGTATTTTTAATAATTAGCAACTTGGCAATTAGAAAGTTTTAAAGCAAGAAAGTGTGGGGAATTTTAAACATTTATTTAATTTTTTAATAGTTAAAGTTGCTTTCATAAACTTCAAATGATTTTATCTCAGAACGGTATTTTTAATAAAATGTTGAAACTTCAAATGTGATTTCTTAAAAAGTTCTTAAAATATATTGTTGAAAATTAATTTGAATGATTTTGATAGTATTTACTAGTGAATGACCTGAAAGCTTTAAATTTGGATAATTTTTAATGATGTTACACTCATAAATAGATATAAAGGTAATGAAAATTCGTTAAAAATTCAATGTATATCATTTTGAAGGACCAAATTTTTTTTACCAAATATAAATTAAGCAAAGATTTTACGTGATTAACTAGTCCAGTGTATAAAAAATGTTTTGCATCAAAAAATATTGAAATACAAAAAATAGTTTAATTTATTAAAAATTTAGACCTTTTGAAAAAACTCTATTTTTTTACTTAATTTCCTTTATTTATTAGAAATTTTATAAAACCTTCTCCAGGAATGAATTTTTTAAGTGAAAGTCTATGATAATATAAAAAAAATCTAAAAATGTAAAAACATCACCTAGTTTCTAAGTTTAAAGAAAAAAGTTCTCAAATACCTTAAGTTAAGTCCAACATTAGTTTCTTGAATGCATATCATGTTTCACAGGATCACAATTGTGGGTAGCACAGAACTCCCTGGGCCAAGCTCTCTAGTTCTGCGATACATGGGATTTTGGCAAACAAACTAATGAATAGATTTGACTCTGACATGGTACATGAGAGTAGAAAATGGGAAGGAGTTCTTAAGTTTGGGCTGGTTACAAGTAATAAAACATGATGACAAAAAGAGAAAATTCTAAAATTCCGAGGCTCATCCGGAAAGTAAGTTTCCCGATGTTTTTCCTTGTAAAGTAAATGTAATTACCCTTGTTAATTGAGCATACCGAACAGATTTATGACGTATCAACCATATGCCAGCTGGACAGGTCCCACCTCGTGCCAGTAGCGGGGGAGCAGTGATCAGAAATGAAGCTCTAATTCCTTCTCCCGCAGCCTAGAAGGGAAGGGAAATCTGCTTATTGACTTCTTTCCACGTGGTGAATTAGTAAACACTGACCGTTACTGTGAAGCACTGCGGAAATTGCGACACTCCTATCAAAACAACAGGCGTGGAATGCTTACCGCAGGTGTTGTGTTCCTCCATGACAATGATCGTCCACATACAGCTCAGAGCACAGCAACTGTTTTGACGAAAATTGGCTGGGAGTTGTTTGATCATCCACCCAAGAGCTCTGATCCTGCTCCCAGCGGTCTGAGCGTCTTCTTGCACCTCAAGAAATTCCTGTATTTCAGTGAGCGTTTTGGCAACGGTGAAGAGATGAAGCCGTCTCTCACGCGCTGGTTCCATTCACAGGCGGCAGAGTTCTACGAGAGAGGGATACAAAAGTTGATCCCACAATACGACAAGTGTCTCAATTCTGGTCGTGGTTATGTTGAGAAATAGCTGAAACATTGCTGTATTTGTTGCCAATAAATATGTTCCTGAAAGTGTGGGTTCTTGTTTTCTTTTAAATAGCGAAACTTACTTTCTGGATGCGTCTCCTAAGTTGAGAAAATTGTTTAAGTTCCCTAGAAGGTAGTAAAACAGAGTTAAAATTAAAATTACAATAATTTTTTTATGTATAATAAATGAAGATGGAGAGATTAGCACAAAATGCTCAAGTTGGTCAATCAGGAAAGATGAACAAGTAAAATTTGGAGAGTGTGAGGTTAGAATTCAGAAGAGGAAATCTCAGCGAATCAGATGTGAGAATGAGGACCAATTTCAATCTTAGAAAATAACCCACCAAGTTGTGGCCGCTTGAAACTCTGCTGTAGAATTTTGAAGTCATATCATGCCTCCGTTGCAAGAAAAAGCGCTACTGGTAAAACTGTTTTATCAGAACAAGCAGAACTCCTTTCAGCTCTAACAGAATTCCTTCGTATGAAGATTTTTACGAAGAGGTCTGATGTCTGTACGTGCCTTAACAAAGATGATCGATTACTAGAGACCATCCCTGGCGACTTTAGGTTGTGGAGTTTCCCGAAAGGCAAAATCTACCATCAAATTCCAGCATTTGTGCTAGATCTAAAAGGGAGCATTTAGCTCCATATTCTTGATATTCCGGCAGACTAATTAGGTCATCTGTGGAAAACATGGTTCTGCGATTACAGCATATTGTTGAAATCGAAAAGGGACACATTGAGCATCTTTAATGCTACTTTTTAATACTATTTAGCTTTTATAAAAATATATTATTGCACATAAAGAAGGACATACTGAGCAATTTTAATACTACTTTTTAAAGTTATTTAAAATTTATATAGCATATTAAATGTGCTTATATGTATCATAGTGTCACTGTTTTTTATTTTTGTACTAGTAGTTTTTATGTCAAGCGCATCACTTTGCGAATTATCTGTAGTTCCATTTGTATCCCCTTTGAACCAAATCTGAACGCATTCTACATTCCTCTGAAGTGGGAAACTAATTTCTTGCTAACACTGTACATACATAATTATTATTTTCAGCGAAATGCCCTTAGTTTAAATGGATTTTGTTTTACACAGCTAGTGGAGCAGAATTTGAAATTATATGTCATAATTTTATATATAATTCCAGAAAAATCCATATCATTGTTCACAATTACGAAAATTCCTTGAAACTTTCCTTTTAAAGGTAATTTTGGAAATAAGTTTATATATATATATATATATATATATATATATATATATATATATATATATATATATATATATATATATATATATATATATATACATATATATACAGGGTGTCCCAAAACGATTGCATAAACATTTACCTCGGCACCTAGGAAATGTGGCGAAATGGACAGAAAATTTGTATTTATTTCAGAGTTAGGTTTGAGAGACTACTAAAAGAAATTTAAGTTTCTGTCACTCCTTTAGATATTTTAAGTAAGTAATGTATGTATGTATGTATGTATGTATGTAGGTATGTATGTAGGTAGGTAGGTAGGTAGGTATGTAGGTAGGTACGTATGTATGTATGTAGGTACACATGTATGTATGTAGGTACTATGTATTTAGGTATCTAGGTACGTATGTATGTAGGTATGTAGTACGTATGTATGTAGGTATGTAGATACGTAAGCATATAGGTACGTAGATATGTAGGTATGTAGGTACGTAGGTACGTAGGTATGTAGGTATGTAGGTATGTAGGTACGTAGGTACGTATGTAGGTATGTAGGTAGGTAGGAAGGTAGGTAGTTGGTTGGGTGGGTGGGTAGATGGATGGATGGAAAGATGAATGGAAAGATGGATAGATGGAAAGATAGACAGATAGATATTATTGGAAAATTCAGTTTAACTATTCTAAAGTATTGTAATACTCTTCTACAGTAAAACAAATATATTAGGTAATTAAATAAGAACTTATTAAATAATAGTTCCCGCTATAATTAACTGATTATGGGAATCTTTATCAAACTAAGGTACAAGTTACTGATAAGCTTTTTAAACTATAAACAAATTAATAATTTTTATGAAAACCTTTCCCTCACACAAAGTCAGTTTCAAATAAAAGATTAATAAAATTATGACGCATGAAAACTTATAAATAATATGATGAAATCTTTAATAAAATTTTTCTTTCCTAAAGAAGGAGTAAATACAACACTTTAATTTCTAGTTAAAGTGTAGTAAAAATTTGTTTTCTGTAGTCTTACCTAATTACTGCTTGGATCATAGTAATGCTTTTATAAACGCATTAAAATTCTTAGCTGAAATAAGTTTAATTGAAATGATAATTTTATGCGATCGGGCTATAAATAACGTCAGAACCAAAAAGATAATTATCGTTCTAGTATGCACCCTGCATAAACTATAGATTAAAATTGTTTTAAAAGCTCATAAAATTCCTTATATTGTGTATAATTTGAAAATGCAGGTTTCAGTTAATTATACAATTACCGAAATGTATGAAGAAAACTTTCAGTGTTTGATTTATTCAGAGGTGTTATTAAATTATTTTCCTATAATATCCCTATGTAAAAATTGCCTGGCGAAGTTTGCAGTTTAAGATAGAAAGTTTTAACGTTGCCCAAATTTAATTTTTAGCTGTAGAATTAAGTTTTGAAAACAATTAAGCAATAATAACTTATATTATTCATATTTTTACGACATCTGCGTAATATTATTATTTTACTACTGTTTCTCTAGCTAAATGTTCAATTTAGAATCTATGAAATTCTGGAATATTCAATTTATTTCGCCAATTTGGCTGCTTCAGGCATAATCTACAAAGATACCTCATAAATATTCCTCTAAACAGAATTTATTGTAATGTTACGAAAGTATTACAATTTATTGTTGATGGATATTGGGTATGTTGGATACCTCTAGCTAAATGTTTAATTTAGAATCTATGAAATACTGGAATATTCAATTTATTTAGTAGATTTGGTTTCTTCGAGCATAATCTAAAATGATACCTCAAAAATATCCCTCTAAACAGAATTTATTGTAATGTCACGAAATGATTACAATTTATTATTGATGGGTATTGGGCATTTTGGATACATTTAGCTAAATGTTATGTTGAAAATCTAAGAAATAATAAAATAGTCAATTTATTTTGAGATTTGGCTTCTTTCGACTGATTATAGAATGAGAGCTCAAATTTTTCTATATGATCAAGATTTATTATACTTTCTAAAAGTGAAGGAAATTTAATATGGTTTGATACCGGCGATATTAGATATCTCTAGATAAAAGATAAATTGACAATTTAAGAAGTACTTGAATATTCAATTTATTTCGCCGATTTGGCTTCTTCGAGCATAATCTAGAAAGATACCTCAAAAATATCCCTCTAAACAGAATTTATTTTGTCACGAAATTATTACAATTTATTATTGATAGGTATTGGGCATTTTGGATATCTTTAGCTAAATGTTATGTTGAAAATCTATGAAATACTGGAATATTCAATTTATTTCTTCGATTCGGCTTCTTCGAGCATAATCTAGAAAGATATCCTCAAAAATATCCCTTTAAACAGAATTTATTGTAATGTCACGAAATGATTACACATTTATTATAGATGGGTATTGGGCATTTTGGATATCTTTAGCTAAATGTTATGCTGAAAATCTATGAAATACTAAAATATTCAATTTATTTTGGGATTTGGTTTCTTCCGACTGAATATAGAATGAGAGCTCAAATTTTCTCTATCATCAAAATCTATTGTACTTTCTAAAAGTGAAGGAAATTTATTATGGTTTGATACCGGCCATATTAGATATCTCTAGAGAAATGTTAAATTGACAATTTAAGAAGTACTTTGATATTCAAATTAGTTAGCCGATTTAGCTTCTTCGGGCATAATCTACAAAGATACCTCATAAATATCCCTCTAAACAGAATTTATTGTAATTTTACGAAATTATTACAATTTATTGTTGATGGATATTGGGTATGTTGGATACCTGTAGCTAAATGTTCAATTTAGAATGTATGAAATACTGGAATATTCAATTTATTTCGTTGATTCGGCTTCTTCGAGCATAATCTAGAAAGATACCTCAAAAATATCCCACTAAACAGAATTTATTGTAATGTCTCGAAATGATTACAATTTATTATTGATGGGTATTGGGCATTTTGGATACCTTTAGCTAAATGTTATGTTGAAAATCTATGAAATACTAAAATATTCAATTTATTTTGAGATTTGGTTTCTTCCAACTAAATAGAGAATGAGAGCTCAAATTTTACTCTATGATCAAGATTTATTGTACTTTCTAAAAGTGAAAGAAATTTAATATAGTTTGATACCGGTCATATCAGATATCTCTATATAAATGTTAAATAGACAATCCAAGAAGTACTTGGATATTCAATTTATTTCGCCAATTTGGCTTCTTTGGACTTAATCAAGAAACAAAGTTCAAGTTTTTCTCGTCGATGGGGATTTTTTTTTTTGTGCTTTTAAGGAGTGGTTGCAATTTAATGTGTTGTGGTGCTGCTCATATTGAATATCTCTACCTAAATTCTAAATTTAGAATCTATTAAATAATAATTAACTGATTATGGGAATATTTATCAAACTAAGGTACAAGTTACTGATAAGCTTTTTTAAACTATAAACAAATTAATAATTTTTATGAAAACCTTTCCCTCACACAAAGTCAGTTTCAAATAAAAGATTAATAAAATTATGACGCATGAAAACTTATAAATAATATGATGAAATATTTAATAAATTTTTCTTTCCTAAAGAAGGAGTAAATACAACACTTTAATTTCTAGTTAAAGTGTAGTAAAAATTTGTTTTCTGTAGTCTTACCTAATTACTGCTTGGATCATAGTAATGCTTTTATAAACGCATTAAAATTCTTAGCTGAAATAAGTTTAATTGAAATGATAATTTTATGCGATCGGGCTATAAATAACGTCAGAACCAAAAAGATAATTATCGTTCTAGTATGCACCCTGCATAAACTATAGATTAAAATTGTTTTAAAAGCTCATAAAATTCCTTATATTGTGTATAATTTGAAAATGCAGGTTTCAGTTAATTATACAATTACCGAAATGTATGAAGAAAACTTTCAGTGTTTGATTTATTCAGAGGTGTTATTAAATTATTTTCCTATAATATCCCTATGTAAAAATTGCCTGGCGAAGTTTGCAGTTTAAGATAGAAAGTTTTAACGTTGCCCAAATTTAATTTTTAGCTGTAGAATTAAGTTTTGAAAACAATTAAGCAATAATAACTTATATTATTCATATTTTTACGACATCTGCGTAATATTATTATTTTACTACTGTTTCTCTAGCTAAATGTTCAATTTAGAATCTATGAAATTCTGGAATATTCAATTTATTTCGCCAATTTGGCTGCTTCAGGCATAATCTACAAAGATACCTCATAAATATTCCTCTAAACAGAATTTATTGTAATGTTACGAAAGTATTACAATTTATTGTTGATGGATATTGGGTATGTTGGATACCTGTAGCTAAATGTTCAATTTAGAATGTATGAAATACTGGAATATTCAATTTATTTCGTTGATTTGGCTTCTTCGAGCATAATCTAGAAAGATACCTCAAAAATATCCCTCTAAACAGAATTTATTGTAATGTCACGAAATGATTACAATTTATTATTGATGGGTATTGGGCATTTTGGATACATTTAGCTAAATGTTATGTTGAAAATCTAAGAAATAATAAAATAGTCAATTTATTTTGAGATTTGGCTTCTTTCGACTGATTATAGAATGAGAGCTCAAATTTTTCTATATGATCAAGATTTATTATACTTTCTAAAAGTGAAGGAAATTTAATATGGTTTGATACCGGCGATATTAGATATCTCTAGATAAAAGATAAATTGACAATTTAAGAAGTACTTGAATATTCAATTTATTTCGCCGATTTGGCTTCTTCGAGCATAATCTAGAAAGATACCTCAAAAATATCCCTCTAAACAGAATTTATTTTGTCACGAAATTATTACAATTTATTATTGATAGGTATTGGGCATTTTGGATATCTTTAGCTAAATGTTATGTTGAAAATCTATGAAATACTGGAATATTCAATTTATTTCTTCGATTCGGCTTCTTCGAGCATAATCTAGAAAGATATCCTCAAAAATATCCCTTTAAACAGAATTTATTGTAATGTCACGAAATGATTACACATTTATTATAGATGGGTATTGGGCATTTTGGATATCTTTAGCTAAATGTTATGCTGAAAATCTATGAAATACTAAAATATTCAATTTATTTTGGGATTTGGTTTCATCCGACTTAATATAGAATTAATGCTCAAATTTTTCTCTATGGTCAAGATTTATTGTACTTTATAGAAGTAAAAGAAATTTCATATGGATTGATACCGGCCATTAGATATCTCTCGATAAATGTTAAATTGACAATTTAAGAAGTACTTGGATATTCAATTTATTTAGCTGATTTGGCTTCTTCGAGCATAATCTACAAAGATACATCAAAAATATCATTCTAAACAGAATTTATTGTAATGTTACGAAATTATTACAATTTATTGTTGAGGGATAATGGGTATGTTGGATACTTCTAGCTAAATGTTCAATTTAGAATCTATGAAATACTATAATATTCAATTTATTTCGTCGATTTGGCTTCTTCGAGAATAATCTAGAAAGATATCCTCAAACATATCCCTCTAAACATAATTTATTGTAATGTCACGAAATGATTACACATTTATTATTGATGGGTATTGAGCATTTTGGATACCTTTAGCTAAATGTTATGTTGAAAATCTATGAAATACTAAAATATTCAATTTATTTTGAGATTTGGTTTCTTCCGACTAAATAGAGAATGAGAGCTCAAATTTTACTCTATGATCAAGATTTATTGTACTTTTTAAAAGTGAAGGACATTTTATATAGTTTGATACCGGCCATATCAGATATCTCTATATAAATGTTAAATAGACAATCCAAGAAGTACTTGGATATTCAATTTATTTCGCCAATTTGGCTTCTTTGGACTTAATCAAGAAACAAAGTTCAAGTTTTTCTCGCCGATGGGGATTTGTTTTGTACTTTTAAGGAGTGGTTGCAATTTAATGTGTTGTGGTGCTGCTCATATTGAATATCTCTACCTAAATTCTAAATTTAGAATCTATTAAATACTGGAATATTCTATTTATTCCTCCTGTTTGGGTTCTTCGGATTTCAGAATAAAATAATCAGAATGATATGAAGAATCAAAATAATAAGAATGAATGTCATGTCACATATTAATCAAGTTATATATTAATCTGTAACTAATGTATATAATAAATGTGTTAGTTTAAATATAAGGCATTTACCTTTAATTCTATAGCGTAAATTTTACTATGTTTCCCCTTTGAGAAAGAACATTGGTGTAAGTGTTATAAGTACATTACAGCAATTACAATTTATTACTGATGGGTATTGGGTATGCTGGATACCTCTAGATAAATGTTATGCTGAGAATCTATGAAGTACTGAAATATTCAATTTGTTATGATACCTGGTTTCTTAATATTGAATGTAAGCTTAATTTTTTTGTCTATGATCAAGATTTATTGTAATTTCAAGAAGTGAAGTTAATTTCATATTGTTGGATATCTGCCATATTAGATATCTCAGCTAAATGTTAAAATTGACAATCTGTGAAGTATTTAGATATTCAATTTATTTCGACGATTTTGCTTCTTTGGACTTAATCTAGAACAAAAAGTTCAAGTTTTTCTCGCCGATGGGGATTTTTTTTCTTTAAGGACTGTTTGCAATTTAATGTGTTTGGGTGCTGGTCATCTTGGAATGTCTTTAGCTAAATTCTAAATTTAGAATCTATTAAATACTGGAATATTCTATTTATTCCTCCTGTTTGGGTTCTTCGGATTTCATCTAGAACAAGACTTCAAAAATGTTCCCGCTAATCAGGACATATCGTACTTTTAAGAAGTGATTACAGTTCAGCGTGGTTTGAGTGGCAACCATATTAGATGCATCTAGATGAATGTAATTTAGAATTAGAGTATATATAGTAATGGAACCTAATCACTCAACTATTTAATTTATTCTGCCAGTTTCACTTCCTTAAATCATTTTCCGATAATTTGGTTTTATTGAACTTTTAAGAAATAACTGCAATTTAATATGCTTGGGTACCGTCCATATTGCATACCCATAGATAAATATAAAGACTTAAGGAAAATGGTTCTATTTCTCAGCGATTTACATTTTAAGATTTCTTTGAGCCACGGTAGCTCAGTCGGCAAAGGCAACATTCTCGTAACCGAGAGGCTAAGTCAATGGGTTTTATGCTTGGTCCCTGCTTCAAAATTACGAGGACCCACTTGAGCAAGAAATCGTTCTTTCACCTATGAGGTTCTAGTTAAAACGAAAGGCCCACCACTTTGCCTTAATACAAGTAGCGTATGTCTCAATCATGCTTGGTTTCGAAACCAAGCAGGATTGAGTGTGTACTAACACAACATCAGAGTTATGCAGATTTAGTTATTACAAGTCTGTATTGGTTTTATTCTAAGTAATTTTTAAGTAATGCTGCATTAATGATAAGCAAAATTCCTGAATACCTTTATTACATTTTCCAATTTTACTGTTTAAGTGTATAATAATTTGAACTGAAAATTTAAATAAGAAATAGAAAATTAAAGATTTTTACATTGAAGCTGGTATGCCATTTATATTACATATTATAAGATTCCAATAGCAATCAAATGAAAACACCTACTGTATTTGCAGTTGACATATATAGAAAATTGCTTTATTATGAAATGACTTAGGTATTAATAGTATCATAAAAATTTAATGATTATGTGCAAGGGAGGAAAATGCATAAAAAAGCAGTTTTACAGCTTTTCCACAGGAAAAAAAACATTTTTTCAAAATTCCAAATTTTTGTAATTTTCAATATTTTATGAATATTTGAATGTGTCCAATTTCTATACTTCTTCAGAAAATCTTAAAAATATTTTAATGTATAAAATTTCTATAATTCTATAAATAGTATGAACTGACATCATAACATATATTTTAATTTTTCTTTTTGTTATAAAGAAAAAAATACTTAATAAAATTGGCTAATTGTTAATATTATATTACAATAAATATTACAACAGCAATCAAATGAAAATACTATTTGCAGTACACAGATGTTATAGAAAATTATATTTTTATCACATGGCTTTCATACTAATACTTTTATTTAAAAAAAAAAAGATAATTGTGAGCAACGGAGGAAAAGGCAAGGAAAACATTGTTTTAAAATCTTTATTTCCACATTGAAAAGAAGTTTTAAAACGTTTTAAAGCATTTTTCTACAATTCAAGTTTTTATTCTTCAGAATATCCTAAGAATATTTGATTTTATTTAATTTCTATAATTCTTTAGAAAGTCTTAAGAGTATTAGAATATATTCAATTATCTCAAAATTTTCTCAAAAAAAAATCCTGAGAATATCTTTAGTTATTTGGTCCACATAAGCCTACACCTAGAGAAAATTTTCATATTATATTCTTAAGATTTTCTGCAGATTATTTTCTTAAGATTTTCCTCACTTTATATTCTCAATAAAATCTTAAGATTTTAGGCTTAAGATGTGGATCAAATATCTTAAGATTTTCTTAAGATTTTTTTTTTTGAGAAAATCTTGAGATTTTTTCTAGTAGGGTGACTAAGTGGCATAAGACAAAAACAACATACATTCCAGTACATACTTCTCAAAAGACGGGTTCAAATTGGGTAGGCCGAACGATGGCCGATTGGTTAGGGTGTTGGCGTTCGGTACCATAGATCGTGGGTTCAAATCCCACTGTGGCATGGATATTCGTAGCCGTTCGGAATCGGCTTTAAGTTGTAGGTCCCTGTCTCATTAGCCCTCGTGTTGCAAAATAGTATACCGTAGCACTCCAAACCAAACCAATTCTAATTGGGTAGTATTATAGAGCAAAATAAATTTTACAATATTCTCCAAGTTCTCAATAAATACCTCTGGGATGGCAGGTCAAGCCTATGCGTCTTCTTCTTGGTCCCTTCTACTAAATTAGGAGTACCCAATAGATCAAGAAGTTTTACTATCATCCTTGATGTGCTCGTTAAAAAAACGAAAGGCTCACCCCCTTTGCCTTAAAACGAGTAGCGTATAGAACAATAGAGGTTTATTTGACCAAGTGGCACAAAAAACAACACCACCACCAAAGAAGTTAATTGAGAAGCAGTGAACATGTAGTTTGTTTTGATTTTGGAGCACTACGGTCTCTGTTTTGCAACACGAGGGTTAAGGAAACCGGGACATACTGTTTAAAACCGATTCCGAACTGCTACGAACATCCATACAACAACGGGATTTGAACCCAGAAACTCCTACCCTAAAGAACAAC
>CM063497.1:72891921-72929421 GCA_032207245.1 Pardosa pseudoannulata | reverse complement strand
TCTTGTTTATAATACAATACTTGAAATTTATTAAGTAAAGAACTAAATTACTTTTTGATATTACGATTTGATATTAAAAATGTATGTCAAATTTAAAAATTTCAACGATACTAAATTTTTTAACGAAGTTTGCAAATATTATTGACTGAAAATATATCGAACCAAAAGAAACCAATATTTTTTCGGTTTATTTCCGGTTTTTCGAAAAGTTCCGGATTAAAGCCTTGTTTGTAATGCAATACTTGAAGTTTATTAAGTACAGAACTAAATTACTTCTTGATATTACTATTTGATATAAAAAACTTACATTAAGTTTAAAAATTTCAAAGATAATAAATTTTTTATGTAGTTTGCAAATATTATTGACTGAAGATATATCGAACCTAAATGATGCGATATTTTTTCGGTTTATTTCCGGTTTTTGTTCCAATCAAAATAACAATCTTTTCCGGTTTTCACTACAGTTCCGGATTAACGCCTTGTTTGTATTCAATACTTGAAGTTTACTAAGTAAAAAATTAAATTACTTTTCGATTTACTATTTATTTCGATAACTATTTTATATTAAAAATTTACATCATGTTTAAACAATTTCAAAGACAATAAAGTTTTTCATCTAGTTTGCAAATATTGTTGACTAAAGATATATTTAACCGGTTTTCGGTAGAGTTCCGGATTTGAGCATTGTTTGTAATACAATGCTTGACATTTATTAAGTAAAGAACTAAATTATTTTTCGATATTACTAATTGATATAAAAAACTTACATTAAGTTTAAAAATTTCAAAGATAATAAATTTTTTATGTAGTTTACAAATATTATTGACTGAAGATATATCGAACCGAAATAAACCGATATTTTTTTCGGTTCAGTCCCGGTTTTCGTTCCTACAAAATAACGATTTTTTCGGTATTTGGTACAGTTCCGGATTAAAGCCTTGTTTGTAATACAATACTTGAAGTTTATTAAGTAAAGAACTAAATTATTTCTTGATATTACTACTTGATATTAAAAACTTACATCAAGTTTAAAAATTTCAAAGATAATAAATTTTTTTATGTAGTTTGCAAATATTATTGACTGAAGATATATCGAACCGAAATAAAGCGATATTTTTTCGATTTATTTCCGTTCTTCGTTCGGATGAAAATAACGTTTTTTTCTGGTTTTCGGTACAGTTCCGGATTTGAGCATTGTTTGTAATACAATATTTGAAGTTTGTTAAGTAAAGAACTAAATTACTTTTCGATATTAAAAATTTGCATCAAGTTTAAAAATTTCAAAGATAATAAATATTTTCATATAGTTTGCAAATATTATTGACTGATAATATATTGAATCGAAATAAACCGATATTTTTTTCGGTTTAGTCCCGGTTTTCGTTCCGACCAAAATAACGGTGTTTTCCGGTTTTCGGTACAGTTCCGGATTCAAGTATTGTTTGTAATACCATACTTGAAGTTTATTAAATAAAGAACTAAATTACTTTTCGATATTAAAAATTTGCATCAAGTTTAAAAATTTCAAAGATAATAAATATTTTCATATAGTTTGCAAATATTATTGACTGATAATATATTGAACCGAAATAAACCCATATCTTTTTCGGTTTATTCCCGTTTTCGTTCCGATCAAAATAACGATTTTTTCTGGTTTTCGTTACAGTTCCGTATTAAAGCTTAATTGTAATACAATACTTGAAGTTTATTAAGTAAAAAATTAAATTACTTTTCGATATTACCATTTTTTATTACTAAATATTGCAAATATTAATATTTAGTCCCGGTTTTCGTTCCTATCAAAACAATGATTTTTTTCCGGTTTTTGGTACAGTTCCGGATTAAAGTCTTATTTGTAATACAATACTTGAAGTTTATTAAGTAAAGAACTAAATTACTATTTGATATTAAAAATTTACATCCAGTTTAAAAATTTCACAGATAATAAATTTTTTCATGCCGTTTGCAAATATTGTTGACTGAAGATATATCGAACCGAAATAAACCGATATATTTTCGGTTCAGTTCCGGTTTTCTTTCCGACCAAAATAACGATTTTTTTCTGTTTTCGGTACAGTTTCGGATTAAAGCATTATTTCTAATACGATACTTGAAGTTTATTAAGAAAATAATTAAATAAATTTTTAGTATGATTATTTGATATTAAATATTTACATCAAATTTGAAAATTTCAAAGGTATTTTTCATAGATATTTCAAATTCTTTCATTTAGTTTGAAAATATTAT
The DNA here is from genome assembly GCA_032207245.1 of Pardosa pseudoannulata. Classification (NCBI taxonomy): domain Eukaryota; kingdom Metazoa; phylum Arthropoda; class Arachnida; order Araneae; family Lycosidae; genus Pardosa; species Pardosa pseudoannulata. Next base: position 72,927,174 of record CM063497.1, on the reverse strand, counting down.
TGACTGAAGATATATCGAACCGAAATAAACCGATATATTTTTTTTCCGGTTTTCGTACAGTTCCGGATTAAAGCCTTGTTTGAAATACAAGACATGAAGTTTATTAAGTAAAGAACTAAATTACTTTTCGATATTACTATTTAATATTACAAAGTTACATCAAGTTTAAAAATTTCAAAGATAATAGAATTTTTTATATAGTGTGCAAATATTATGTTTTTTAATTAGCAAATAATTTGTTGAGCATATTTTTATTAAAATTATTATAAAGAAGAGAACTTTCTGTTTAATAAAGATTAGAAAAAATATTGTTATAATCAAGATTTTTAATCTTGAAAGATACTATGTACCCTACATCGTAAAAGTCCATGGTCATCATAAATTATTTTTGAAAGTGAAAGTTCACAAAACCTTTTTTCATGACGCTTTATTTACAATAATCGCTGTTCATAATGTAAACTAATGCCATCCCAGCTAGATCTTATTAGATTTTGTTGAGAAGAAAACTAAACAATTTTACCTTCAAATGGTGGGAAAGATTTTATCTTAAATTATTGTTTGTATGAATAAACAAATTCCTCGATGTTGTTGCATTATAAATATAATATTGTTTTTAAAGAATAAGGTGATCACCTTGAAAATCCTGTCTAAAGTTGAAATGTTTTGTTATAACAGCCTATTTCTGTTCCAAAAGAAATTAAACTGTTTCGAATAAAAATATTTCTAGATCATTATACAGTGTCCAACTTTACAAAATGTATTTAATTTTGTTATATAACGTGAGATAGGTAGTTTTAAAAGTACATAAAAATTATACACCAAATGAAAAAAAATATAAATATACATACCATCAAAATAAAATTTTAAATTAGAAAATCAGAAAGTAGATTATTATTAAATCAAAGAGAAGCTATATGTCATTTTTATTTGTGAGAATAAATTATAGTTGTATTTGCTATATAACACGAGACATTTTAATAGCATCTAAAAATTATGCACCAAGTGAAAAATATACAAATCCACCTACACTCAAATTCATGTAGTCTAAAGCATCGTTTCGTTGAGTAAAACGGTATATTATTTTAGTAAACATATTAATATGAACCACCTTTATTTAAAATATTGTTTCCTAGTCTTTAATTCAGCAAAATTATCAATTATTTCATTATAATTAATATAATCAAAAGTATTTTATCCAATGTATAAAACGATATATTATTTTAGTAAACATATTAATATGAATAACCTTTATTTAAAAATTTTGTGTTAATAATTTTTAGTTCAGCAAAATTATCAATTATGTCATTATAATTAATATAATCCAAAGTCTCTTGTTCGATATGAAAGACAATATACTATTTTAGTAAAGCTATTAATAAGCTTTATTTAAAAATTTTGTTTTCCTAGTATTTAATTCGGCAAAATTACCATTTTTTCATTATAATTAATACAGTTCAAAGCAATTTGTTCGATGTATAAAACGATATATTATTTTAGTATTCATATTAATATGAATAACCTTTATTTAAGAATTTTGTTTTAGTAATTTTTAATTCAGCAAAATTAGCAATTATGTCATTACAATTAATGCAATCTAAAGTCTTTTGTTCCATGTGATAAACGATATATTATTTTAGTAAACATATTAATAAGTTTTATTAATAAATTATGTTTACCTAGTCTTTAATTCAGCAACATTACCAGTTATTTCATTGTAATTAACCCATATTGGACCGCTGTCCTATAAATAGGTCAGGAAATAAAATTCTATTTAATAATACAGTTATAAATATTTCCTCAGTGGATTTTATTTTAACACCTTTAAAATAGACACACTTTAGCATAATAACAAAAAAAACTGAAAAATCAAATTACATTGTATTGTAATATTTATTTCCAGCAGCCCCTTAAAAATTGTCTTTTTAATCTTTAATTTTATATTCATTATTATTAATTAATTCTAACGTTGTGGAGGTTACTTGTAGTTTATAAACAGAACTAATAATGTAGCTGAAAGTTTTTGTTGAAAAATATATCTTACATGTGTATTTTGTAAGTATAAAAAAAGTGTCCTAAAATTAGGATGACGGTTCAATCCCGATTATTTTTCCACGAATTAGCTGTTGCATTCATAGAGCACATTATTTTCTTATCTTTCAATGAAAACCAGTTGAAACACCTGTTCGCTCATCTGGACACAACAAGGGGAAATATATGTCTATTCTATTCAGGAAAACTGGAGATTGCAAGATAAACTTACACTCTTACTCTCATGCTTGGTTGAAATTTGTTTAGTGTTTAGTGCTGCATGCAGCTCTATTTTTCGATCGTTATTATAAAATTCGACATCTTTATGACAAAATCAACATAACCTTGATCCAATTTGGTATATTTTCTGAAAATCTCACCAACGATGAAAGAATGGTAAGATATTTAAGAAGGCACATTTGCAAGATCTTCATGAAAAATAAACCTATAAAATTTGGATATAAATTATGGATCTTATCATCGTACAATGGATATCCTTTTTTTACTATCCCTTATCAAAGATCACACTTCAGAAACTGCAAGAAAAAACCAACAACAGTGTGCTTAAAATGTAATGTTGGACTTTGCATTTACTGTTTACACAAATTTCACCTATGAATCAGCCTAATGGAATGTAAGTGATATTTGTTAAGTTTTAGTAGTGTATTGGACCGTTGTCCTATTTATAGGACAGCTAATTACTTAAAAAATTAAAAATATATTTTCAAAAATTTTGGTTTTATATGCTTAATTACACCATATTAATGATATGGAGGAAATTTTATTAACTTAGAGAAATATTTAGTTGGTCTGGTACAGTATGGGTATAGTTCAAAGCATTTTGTTCGATGTATAAAATTGATATATTATTTTAGTAATCATATTAATATGAATAACCTTTATTTAAAAATTTGGTTTTAGTAATTTTTAATTCAGCAAAATTAACAATTATGTCATTATCATCAATCTAATTCAAAGCAATTTCTTTAATGTATAAAACGATATATTATTTCAGTATAACATATTAATTTGAATAACCTTTATTTAAAATGTTTGCTTCCCTAGTATGTATACTATATACCTAGTCAATATATATAATTCAACCCTAGTCTATCCCTAGTCTATATACCTTGTCTATATATAATTCAACAAAATTATCAATTATTTCATTTTAATTAATATAGTACAAAGCATTTTGTTCTATGTATAAAACGGTATATTATTTTAGTAAACATATTAATATGAATATATTAATATCATATGATATAAATATATTAATATATAATATTAATAAAAATTTATTAATATTAATATAAATATATTAATGTGAATAACGTTTATTTAAAATTTTATTTTGTAGTCTTTATTTCAGTAAAATTATCAATTATTTTTTTTTTATAATTAACATAATCAAATGCATTTTGTTCAATGTATAAAACGATATATTATTTCAGTATAACATATTAATATGAATAACCTTTATTTAAAATTTTTGATTCCTTGTCTTTAATTCAGTAAAATTATCAATTATTTCATTATAATTAATATAAGCCAAAGCAATTTGTTCAATGTATAAAACGATATATTATTTTAGTAAACATATTAATATGAATAACCTTTATTTAAAAATATTATTTCCGTATTCTTTAGTTCAGCAAAATGTTCAATTATTTTCATATAATCTATGTAATCCAAAGCACTTTTTGGTTGAGTAAAATGGTATATTATTTTAGTAAACATATTAATATGAATAACCTTGAATTAAAATTTTTGTTTTCCTAGTGTTTAATTCAACAAAATTATTAATTATTTCATTGTAATTTATATAATCCAAAGGATTTTGTTCAATGTATGAAACGATATATTAATTCAGTAAGAATAACCTTTATTTAAAAGTATTGTTTCGTTGGACTTGAATTCAGCAAAATTTTCAATTATTTCATTATAATTAATATAGTACAAAGCACTTTGTTTGATGTATAAAATGATATATTATTTTAGTAAACATATTAATGTGAATAACCTTTATTTAAAAAAATTATTTTAGTAGTCTTCAATTCAGCAAAATTATTATTTCATTATAATTAATATAATCCGAAACATTTTAGTCGATGTATAAAACGATATCTAATTTCTTCGATGTATTATTTTTTATAATATGTAGATATGCAACAGAATTTTAAACTACATTATTTAAGAATCATTTCTAAATAGAAGATTGATCGGCCACCTAGACATTTGTATGAAATATCTATGAGATCAATCCCTACAGGTTGTTTAAACTTTTCCCTACAGTCAATTTGTATACCAGTTATTTTTCCCTACCGCAAGAATTCAGTTTTCCCTAACCAAAATGATATCTATTTCTACATTGTTGCACTTGAAGGATGCACCCTGATGTCCAGACGGGTTTATTTTTTCGCCGAATTCGAAATCGAAAGCGGAAACGAAATCTTACTGGCTGTTTCGAACCGGGAAGTGCAGGGCAGAAGCGACGTATCACGAGCGCTCTCGATGTGTCATCGCGTGGCGTCACAAAGCACGCGGTAGAGCACCGGCGAAAGTTTGATTTTGATGCGTATTCCTGCTTGAGTGGAATCAATTTCTTTGGACTCGGGTTTCATAGCTGATTCGAAAATGAATCTCGGATTTCAATTGGAACAAAAGAACTCTAAGACACAAAAAGAGAAAAAAAATATAAAAAAAGAAAACTTTTTATTCATTTCCGTACCTTACCGATATAAAGTAGAACTCTTGAAAAATAATGCGTTTTGTAGCATATTTGATGCAGGTTGTAGTGGTAAAATCGTGATTCTGTTATAAAAAAATTGCATTTTTACAAAACCATTGAAATATTTCTATCCAATAAAATTCTAAATAAAAGGGGTACATTTAGATCCTTCAAAAATCTAACCTACTTTGTATCGGTAAGATCCTCCATCTTACTGATATAAAGTAGTAATATTGAAACATAATGCTTTCTGTAGCATATTTGATGCAGGTTGTAGTGGTAAAGCCGTGATTCTGTTATAAAAAATTGCATTTTTGCAAAAATATTGAAATATTTCTATCGTATATAATTATCATAATAATCTTTCGTAATAATCTATCGCATATAATTCTAAATAAAAATATGCATTTAGATCCTTCAAAAATCTAATCAACTTTATATCGGTAAGATCCTTCATCTTACCTATATAAAGTACAATTCTTGTAAAAATGTATTTTGTAGCATATTTGATGCAGTTTGTAGTGGTAAAGCCTTGATTCTGTTATAAAAAAATGTATTTTTACAAAAACATTGAAATATTTCTATCCCATAAAATTCTAAATAAAAGGAATACATTTAGATCCTTCAAAAATTTAATCTAACTTTATATCGGTAAGATCCTTCATCTTACCGATATAAAGCAGAATTCTTTAAAAGTAATGCATTTGTAGCATATTTGATGCAGGTTGTAGTGGTAAAGTCGTGATTCTGTTATAAAAAATTTCATATTTACAAAAACATTGAAATATTTCTATCCTATAAAATTCTAAATAAAAGTGGTACATTTAGATCCTTCAAAAATCTAATCTACTTTATATCGGTAAGATCCTTCATCTTACCGATATAAAGTAAATGCGTTTTGTAGCATATTTGATGCAGGTTGTAGAGGTAAAGCCGTGATTCTGTTATAAAAAATTGCATTTTTACAAAAACATTGAAATATTTCTATCCTATAAAATTCTAAATAAAAGTGGTACATTTAGATCCTTCAAAAATCTAATCTACTTTATATCGGTAAGATCCTTCATCTTACCGATATAAAGTAGAACTCTTGAAAAATAATGCGTTTTGTAGCATATTTGATGCAGGTTGTAGTGGTAAAGCCGTAATACTGTTATAAAAAAATTGCATTTTTACAAAAACATTGAAATATTTCTATCCTATAAAATTCTAAATAAAAGTGGTACATTTAGATCCTTCAAAAATCTAATCTACTTTATATCGGTAAGATCCTTCATCTTACCGATATAAAGTAGATTTCTTCAAAAATAATGCGTTTTGTAGCATATTTGATGCAGGTTGTAGAGGTAAAGTCGTGATTCTGTTATAAAAAAATGCATTTTTACAAAAACATTGAAATATTTCTATCCTATAAAATTCTAAATAAAAGTGGTACATTTAGATCTTTCAAAAATCTAATCTACTTTATATCAGTAAGATCCTTCATCTTACCGATATAAAGTATTACTCTTGAAACATAATGCGTTTTGTAGCATATTTGATGCAGGTTGTAGTGGTAAAGCCGTGATTCTGTTATAAGAAATTGCATTTTTACAAAAACACTGAAATATTTCTATCTTATAAAATTCTAAATAAAAGGGGTACAATTAGATCCTTCAAAAATCTAATCTACTTTATATCGGTAAGATCCTTCATCTTACCGATATAAAGTAGAATTCTTGAAAAATAATGCGTTTTGTAGCATATTTGATGCAGGTTGTAGTGGTAAAGCCGTGATTCTGTTATAAAAAATTGCATTTTTACAAAAACATTAAAATATTTCTATCCTAAAAAATTCTAGATAAATGGGGTACATTTAGATTCTTCAAAACTAGAATTCATTTTAAATAGTATTTCAGCTTTAAGCAATGGATGTCAAATTTGTATTGTTTTTGGTGTCAACAAGGGGATAAACGGAAGATTATTTTTTTATTGTTAGCCTTATCATATCGTTTTTAATTATTATCCTATATATATGAGATTTTCAGCAGGTGATCTTTATATATTTTAACCCTTTAGCGGACAGTGATTTTGGATCGAAACCTCCTGTTAAACATATTTTTCTCTATTTTTTTTAGAATATTTTTTTATGGTTTTGGCATATAAAACTTACAGTAAATGATAGACTACATTTAATTTTTTTAAATATATGTATTTAAACTTGCTGTAGCTGGAATTTAGTAATTTGATTTTTTCACTCTATGACCCCAAACAAAACTATCTATTCCAAAAACACTTATAAGTTGTTAAACTATCTATTTTATTTTTTAAGAACTTACTTATTGTTCTTCCAATATAATTAAAATTTTAAAAAGTATAACGTTCACACTGTACAAGGGAATGTATTCTTCAGTTAACATCCCCCCCTCTCAATCCCTCTTACGGTATCCTCTAATGGAAACTCCTCTAAGAATTGTAAAGAAACATTTTAATACATTTTGCTTTTATAAGGTTCATAGGTAATATTTATAAACTATTTTCATTAAAAACTAAAGAGTTTATGTAGGTGACCTTTAAAGAATTAAAGAAGGTTTGTTGAATTTTTTTTCTAATAAATAAGAACTTTTCATACAAAGTGAAAAATCTCAATTTTTAATTCATAAATCTATATGTAATATTTTTGTGCTACTACACATTAAAATCACTTCATTTCCTAGTCTTTGAATTGCTGCAAACTAAAATGCCAGAATAAAATCGAATCACATGCAGTTGAAAAAAGTGCAAAATGAGACTAATCAGTGAATTAGTGCTGTTAAATATGCTGTTTTAACAAGCACGGGCGAATCATAAATGGCAGAAAAACACGAAAAAGGACACATGATGAAGGAAAGGTGTAGTAGAAGTAATATAACACGCTTTTGAAAGAAGTGATCTGCCAGATCCTTGAAGGAAAAACTACTTTACAGGATTCTTCTCAGATTCAGTTTCTTTATTACTCTTTTTACACATTGTATGCGGAACACGTACTAATACTTTTTCTGACGATTGATCCTTGAGCGCGGGATACTTACTTGTACGTTTTCTGACCATTGATACTTAAGCGCGGGACAAGTACTAGTACGTTTTCTGACGATTGATACTTGAGAGCGGGACAAGTACTAGTACGTTTTCTGACGATTGATACTTGAGAGCGGGACAAGTACTAGCACGTTTTCTGACGATTGATACTTGAGAGCGGGACAAGTACTAGCACGTTTTCTGACGATTGATACTTGAAAGCGGGACAAGTACTAGCACGTTTTCTGACGATTGATCTCTTGAGACGGGACAAGTACTAGTACGTTTTCTGACGATTAATTCTTGAGAGTGGGACAAGTACTAGTACGTTTTCTGACGATGAGTTGATACATGAGCGTGGACAAACACGTTTTCTGACGATTGATACATAGTACGGGTTTGTGTAACAACTAGGTTTGTTTCTGGGTACAAAAATAACGATATATACAGGAAAACGAAGCCGAATGTTCTTGTCTACTACATAGATTCTGGAAAAATTTAGACAAATAAAAACTAGTTTTTACATCAGTCGATAAGGAACCACAGAGCGGGAAGGTTGATTAAAAAATCAACTTAGAATTAAAATTAAATTTTAATTTATCTTTGCGAAAATGATATTTCACACACACACACACACACACACACACACACACACACACACACACACACCGAGTCTGTATCAATGTGTACAGTAGGTGGTAATTTGTAATTCCCGTTCTGCGACGTCACTAAGCCAAGACCTCCAAATATTTATATTCGGTCAAGTAAAAATAAGCATTTAGTAGATTTGTGGTGGATACCCGCTAACCACCAGAAATCTACTAAATACGTATAATTATATGTATGTGTGGCATTATATACGTGTTGTTTACGTTGCTAAGCAATGCTTTGCATTTTTTCTTTCCACAAGTTAGGCTTGTCGAGTTACTCGGTCTTTTGTTGCGTTATTTTGTCTTCAATCGAATTCCTAACTCCAAAACGCACAAGTCGTGTTTTGTTAACTTGAAGTTTGGTTTTTTTATTGTTGAATAAAAAATTGATAAAATAAGCCGTTGTGACAAAGATAGTGATGAAGAAATATGAGTTGACAGATTATCAGACTTTAATTTTAAAAATCCTTTATTTTTGTGGTTTCGTAAAAATATTGTTATTTTTTTGTTAAATAATCATACAGTATATATTAAAGTGTAAAATAAAAAATGTTTCGTTCATAAAAACAAAGTAGTTTTCGATTTACTGCGATTTTCCGGAATTATTAAACTTTCTCGCGATTCACGAAAAAACGCCGGCTGTTAAGTTGGCTGTGAAGTATACCCTCATGCCAAGAGTTAAATATAGAATTTTACAAATTTTAATCATCGAAACATTTTATAATCACTATTTTTCATAAAATAGCTCTCATAATTATTGTATTATTTCAAAATAAAAAAAATTTATTAACATAAAGTAGTTTCAAAAGCAATACTTTTACTTTAACAAAATTTTCCAATTTTGTTGTCTTTCATTACATCAAATAACAAATTCTTACAAATACTTAAAAATATATTTGTGAATATATTAGTTTAAAAGTTATCGTATCATAGCTCTGTGTAAGTCGGCATGATTATTCTGTCGAAAAAGGCTCATTAATAAATGGGAAAAAACACAATCATAATGAAAATTAGTCCGGTAAAATGATTAAAATATTGTAATATTTCAAACAATGGAACATAAAATGGTTTTTAATTTTTATAAAAGCTTTTGGAAATAAGTCATGTGGATTAGAAATTTTACTTAATATCTTAAAGATTTGATTCCGGTAAAAGAGTATCAAAATTTAAATGTATAACTAAGTATTTATAATAGTCTTTAACAAAATATTTTAATGCAAAAAGTATAAATAAAAGAAAATCAAGGAATTACAATAATTGATCCATTAAAGTATTTAAATATGATAGAAAATTTTTGAAAAATACACAGATAATATAAAGTAAAACTTTCGTGTTCTAGAATTATATTTGTAACTCAGATTATTATAGTATTAGAGGAATTAAATTAGTGATTAATTTTAATGTTTTTTCTTGTAGTCTCATTTTTTATAAAAATAAATAAGACAATGAATGTAACTCAAAAGTATTTTATTGATTTATAATGATACAATTTAGACTAATTCAGAGGATTTTGAATTAGTTTTTTTCCCAGCTATATATCCTTTTTAAATATTTTGTCGTTGATGGTATTAGAAGGAAAGTTTATAATTTCTAACGAAACTCCTAAAATGTAAACGTTTGTAAATGGTTTAATATATTGTAATTAAATATGACAGGTCTGAACCCCCCAAAAATTATATTTGTGTGAAAGTAGACTTTATTACCTTCAAAGTATTACCTATTATACAAAAATGAAATTTCCGACTACGTTTCACCGCTATGTAAATGATTATATCAATAGAGATGGGTATTAAATGAGTTTCACAGGCGTTTATTGTTGTACAGAACACTATAGAATTTGTTTGGTCCGAATTTCCAGAATTCATTTATCATTTCAGCATTTTTATGACATTTATACTACCTGAGCTACTATATGCTAGCCTATCCTGGATATTAAACTTAGAAACCCAGCGAACCCTGGAAACTGTTTAAAGAAAAGTAGTGTGACTTATACTACCATATGCTAATGAAAACTGGATATTAAACTTAGACTCCCAGTGAAGCCTGGAAACTTTTCGAAGAGTAAGACTTATACTACACGTGTTACTATATGCTAGCGAAAACTGGATATTAAACTTAGACACCCAGCGAGGCCTGGAAACTCTTGAAAGAAAAGTAATAAGACTTATACTACCATATGCTAGGGAAAACTGGATATTAAACTTAGACACCCAGCGAGCCCTGGAAATATTTGAAAGAAAAGTAGTAATACTTATATTACCTGTGCTACTATATGCTAGCGAAACATAGATATTAAACTTAGATACCCAACGAGCCCTGGAAACATTTGAAAGAAAAGTAGTAAGACATACTACCTTTGCTACTACATGTTAGCAAAAACTGGATATTAAACTTAGATATCCAGCGAGCTCTGGAAAATTTTTAGAAGAAAAGTAAGGACTTATACTAATTTGTTACTATATGCTAGCAAAAACCTAAATATTAAACTTAGACACCCAGCGAGCCCTGGAAACTTTTGAAATAAAATATTAAGACTTATAATACTATGCTACTGTCATTATGTATCGAAAACTGGATATTAAACTTAGACACCCAGCGAGCCCTGGAAATATTTGAAAGAAAAGTAGTAATACTTATATTACCTGTGCTACTATATGCTAGCAAAACATAGATATTAAACTTAGATACCCAACGAGCCCTCTAAACTTTTTAAGAAAAGTAGTAAGGCTTATACTACCATTGTGCCTATGGAAAACTGGATATTAACTTAGACACACAGCGAGCCTGGAAACTTTTGGAAAAGTAAAACATACTACATTGTTACTATATGCTAGAGAAAACTGGATATTACACTTAGAAACCCAGCGAGCCCTCTAAAACTTTGGAAGAAAAGTATTAAGGCTTACTACCTGTAATACTATATGCTAGCGAAAACTGGATTTTAAACTTAGAACCCAACGAACTGGAAACTTTTTGAAATAAAAGTATTAAGATTGTATATACCTGTGTCACTATGTATTAGCAAAACTGGATATAAACTTAGACACCCAGCGAGCCCTAAAATATTTAAAAAAAGTAGTAATACTTGTATTATGTGCTACTATATGCTACCGAAAAAATATAAAACTCAGAAACCCAGCGAGCCTTGGAAACTTTTTAAAGAAAATATATAACTTATACTACCATATGCTAGGGAAAACTGGATATTAAACTTAGATCCATCGAGGCCTGAAAACCCATTGAAAGAAAAGTAATAAGATTTTACTACCATATGCTAGAAAACCGGATATTAAACTTAGACAACCAACGAGTAGAAACTTTTAAATAAAAGTATTAAGACTTATAATACTTCTGTCACTATGTGATAGCACAAACTGGATATTAAACTTAGACACCCAGCGAGCCCTGGAAATATTTGAAAGAAAAGTAGTAATACTTATATTACCTGTGCTACTATATGCTAGCGAAACATAGATATTAAACTTAGATACCCAACGAGAACTGTAAACTTTCGAAAAAAAGTATTAAGTCTTATACTACATGTGCCACTATATGCTAGCAAAAACTGGATGTTAAATTTAGAAACCCAGCGAGATCTGGGAAACTTTTGAAAGAAAAGTAGTAATACTTATATTACCTGTGCTACTATATGCTAGCAAAACATAGATATTAAACTTAGATACCCAACGAGCCCTGGAAACGTTTGAAAGAAAAGTAGTAAGACATACTACCTTTGCTACTACATGTTAGCAAAAACTGGATATTAAACTTAGATATCCAGCGAGCCCTCTAAAAGTTTTAGAAGAAATGTATTAAGGCTTATATTAACTGTGCCCTGTGACTGTCTATACTATATTAGACTTAGACACCCAGCGAGCCCTGTAAACTTTTAAAAAGAAAAATATTAAGGCTTATACTATCTATGCTACTATGTGTTATCGAAAACTGGATATTAAACTTAGACACTCAGCGAGCCTTGGAAACTTTTGGAAGAAAAGTACTAAGGCTTATACTACCTGTACTACTAAATGCTAACAAAAACATGATATTAAACTTATATACTCAGCGAGCCCTCTAAACTTTTTGAAAGATAAGTATTAAGGCTTATACTGCTTGTGCTACTATATGGTAGCTAAAACTGTAAATTAAGCTTAGAAACCCAGCTAGCCCTGGAAATTTTTGAAAGAAAAGTAGTAAGACTCATACTACCTGTGCTACTATATGTTAGGGAAAACTGGATATTACACTTAGAAACCCAGCGAGCCCTCTAAACTTTTTGGAAGAAAAGTATTAAGGCTTATACTGCCTGTGCTACTATATGCTAGCGAAAACTGTATATTAAACTTAGAAACCCAGCGAGCACTGGAAACTTTTTAAAGAAAAGTATTAAGATTTATACTAGCTGTGCTACTAAATGCTAGCAAAAACTGGATATTAAACTTAGAAACCTAACATTTAAAAATATATATACAGATATATTTTTGAAGATATAGTATCTGATAAAAATTTTCTCACAATACCCTCCTTTATTTCCGAAATAGGTTTTGAGCAATATTACACGGAATTTCCTGGTTCGGAACTACGCTTTCGTTTTTGAATGCCCTCTCTCGTCTGTCGAGTGCAGCGCTAATTGCCATTGAATTTGATTTCGGAGATAAGTTTCACTCTTTTTCAAAGCAAGTGTATATTAACGGAAAATTGGTAGAAAGTTCAGGAGTAGCTTTCGAGGTTACATGGAATATTCTCTCTGGCAAATCTTAAATTGTCGTGTCCAGAAACCAGCATGCGAGTTCCTAGAAGTAAGAAATAAACGTGTAAAACTTTAACGCCGATTATCTACCCCATGGATCTCTATTTTAACTTTTGCAAGACTGATATAAAGGTATTTATGAATTGGGTAATTTTGTATTTTGTATTGTTCATTCTACATCTTCCACCAAAAGCCATTATGCTAAAATTGACCCTATATTACGTACTTTCTTGGGTGTTGGAACGCTACGCTGTTATATCAAACGATATTGTGCTCCTATTGGACGAATCTGGAAGCATAGGGCTAGCAAGGTTCCCACATGTCAAAATTTTTGCCAAACTAATAACTCAGAGGCTTTCGGTATCAGAGTGGCATAACAGGGTCTCCGTGGTAACGTTTACTACAAACACAATCATCCATGTGAACTACATCAAAGATGCATACAGCAACAATATGTGCAAACTGCTTTCAGGGATCGACAAAGTGCCCTACGCATCAGGAGGTACACACATCGACTTGGATGATGAGAGCAGACTAAAATACTAGACAACGGTCGTCCATATTCCAACAAGTAAATTTGAGATCATACTAAACAGCAAGTAAATTAATGGAATGATAGACATTATAAACCTCTTGATAATTAGTTAACACTTGCGATCTAAGCCCACGTGGTTTTCGTCTTACCATTTCCTTCGAAGTGAAATGACTCTAACAATCAGTTACACTAACTCTAGCGAAGGAGACTGATCGAAGGACGAAATGATATCAGTGACCCCCCTTCGACCCCATTCGACAAGAGTGGTGGCAAACGCTGGTCAGTCGTCTTTGGCCTTGGCAACAGTGGTCATGGGATTTGTTAGGTAGATTTGAAGGCCCCCTTCAGAGAAAAAATAGGCTACGACGGAGTGAACAGATAGCATCATCAGAGGCAGGGAGTTGCTCCACCATTTTCATCTGAACAGATAGTTTCATCATTTAATCAAATAGAAAATCATTTTTTTGCGATTTAGGTGTGGCGCAAAGGCATACTTATTTTCAATTAAAACTTAATTTTACTCAACATAATTCTGGTCAAGGCAACAATATTACGCAAGAATAACTTATACCATGCCTGGTGAGATAACTCAAAGAATGAGACACGGATACAAAAGAGGGAAGACTTCCCTTCTGCAGAATCTTTATTTAAAGTACTATTTTTAATGAAGAACAATTTGGTGAAGCAAATAAAGCAATTTAAGCATTTATATGGAGTCTCTATATACTGATGTAGTTGTGGAGCAACTCCCTGCCTCTGGTGATAATATTTGTTTAGATGAAAATGGTGAAGCAACTCCCTGCCTCTGATGATGCTATCTGTTCAGATGAAAATGGTGGAGCAACTCCCTGTCTCTGATGATTATATCTGTTCACTCTGTCTTAACCTGATTTTTCTCTGAAGGGGGCCTTCAAATCTACCAAATAAATAGGATGACTACTGTTGCCAGGGTCAAAGACGACTGACTTTCGTTATCAACCCCTCTTGTCCAATGGAGTCGAAGGGTGGGGTGGGGGGTCAGTGATATCGCTTTCGTCCATCGGTCAGTCTCCCACGATGGCGTTGTCCAGTTGTGTAACTCATTCTTACAAAGACATACACACTTACATTTCCAAGGAAACACGGATGCAACAAAATGACTGAATTCAGTAAAATTATAAAAAAAGTTATTAGTCTTTAAAAACTCAAACAAGCTTATTCATTCATAATGACATGAATTTTTTCCAGTTATATAATTATTTTATTTCTTATAATCTGCTTTTGTCGTAAATTCTAATTTTTTAAACTTTGTTTTTTACTTGAATTTTATTTTGAACTGACTCTTTTGGCGTCAAATCAGTGACTATAAAATATTTCAGGAGCCTTATTTCTGCCGATCTTTCTCAAAGTTTTTAAGGTTTTTAATTTGTTATAAACTGGTCATGCTTTTATAAATTAAAAATTATCTCCTAGTGTTACAAAGGTTTAATCACTATAAAACAACGATTTTGTTGTATTAATACCACAAAAATAACAAGAAATAATTGTTAAAGCCTTGTATAGAAAACTGACTTTATAATATTAAATTCAGTTTAAATCTATGAATTAAACTTTTACACAAAAACGTTTTGCTTTTTACTTTTTTAAACTTTTACGCTTTTTTACATCACCATTATCTACTTGCAAAATTTCTGTTCCCTCTTTGGCTAATTTATCAGCTAATTCATTCACAGCTATTCCAACATTGGCTGGTATCAATAGCACTACCAGATTTATCCCTGTTGTGGATAGACAGCTAAGTGCTAAATTTGTGATTTTTATTTATTGAATATCTTATATACTGTAAAATAAAACTTAGTCTGTATCTTAAGCATTCGAAAGATATATAACTGAAAATTAAGAATAATATTTATGAGCTAATTCATGTGCTGGTATCCATTGCAATACCATATATATCCCCTTTGTGGATGGACAGCTAAAAGCTAATATGGTGAATTTTATTAAATGAATAGATTATATACTGTAAAATAAAACTTAGTCTGTGTCTTAAGCATTCAAAATAAATATAACTGAAAATTAAGAATAATATTTAAAAATTCATTTTTCTCACAGAAAGTATGTTTAACAGTTTTAGTTTTGTGTTCTGTAAGACAGATTTTTGTTGAGTTTATAATATTAAATTTCGTTTAAATCTATTAATTAAGCTTTTTTACTTTATTAAACTTTTACTCTTTTTTACATCACCATTATCTACTTGAAAAATTTCTGTTCCCTCTTTGTCTAATTTATCAGCTAATTCATTCACAGATATTCCAACATGGGCTAATATCAATTGCAATACCAGATCTATCCCCGTTGTAGATACACAGCTAATATCTAATATGGTGATTTTTATTTATTGAACGGCTTATATACTGTAAAATAAAACTTAGTCTTTATCTTAAGCGTTCGAAAGAAATATAACTGAAAATTGAGAATAATTTTTAAAAAATTAATTATTTATCATACAAAGTCTCTTTAACACCTTATATTTTGTGTCTGTACAACAGATTTTTGTTAACTTTATAATATTAAATTCAGTTAAATCTATGAATTAAACTTTTACACAAAAACGTTTTGCTTTTTACTTATTTAAACTTTTACGCTTTTTTACATCACCATTATCTACTTGCAAAATTTCTGTTCCCTCTTTGGCAAATTTATCAGCTAATTCATTAACAGCTATTCCAACATTGGCTGGTATCAATAGCAATACCAGATTTATCCCTGTTGTGGATACACAGCTAAGAGCTAATATGGTGATTTTTATTTATTGAACGGCTTATATACTGTAAAATAAAACTTAGTCTTTATCTTAAGCGTTCGAAAGAAATATAACTGAAAATTGAGAATAATTTTTAAAAAATTAATTTTTTATCATACAAAGTCTCTTTAACACCTTATATTTTGTGTCTGTACAACAGATTTTTGTTAACTTTATAATATTAAATTCAGTTAAATCTATGAATTAAACTTTTACACAAAAACGTTTTGCTTTTTACTTATTTAAACTTTTACGCTTTTTTACATCACCATTATCTACTTGCAAAATTTCTGTTCCCTCTTTGGCAAATTTATCAGCTAATTCATTAACAGCTATTCCAACATTGGCTGGTATCAATAGCAATACCAGATTTATCCCCTGTTGTGGATAGACAGCTAATATCTAATACGGTGATTTTTATTTATTGAATACGGCTTATATACTGTAAAAATAAAACTTAGTCTGTATCTTAAGCGTTCGAAAGAAATATAACTGAAAATTGAGAATAATTTTTAAAAAATTAATTATTTATCATACAAAGTCTCTTTAACACCTTATATTTTGTGTCTGTACAACAGATTTTTGTTAACTTTATAATATTAAATTCAGTTAAATCTATGAATTAAACTTTTACACAAAAACGTTTTGCTTTTTACTTATTTAAACTTTTACGCTTTTTTTACATCACCATTATCTACTTGCAAAATTTCTGTTCCCTCTTTGGCTAATTTATCAGCTAATTCATTCACAGATATTCCAACATGGGCTAGTATCAATTGCAATACCAGATCTATCCCCGTTGTAGATACACAGCTAATATCTAATATGGTGATTTTTATTTATTGAACGGCTTATATACTGTAAAATAAAACTTAGTCTTTATCTTAAGCGTTCGAAAGAAATATAACTGAAAATTGAGAATAATTTTTAAAAAATTAATTATTTATCATACAAAGTCTCTTTAACACCTTATATTTTGTGTCTGTACAACAGATTTTTGTTAACTTTATAATATTAAATTCAGTTAAATCTATGAATTAAACTTTTACACAAAAACGTTTTGCTTTTTACTTATTTAAACTTTTACGCTTTTTTACATCACCATTATCTACTTGCAAAATTTCTGTTCCCTCTTTGGCAAATTTATCAGCTAATTCATTAACAGCTATTCCAACATGGGCTAGTATCAATTGCAATACCAGATTTATCCCCGTTGTGGATACACAGCTAATATCTAATATGGTGATTTTTATTTATTGAATATCTTATATACTGTAAAATAAAACTTAGTCTGTATCTTAAGCGTTCGAAAGAATATAACTGAAAATTGAGAATAATTTTTAAAAAATTAATTATTTATCATACAAAGTCTCTTTAACACCTTATATTTTGTGTGTCTGTAACAACAGATTTTTGTTAACTTTATAATATTAAATTCAGTTAAATCTATGAATTAAACTTTTACACAAAAACGTTTTTTGGCTTTTTTACTTATTTAAACTTTTACGCTTTTTTACATCACCATTATCTACTTGCAAAATTTCTGTTCCCTCTTTGGCAAATTTATCAGCTAATTCATTAACAGCTATTCCAACATTGGCTGGTATCAATAGCAATACCAGATTTATCCCTGTTGTGGATACACAGCTAAGAGCTAATATGGTGATTTTTATTTATTGAATATCTTATATACTGTAAAATAAAACTTAGTCTGTATCTTAAGCATTCGAAAGATATATAACTGAAAATTAAGAATAATATTTATGAGCTAATTCATGTGCTGGTATCCATTGCAATACCATATATATCCCCTTTGTGGATGGACAGCTAAAAGCTAATATGGTGAATTTTATTAAATGAATAGATTATATACTGTAAAATAAAACTTAGTCTGTGTCTTAAGCATTCAAAATAAATATAACTGAAAATTAAGAATAATATTTAAAAATTCATTTTTCTCACAGAAAGTATGTTTAACAGTTTTAGTTTTGTGTTCTGTAAGACAGATTTTTGTTGAGTTTATAATATTAAATTTCGTTTAAATCTATTAATTAAGCTTTTTTACAAACTTTTTAATTTTTACTTTATTAAACTTTTACTCTTTTTTACATCACCATTATCTACTTGAAAAAATTCTGTTCCCTCTTTGGCTAATTTATCAGCTAATTCATTCACAGTTATTCCAACATGGGCTAGTATCAATTGCAATACCAGATCTATCCCCGTTGTAGATACACAGCTAATATCTAATATGGTGATTTTTATTTATTGAACGGCTTATATACTGTAAAATAAAACTTAGTCTTTATCTTAAGCGTTCGAAAGAAATATAACTGAAAATTGAGAATAATTTTTAAAAAATTAATTATTTATCATACAAAGTCTCTTTAACACCTTATATTTTGTGTCTGTACAACAGATTTTTGTTAACTTTATAATATTAAATTCAGTTAAATCTATGAATTAAACTTTTACACAAAAACGTTTTGCTTTTTACTTATTTAAACTTTTACGCTTTTTTACATCACCATTATCTACTTGCAAAATTTCTGTTCCCTCTTTTGCTAATTTATCAGCTAATTCATTCAAAGCTATTCCAACATTGGCTGTTATGAATAGCAATACGAGATTTATCCCTGTTGTGGATAGACAGCTAAGAGCTAATATGGTGATTTTTATTTATTGAATATCTTATATACTGTAAAATAAAACTTAGTCTGTATCTTAAGCTTTCGAAAGATATATAACTAAAAATTGAGAATAATTGTTAAAAAATTCATTTTTTCTCATACAAAGTCTCCTTAGTAGTTTATATTTTGTGTTCTGTAAAACAGATTTTTGTTCTCTTTATAATATTAAATTTCGTTTAAATCTATTAATTAAACTTTTACACAAAATCTTTTTGCTATTTACTTTTTTTCAACTTTTACATTTTTTTACATCACCATTATCTACTTGCAAAATTTCTGTTCCCTCTTTGGCTAATTTATCAGGTAATTCATTCACAGCTATTCCAACATGGGCTAGTATCTATTGCAATACCAGATTTATCCCCGTTGTGAATAGACAGCTCAGAGCTTATATGGTAATTTTTATTTATTGAATAGATTATATACTGTAAAATAAAACATAGTCTGTATCTTAAGCATTAGAAAGAAATATAACCGACAATTGAGGATAATAGTTTAAAAATTCATTTTTCTCATAAAATGTGTCTTTACGAGTTTTTTTGTGTTCTGTTTAGACAGATTTTTGTTGACTTTATAATATTTAATTTAGTTTAAATTTATTAGTTAAACTTTCATCTTACAATCTACATTAGAGATACTCAGTCAGTTTCGAAGTTATATAGCCATTAGAAATGTACTTGTTATGTTTCAAATATCCTCAAAGAAATTTAAAAATTCAATTTAAAATTTTTCTACATTTGTTATTAATAAATATTGAATTAATCCCTGTGGTTACATTTATAATTTAATTTGATTTATAATAAAGCTCCCGTTTAGTTTCTAAAACTTAGTTATATTTCAAATTTCATTGAGAAAAAATTATCGAATTGCCTAGCTTAAAAGTTATACTCATATCAGGATTGACTGCTTAGTTATATTTTACAATTCATTGAGATAGAATTATCAAATTTTTGACTAAAACTCTCCAATCTGAAAGTCTATTTTTATCCTAACCCTTTCATAATCTAATTATTTCTTCCCTATAAACTTTATTGTTTATGAATTTTAACATATAAAAATATCGTAAAACTATTATAAAGAGATTAACATATAAAAATTAAAAATTATCAAGAAATTGAAAATCTAACACGAACTGCCTTTACCATATTATTTAATAAAAAAACCATTTATTTTTGTATAATTATTTACTGATCGTAATATTTTGATGTTATTTTTTGTATTAATTCAAGTACAATATATTCTAATAACAAAATATATACACTAAAATAAAAGAAAGGAAATTTGCTTACACTGTAAATAAGTTTTAAAGTAAAAATAAAATAAGGTTTAAAATATGAATATTATAAACACAATTTGTTCTATAAAATTAAAGATAAAAATTTTCCTTTGTCTAATTATAAACCGTATGATAGATTTCAACCTATAGAAATAAATAAAAACTATTAAGGATTTGAAAAATTAAAAAAAACTGCATTTAGCATATTGTTTTATAATACATATTGCTTGTAATAACATAATTAATTTATTTTCATAATAATTTAACGTTAATTTTTGGCAATATAAATATACACTAAATGAAAAAAAAGGAAATTTACTTACTGGTAAATTAAGCTTTAAAATATGAACATTATAAACTAAAATTTAAAATCAAATTGAAGGTAAATATATGTTCACCTTTAAATGCCTTTAGCATATTGTTTAACAAAAATTACTGCTCGTAATAATTAATTTTCATTACACCTTAACATTGACTTTTTGTCAATATATGCACCAATAACAAAAAATGTATACTAAATGAAAAGAAAGAAAATTCCCTTACTAGTAAATTAAGATTTGAAATATATATATTATAAATTAAATTTTTAAATCAACTTTAATGTAAATATTTTTTCCTTTCTTTTAACTTAAGACATTACAGCAATAACAAAGCTTCTTAACATGAAAAAAAAAGCTAAAACTGTTAAAAAATTAAATATTAAAAATTGCTTTTACCATTCTTCAAATAAAATATATTGCAGCTATTAATATTATTAATTTATTTTATAATTCTCTAAAGCTACTTTAACTTTTTTTTCCTCTTCAAGAATTCTTTTTAAGTAAACATAAAAATTATACAAACAAAATAAATAAAAATGTCTAACCTGCAAGAAAACATTTAAAATGTGTACATTAAACACTATATTTTACATCAAATTGTAGTTAAATATTTGTTTCGTTTTGTAAATTAAACTTGACTAGAAAAATCTAATTTTTTAAAATTGAAAAATTCATAAAATTTTAAAAATTGAAAACTCAAGAAATATTAGTTTATCATGCTATTGTTGCTCGTATTAATACATTTAAAGTACACCGAGCAAAACAATATAATTAGTTTCTATTTAATATAAATGTGTTTTAAGCAAACATTAAAAATATACACCAAACAAGATAAATAAAATTGTCTAACCTGCAAGAAAACATTTAAAATGTGTACATTAAACACTATATTTTACATCAAATTGTAGCTAAATATCTGTTTCGTTCTGTAAATAAAACTTGATTAGAAAAATCTAATTTTTTTAAATTTAAAAATTCATAAACTTTGAACAAATTAAAAACTCAAGAAATATTACCCTTTATCATGCTATAAAATAAAAATTATTTCTAGTACTAATATATAAAAAAATATAATTTGTTTCTATTTAATATAAATATATTTTAAGCAAACATAAAAATTATACACCAAACAAAATAAATGAAAATATCTAACCTGCAAAAAAAAACATTTAAAATGTGTACATTAAACACTATTTTTTATATTAAATGTTTCATTCTGTAAAGAAAACTTGATTAGAAAAATCTAATATTTAAAAATTTAAAAATTCATAAATTTTGAACAAATTGAAAACTCAAAAAATATTAGCCTTTATCATGGTATAAAATAAAAATTGTTGCTAGTATTAATACATTTTAAGTACACTGAGCAAAACAATATAATTTGTTTCTATTTAATATAAATATTTTTTAAGCAAACATTAAAAATATACACCAAACAAGATAAATAAAATTGTCTAACCTGCAAGAAAACATTTAAAATGTGTACATTAAACACTATATTTTACATCAAATTGTAGTTAAATAGCTGTTTTATTCTGTAAAGTAAACTTAATTAGAAAAATCTAATTTTTTTAAATTTAAAAATTCATAAACTTTGAACAAATTGAAAACTCAAGAAATATTAGCCTTTATCATGCTATAAAATAAAAATTGTTGCTCGTATTAATACATTTAAAGTACACTGAGCAAAACAATATAATTTGTTTCTATTTAATATAAATATTATTTAAACAAACATAAAAATTATACACCAAACATAATAAATAAAAATGTCTAACCTGCAAGAAAACATTTAAAATGTGTACATTAAACACTATATATTACATCAAATTGTAGTTAAATATCTGTTTCGATCTGTAAATTAAACTTGATTAGAAAAATCTAATTTTTTAACATTTAAAAATTCATAAACTTTGAACAAATTGAAAACTCAAGAAATATTAGCCTTTATCATGCTATAAAATAAAAATTGTTGCTCGTATTAATACATTTAAAGTACATTGAACAAAAAAATATAATTTGTTTCTATTTAATATTAATTTTTTTAAGCAAACATAAAAATTATACACCAAACAAAATAAAAAAAATGTCTAACCTGCAAGAAAACATTTAAAATGTGTACATTAAACACTATATTTTACATCAAATTGTATTTAAATATCTGTTTCATTCTGTAAATTAAACTTGATTAGAAAAATCTAATTTTTTAAAATTTAAAAATTCATAAACTTTGAACAAATTGAAAACTCAAAAAATATTAGCCTTTATCATGGTATAAAATAAAAATTGTTGCTAGTATTAATACATTTAAAGTACAATGAGCAAAATAATATAATTTGTTTCTATTTAATATAAATATTTTTTAAGCAAACATAAAAATTATACACCAAACAAAATAAATAAAAATGTCTAACCTGCAAGAAAACATTTAAAATGTGTACATTAAACACTATATTTTACATCAAATTGTATTTAAATATCTGTTTCATTCTGTAAATTAAACTTGATTAGAAAAATCTAATATTTTAAAGTTAAAAATTTCATAAACTTTGAACAAATTGAAAACTCAACTATTAGTTTTATCATGGTATAAAATAAAAATTGTTGATAGTATTAATACATTTAAAGTACAATGAGCAAAACAATATAATTTGTTTCTATTTAATATAAATATTTTTTAAGCAAACATAAAAATTATACACGAAACAAAATAAATGAAAATGGGTAACCTGCAAGAAAACATTTAAAATGTGTACATTAAACACTAGATTTTACATCAAATTGTAGTTAAATAGCTGTTTTTTTTCTGTAAATTTAACTTGATTAGACTTTCTTTTGTCTTTATTTAGAAATTGTCCGCTAAAAAGATAGATCCTATTAATGGTTGGAAAAAATATTCTAAACACAGAATATTTTTTTTAAACTGAATCAACAATACATATTATAATAACAACTAATAATATGCTATGCCCTCAAAAACAATTAAAAATACACATATTAGCGTTGATTACGCACAGTTATAGCTTACAATCCAAACTAATATGAATTATGTATTCATTAATGTAGAAATTAGACTTTTGTCTTTCGGAATTTTTAATTATATGGTTGAAAAATGGTAATTTCTTCTGCATCAGGTTTTGAAAAATGCAAAGTAAATCATCCTAACAATCTGATGTTATTCGATTTATCATGATAAACGTAGAACAATCTTAAAATATTAATTAATTAATAAATTAGTAATTAATAAATTATTAATTAATAAATTTTAATTATGCAATTTAAATTTAAAATACATTTATACCCTCGCAAAAATGATATTTCAGTGAAAATTTTCATCTTTTCCCAAACGAGTGTCCAGCAATTTTATGATTAACCCCTTAATTCACAGTTTTTTTTTTTTTTTTTTGAGAAAGGCCGATCAAAAAAAAATAAATTTTTTTAATGTAAAAGACACAATTTATAACACTGAATTTAGACAAAAAAATATTTTATAATTGAATGAGTGTTATAGATTACAATCCCATGTAAATAATAAATATCAATAAAACGATTGATTTTTTTCTTTCACATTGTTACTTTCAATTCTCGATTGCATTCAAGTGTGAAAAATTATTGCAACATAAAATACAACGCCGCTCGAACCATCTCGAGTGTGCAAAGTCTGGCCAGTTTAGCGCTCTGGAGTTAACTCGAGCGCGCACATTAAGGGGTCAAACTTTTACATAAAAACTACGATTTCGTTTAGAAAAATCTACAGCTAATCACGAGCGTTAACGATTCCAGCTTTAAAATGTCTTGTCAACCGAAGCTGATTTTGGAGATAATAATTTCCTAAAACCAGTGTCTGTGGTTGGTGGGAATAACGATAAGACTGACAGCATCGTATGCGCGGTGTGCGCAATCTTGGTTGCATTCTATACCGTCTCGTTCGAAGTTTCATTTTTACTGTCCTGAGACCCTCATTTGAGGTGCTGTAAGGAAGCATTACAAACCTAGAACGATACGGCCAATTACGTTCCTCAAAGACGTTCGCTCTCAATCAAGTTTTAGCATTTTGACATGAAGACAATGCTGACATGGACAATAATATTGTTTTGTCTAATGATCGTAAATCTGTCTCCCACTGAAAGTCATTACGTTGAAATCGACCCGATTCTACGGAATTTCATGGGAGCGTTGGAACACTACGCCCTTACAACTAACGACGTCGTCTTCCTACTGGACGAATCTGGAAGCATAGAGGCAGCGAGGTTCCCTCATGTCAAACTTTTTGCCAAACTGACTGCTCAAAGGCTTTCGGTGTCATCAGAACACAGCAGAGTCTCCGTGGTGACTTTCGCATCCGGGACTATCACCCACATGGATTATATCAAAGATCCCTCTGGCAACAATATGTGCACATTGCTCGCGGGAATCGACAAGGTGCCTTACGCTTCAGGGGGTACGGAAACCGACAAGGCCATGAGAAAAGCAGACGAAATCCTCTCCAGCGGTCGTCCTTCTTCCAAAAAGTAAGATAAATTAGATAAATATAAACTACATAAGTAAAGACACTTATTAGCCAATCAATAGCCAAATAATTTCATCTGAATATATATATATATATATATATAATGTGTGTGTATATATATATATACATGTATATATATACATATATATATATATATACATAATACAATATATAATAATATATATTATTTATATATATATATATATATATAAATAAATATATATATATAAATATATATATATACATATATATATATATATACATATATATATAATACATATATATAATATATATATATATACATATATATATATATATATATATATATATAATATAATATATATATATATATAATATTCATATATATATATATATATATATATATTATATATATAATATAACATATTCATATATAAATATATACATATATATATATACATATATATATATATATATATACATATAAATATATATATATAATATTATATATATATATATATATATATATATATATATATAAATATATAAAAAATATATATATATAATATATATTATATATATATATAATATACAAATTCAAATGATATACGTAAAATAAATAAATAAAAAAATAGAATGTATATATTATTAAAGTTCAATCGCTATGCAGCAATCAAAAACATTCAAAGGTATAAATGACTGTAAATAGATAAATAAAAAAAAGAAAGAAATGTAAAAATAAGAACCTCATATATGGACCATAAAACCAGTGATATGATGTTCGAAATGACTGGGGGGTTGAGACCCCCACTCTCGTTAAAACTAGTTTTTTACGATGCATCAATTCTCCCAGACGTCGGAAACATCACACAAAATCCTAAAAGTAAGCCAATAATAGAAGAGCTAACCAAATAGAAAAACATCCAGTAATACAATAATACAAGAAAAAAACAAGAATTAGCAAATGAATCGCTGCAACTCATCGTTAAATACCACACAGCTGTACAGAAAATAATCTATTGTAACATTCGGTTATAGTTAAATTGAAATAATTGTTTAAAATATTGATTAAAAACGAGGAGGAAAACCACTATTGAGAGCCTGTTGTAATAGTATAATATGTTGATATAACATCGACATTGCTGTAAGTCTGTTGCACCTAACTAAAAAGTTAATGATTATATTACGTTTAATGTTTTTGTGTAAACAAGATTGCCATGAAGGAATTTTGCTGATATTAAATAAATAACTATCGCGTTTATCAATAATAAACTGAACTTTATTATTAGCAATATTTAAACTTATATCCAAAAAATTAATCGCGCCATCATCAGTTTTGACAGTTTCAATTAACTCTAATCCATCAGGATAGAAACCAGTTTAAAATCCATATAACTGAAAAAAACCGATTAAAACATCATACGTATCTGAAATAAAAGCACTTCCTTAGTAGTGGAGTGTCTCAAAGGTTAAGATATAAATCTGCCAACATGATGAGCATTATAGATACCATGAATTTGTTGTAAAAATCGTTACCATTATACAAATAAGTTTCGTTTAAAACTAAATTTAACAGGGTTTATATTTGGAAAATGTTATATATTCTAAAAATCGTACCTTTCAAACATATTTAAAATTATATTATATAAAAATTAATGTTAATAGAATTAAAAAGATCAGAAAAATCAAAACTTCGAAAATTGACTAATTATCATGTTGTTTAAGTTTGTTAACTACATCAAAACTATTACCCACTATATAACATCCATCTTTTTATTTTTATATACACATGATTAAGATATCTAAAAAAGTTCATTTGCATGTTTAAGGTAAGTATTGTAGCCTATAGTAACTGGACGAAATTTTAATGGCCTTTTTGTGAAATTTTGGAATGATAATTAAATATGGGAATTTTATATGTTTAATGTTAAGACCAATACGTTTATATAGAGCCTTGATTCTTTTTTCCAGATGTACTTAATAAGTAACCTTACAATATATCTTTGTTATTATATAAACTTGTCAAATATTCACAATAAAACTTTTTACACATTATTGCGTAGTTTTGGGACACTTTATCAACATAAGAAATAACATAATTACTTTGTAATTCAACTATAAAGGGTTTTAATTTTGAAAGTGAAATAAACGATATATTACCATCTTAAAGTAATAATGGTTAAAGAACTTAATAAACGAATATTTCACTCATTAAAAACAAAAGTAGGGAAACTATATGATAGCCATACGGTATATGAATGAATCCAAATCTACAGCAATACTTTTATTTGTATTATAAAAACAATCAGTACGGAATTTGTGCCTTTAACCATAATATCACGTAAATCTGTGTGTTTAACAAATGTCATGTCACCTGTAAAACATGATCATTAGGTTTATAAAGTTAGAAATTGCATTACAATTACAAGAGTTCGTAAATTCTTTAGATAAATTTTGTGATACTTTATTATAATTAAAAATTTTGCGACCAATAGGAATATTATATTTAAATCCTTTTACAATATGAATGTTATTGACTAAAAAGTGCCCAGTATTTTAGTAAAAGGTACATTATCTAAGTTACAATTCTATAGTGTAAGATACAATATTCTTTGATTATTGGTGTTACTGTAACGCTGGTGTTTAAATTGATATTATGTTTTATACATCTGTCCTAAATTAGATCTTTGAATATAGAAGGGTAACAGGTAATGTTAAACTTTAACTCAAAATCATGATTATTACAATAGTGCCAAAATTTATTTATCCACTTAACCTTAATCCTTTAGACATAATTGTAACCCCATCTGTTTGTGTATAATGATTATTGTTTAAATTAGTACATAGATGTTCAAACTTCTGTAAACAGTCCTGATATTTTTTGTGTTTATTACCATTTGCTTTCTTTTTAGACTATTGTTTTATTATGCAAAATGAATGAACTAGCAATACTGGAGATGAATTACTAGCTACAGTATCCTGATTACAAGTCTGGTTAAAATAAATAGTGTTTAATCCGTATGATACACTGTATATAAACTGTTGCATGTGGCAGTATTTTAACATCTCAAGAATAATTAGTATGATGTCATAATAGATAATAAGGTTGTTAACTCCATGAGAGCTAAAATGTTCAATTTCAAAAGAAATATCTTTACCACTATAATTACTGTCTTTAGAGTTATAATGCTACTTGATTTGGTTTATTCTTAGATTGAGAGGGTTTTTTGTTTGTCCTATGTATGAAAATCCACAAATACTTCAAGTTATCATATAAATACAATTAAAGCATTTACAGAATATTTTTAAATTAGGATTATTGCTAATTTGATTAGGATTTCCCTGTGGACATAGTTTACATCTAGTATTTATACAAGTACGGAATTTAAAGGTTACATTCTAGGATAAAACTTTAAAGCTATGACTGATACCAAAAAGGACAGGAGTATAACATTTTGAATTAACACTAGAAGAAACAAACCATTAATTACAGTTTTTTTTTTTTTTTTTTTGTATTCCTCTCTAGGTATATTATATACTCATGAATAAGCTTAGGGTAACATGATAACGGTCGATCAGATACCCTAATACTGGACGACCGAGCTGTTGTAGCCGAAGCTTCAACGTTGCCAGGAACTGAGATATTTAACTTGTAACCTTTCATAATGTTATTTAAAAAAGAAGTGAGCCATTACAACTGGATAATGGGTATGCATAACAGTAAATAAACAAAGATTACAAATCATTGAAATATAGTAAATAATGATATAATAAGCAAATCATGAGTAAAAAACCAAGCACAACCACCTAGAGAAAGAAATTTTTTAACAAAATTTATAATTTTTTTGGTAATTTTTATATAATTAAGTGACAAAAATAGTAATAATAAATGAGAATAAGAGATGTACCGAACGTCCGAGAACAGCTTTAAGTAATAAGTACCAACAGGAATATATAAATGTATATAAATGTATGTAAAAATAAATGTTATTAGTGTATACAAGCGCTATGCAGCATTATACTACACTAACATAAATACAAATTCAAATGATATAGCGTAAAATAAATAAATAAAAAAAATACAATGTTATATTATTGAAAGTTCCAATGCGCTATGCAGCAATCAAAAACATTCAAAGGTATAAATGACTGTAAATAGATAAATAGAAAAAAAGAAAGAAAAATAAAATAATAAGCTCATATATGGACCATAAATAACCAGTGATATGATGTTTCGAAATGACTATATTATTATTACGTTAAATTTAGAAATTAATGACTTAAAGAATCTAATGAACTAGCATATTGCCCGTCACATGACGAGTTCAGTAAATTTTTAATTTTCCACAACTATAAAGTATTATATGAGGTAGGTTAAAAAAATGGTTTGTTTTTTGGTTGATAATTATGTTGTAGCAAAAGATAATTAATGATTAAATTTAAAATTATGAAATAGTACCTAATCTATTATTTAAGCCAAATATGAAAGAAAATTATTTACGAAATATCTAAGTTCAGCGGTAAAACGTATGAAAATGGTGCAGACGATATTTAAATAATTTAAAATAAGGAAAGATAAAATCAGATGATTAAAGAAATGGCGTCATAATACTAGAAAAAATTTTATTTTTACCAATTTATTAAGTAATAAGTTGATTCTTTAATCGTCTGTTCTTAAAATGGCTCCGTCGAACGATTGGAGATTGGTTAGGGTGCTTACCTTCAGTACTAGATTTCTTAGGTTCGAATCATACTGTGGCATGAACGTTCTTAGCCGTTCGGAATCGGCTTTAATCTGTAGGTCCCGGTCTCCTTAGCCCTCGTATTGCAAAACTGTAGACCTTAACACTCCAAAGAAAACCAAAACAAATCTTAAAATGGCTCTTGATATAATGGCATTAAACGCTTGAAAAGGGGTGAAGGAGTGGATTTCAAACGTTTTAAAGACGACAGTATTTTTTGCTGTGATATGAAGCATATTTATACCAACTTATTTTAGAATTGGATCTATAGTTTAGGAGAAGATAAACTTTGAATTTTGATAAACCTAACTCATCAAGAATCTAATATGGATGCCTTTATCCATGCTCAACTGCGTCATAAATTCGAGAACATACCGACAGATAACTTTGGCTATTATTTTATAGGGGATACTCTGTCAGATATACTATAAAAGAATATTTATTTTAAATCTACATGTTTTGTCATTTCTAGTTAAGACCAATTATACATTTGTAATTAATATTTGCTCAACATGGTACATAGTCTAGTGCGAATATATACAACACATTACGAAAGTTAAGTGGAAGCACAAAATGTAGTTCAGTTTCTTGGGTGTGGGTTTAAATTTGAAGATAGTATTCGAGTATGGATTAATAGAGAACGCTTCTTGTTTAAACAATCAATTAGTACGAGTCGTGTAAATTAATGTCTTAAAAATTTAAATTCGAAATGAGGGAAAAGCAAGACAGTTAATCCCTAAAAATATTTTTTTCAGTTTGACAATTTTTGTGTTAGGAATTTTAAATGATTCTGGTTCATCACTTTTAAATAATTCGTATTCAAATCTTTAGCGGATATCTAATATTCTATTTTTCAAAAAAAGTGGATATGAGATTTCTAAAAATAAGATTTAAAATTGCAATGTATTTTTACAAGTTACACAGGATTTAATACTGCGAAACAGAAAAAACAGTTTCTAAAACGTTGCATAACTTATTGTGTTAAATAAATAATATTTAATGTAAAAAGATTTAAGGTAAGATTAAATAAATAATATTAAGGTAAAGTCGATACCCAGTTATGTTTTAATGTAAATTTTAAATATGAAATTAAATTCAATTAGTTAGTATGTTGTAAACTAAAAGCATTTTTAAGTGCTGTTGTTGGACTACTCCTATATTTTCAAATAGTCTCATACTTTTTTATTAATGATTTTCTAGTATACTTTAGTGTCTTATATCAGTTATATTTATTGTATTAATATTTAGTTCAGCTTATTTATCATTCTTATATTTCGTGTATTATATATTTAGTGTTACCAGAAGTGTAAGCTAATAGCATTTTTACACCTGTAGCTGGATTAGTTTATTTTATCAAATAGTCTCATAGTTTTACATAAATGTTTTTCTAGTAGATTGTGTCTTATATTCAGTTATATTTATTATTATTTAGTTCAGCTTATTTATTATTCTTGTATTTTCTGTATTACATATTTAGTGTTACTAGAAGTGTACGCTAGAAACACTTATTAGTCCTATACTTGGACTACTCTATTTTATCAAATAGTCTCAAAGCTTTTCATAAATGATTTTCTATTACATTTTAGTGTCTTATTCAGTTATAGTTAGTTTATTATTATTTAGTTCAGTTTATTTATTATATAATTAGTGTATTATATAATTAGCGTTACTAGAAGTGTACGCTATAAACGTTTTTAAGTAATATAGTTGAACTACTTTTATTTTATCATATAGTCTCATAGTTTTTCATAAATGATTTTGTAGTAGACTTTAGTGTCTTATATTCAGTTATATTTATTATTATTTAGTTCCGTTTATTTATTTGTCTTATATTTAGTGTATTACATATTTATTATATTTATTATTATTTAGTTCAGCTTCTTTATTATTCTTATATTTAGTGTATTACATAATTAGTGTTACTAGAAGTGTACGCTAGAAGCATTTTAAGTTCTATAGTTGAACTACTCTATTTTATCAAATAGTCTCATAGTTTTTCATAAATGATTTTTTAGTAGATTTTAGTGTCTTATATTCACCTATATTTATTATTATTTAGTTCAGTTTATTTATTAGTCTTATATTTAGTTTATTACATATTTAGGGTTTATATAAGCATTTTAAACGACTATTGTTGACTAGTATTTTATGAAATAGTCTTGCACTTTTTCATAAGTTATTTTTTTGTAGATTTTGTATCTTATATTTAGTTATATTTCATTTATTCTCAATTAGATTTTTTTATTAACTGTTCTTATATGTAGTGTATTATATATTTAGTGTTACTAATAGTGCTAAAAACATTTTTAAGGACTATTGTTTTATTAATTCCAGTTATGAAATAGTCTCATAGTTTTTCATAAATGATTTTCTAGTACATTTTAGTGTCTTATATTCAGTTGTATTTATTATTATTTTGTTTAGTTTATTTATTATTCTTATATTTAGTGTATTATATATTTAGTGTTACTTGAAATATACACTAGAAGCATTTTTAAGAACTATTGTTGGAGTACTTTTATTTCATGAAATAGTCTCGCAGTTTTTATAAATTATTTCCTGGTAGGTTTTAGTGTCTTATATTCAATTATATTTATTTATTATTATTTAGTTTAGTTTATTTATATATAGTGTATTATATATTTAGTGTTACTGGAATACACTTGAATCATGTTTAAGGACTATTGCTGTATAACTCCTATTTTATCAAATAGTCTCGCAGTTTTTCATAAATTATTTCTTCTGAATTTAGTGTCTTATATTCAGTTATATTTTGTTTATTATTTAGTTAAGTTTATTTAATATTCTTATACGTAGTGCATTATATATTTAGTGTTACTAGAAGTATACACTAGAAGCATTTTCCAGGACTATTGCTATACTAATCCTATATAATCAAATAATCTCGCAGTTTTTCATAATTTTTTTTCTTGTAGATTTTAGTGTCTTACATTCAGCTACATTTAGTTAATTATTATTTAGTTTAGTTTATTTAATATTCATATATTTAGTGTTTAGTTTTATGTAAAGACATTATATATTTTCATTCTAAACAAATTTTTAATTTTAAAATTTAACAACTGAGATTCTTCAAATCTTGTACCCATAACTTCCAAATTTTCTGTTAGATTAAGATTTTATAGCACAGTTTCTAAAGTGAAAAAATGTATTAAAACCCAGATTTATCCATTAGAGAGAAAACTTTGGGAAATAAGTTGGATGTATTTTAAGTCGAAGACACTCCTTTAATTAATTTAATTAAGACATTTTGTGGCTGGGAAAATAGATTTGGTTTGGTTTGGTTTGGTTTTATAGGGTATTACTTTTTGCAACACGAGAATGAGACCACCTACTGCTTAAACAATTCCGAACGGCTACGAGATAGCCATAGTGATTCAAACCCACGAACTCCGGTTAAGGCCAGATAACTAATAGATTTTCGGCCGAAAACAGATTTGAAAGATTTAGAATGGGAGAGAGGAGAATTATTATGTGATATTAAAGTGTAATAATTTGTATATATTACATAATAATATATATGTAATATATACATATATATACATATATATATATATATATAAATATATATATATATATATATATATATATATAATATATATATATATATGTATGTATGTATATATGTATGTAATGTATGTATGTGTATGTGTAATCGACAGGGAGACAAACTGGCTCCAAAAATTTACACTTGAAAACCAATTTAAAATGCAATTATTATTTTCTCAGCCCGGGCATACTGGGCTGCAAAGAGTCCCGCTAAGCATCTGTCCCTGAGAAACACACCAATCGTCGTGGCCGAAAGTAATATTTATTTCATCTTTTTAAAAAAGCACAAAATCCAGAGGCATCTTAACCGAACGGTGTTAAAACGCTCTCTCTAATGCCAACCTTTTGCGAGAAACGGCCAAATACCATATGGGGTTTTAGTGTCGTGGGAAAATACTGAGGTAACAGTTAATTGCTTAGAGAGAGTAACCTTTGATTAGAGACATCTGCCAAATTGTGGCTTTCCAGATGACTATTATTGCTGGTCGTTCTAGATTTTTCGTGGGAGAGTTATTACTTTCTACTTAAAATGCCAGCTATAACATTTTTTGCTTTGTGAATCAAAGATAGATTTCCTGGCTTATGCTGAAGGAATGAAAACATCCTCGTTCAAATTGGATGGCTGTGAAAATATGGATAATATAAAGAGGAGAAATTAAGATTTAAAATAGTGAATGGGAAAAAAGGGATAATTTAGAATAGGCTTTATGGCATAGATAATGATATTATTACAGATCCCCCCCCCCGAAAAAAAGGGAAAATCATTTCGTTGAAGGGTGACATTTTCTCAGTACAAACATAATGCACAAATTTAACTATCAAATTATATAAACTGTATCTAAATTACAATATGACATCATAAATTTAGTATAGAGGAGTCACAATCTTTCTCTGACATGGTGCAGAATTGGGGGCATCAGGATTGCAGAGTCAAAAGGTTGGTCCGTAATCCATCATAAAGTGATTCCACACAGAACTCAAAGCAAAATTTCTCAAATTAAAATCATTCCTATGACTCTGCTGCAGTATCAGAAAATGAGTAATTATTATTATGTAAACAAATAAACAGTAAGTAAATAATATTGTAGTGAATAGAGTAAACCTTGTGAAAATACAAAACAGACGAATTGAAATAGTTGTACAGTACAGAAGTTCAAAACTTGAAACATTATGTAATTTACTATGAAATTTTCAAACAAATCAACTCTTTTGGCCTTATCTGGTTTAACTCAACAGTAAAATTTATCAAAACTTATTTAATTCAACAACTTGGATGTAGACAACATGACTGTCCTGCGTGGTGACGAACGTGACAATTTGTTAGTGACCTTGAGGGTGCTTAAAACTGTGGACAAGATCAGGAGTAACCTGTGACAACTCAGAGTTAGTCCTAACCTGGCCAACCTTTTAATTTGAATTTTGATTAAAGTTTGTATAAAATCTTAATATATTTATTAATTAAGTCCAAGGATCGTTTGATCGACAAACTCCCAACGTCCTGATCAGCGTTCAGTCATTTTCAGTATGGAGTGTAAAATCCAAACAATTCCATAGCTTGTAAAAATGTCACGGAAAACAGGCCCAGTTTTTTGACGAACAGCGGATTAAATCGCTCATGGTCTAAAGGGGGTGAAAATTCAAGAACGAAAAGAGACTC
>CM063497.1:72834421-72886921 GCA_032207245.1 Pardosa pseudoannulata | reverse complement strand
AATCTGTGGAATATCCCTTACTTGAAAATATATTTAACGGTGCCTTGCAAGTGTTCGCCGTTAACCTTCCCAAAGACGTTGCCTCCGCCCATCTGGTATGCTGCTCTACCAACCATAAGATGTATTTATGGTCTTTAATGTTAGCAGAGTCAATCGATTTCAATGCCTCAACATTTACCCCTTGGAATGAAAACTCCAGTCTCGCCAATGTTCTCCTAAACCCCCCATGTACTCCGAACACGGAATTGAGGGCGAGCCCTAATCCTTCCATGTGTATCGAACCAAGCCGAATAAGTTGACCAACGTCTTCTTTCACTCTTCCTTTAGGGTACCGGAACCTTTCCGAAAAGAGAAAATTCCTCTTTCGAAATTCTCCCACCTCCCAAAATTTCGTCAGCTCCGCGCACATCTCTTGGTCCCTGAAATTTTCCTCTGATTCGATGAGTTCGCCTTTCACTGGCGCCTTTTCCCCCGTGTAACCCCCTGGCATTTTCTCTCCCTCAGAGAGCGAAACCAGGTTTTCCTCCCCCCTCGGAGTGACCCTCGGATTACTAGTTAGGGAATAACTAGGTCTTGCCAATCCCGTCTCCTCCGAGAAATCCCTACGGATATCCTTGCTCCCAATGGGCGAGCCCTTGGGATAGTCTTTTCGCTGTCCCCCGTTTCCTGAGAAAAATCCCTGTTCGGTTGCTTTTCCGCGTGACCCCGGGTATCGGGTTCCTGCCTCGCTTCGCACATGCTGGGGGGAGACTTAGGATTAACCGTTCCTCTGCCCCCTTTCTCCTGAGGAAAATCCATATCAACATTTTCTTTCCTCGTTTCCTTGACCGGACTGGGGTGAGTTTCTGAGTAAACTGTTTCGTTCTCCATTTTCTTCAGATAAAAAGCTCTCCGAAACATATCGTTCCCGGCCTTCGTGATTTCTATTCTCAAACGTATATCTGCCAGTTCCTGAGCTCTCATTTGCTCTCTGCATATCTTGCGTTCCTCCTACTCCCTTTCCTCTATGATCCCTTCGAGCAAAACCCGAGCAGTGTCCTCGTCATAATCCTCGCTTCCTTCTATGATTTTTCTAAGCTGTGTTTTGGTCATCCCTCCCGACTCTTCATTTCCCATCTCCAGTGCCAGCTGCACAAGATCTGCTTTTCTAGCCCTGATCAAAAAAGCCATTTTAATAGTAAAATGCTTATCTACCCCGCAGCTACGCGAGAATAATTCTAAAGCATCAACATCAGCAAATACACTTAAAAAATCACACCCTACCTTCTTTGGCAGAATTAACCATTATACAAAAGAAAAACAGGATATTGAAGAGCATAGATACCAGTATTAACATTAAATACATGCACAACACAATGAAATATTAAATTGCGCAAAAATAAACACAACAAACAGAAACCCGAAGCCTGAACCGAACAAAACATTTCCTAATTCGCGCGCGACCCTTTGCACCGAATTAAATTAGCCATGTGAAAAACAGGGAAGAAAACGAGCACAGTTCATATGCCTACCTTTTCAGACGATCATCACTCGAAACCAAAATGGACCCTCGTCGGCCCGTCGTCTTCTTTCCCGAATACTCCTCACAGCTCCCCAACGGGATTGCGTCTCCTGCTCCCCGGGCGCTCCTTGGCCGATGTCTCTGTCACAGTTGCCGCATCCAGCGTACTACCGCGACGTTGCCAATTGCGTCTCCTGCTCCCTGGGTGCTCCTTGGCCGATAACTCTGTTCCAGTTGCCGCATCCAGGGGACTTCCGGGACGTTTCCGACGATACACTCCTGGGTCACTAGGTCGTTCTCGCAGTTGCTGATATCTCCAGTTTCTCGCCGTTGTCACCAACTTCCGAAGTTACCCTTTTCCGCATCCAGGTGACATACCCCACTCCTGACACCACGTATTGTAAAGCACCCACTTTCTGGTGCGCTATGTTAGAGTGGGATCTGCCCACCTACTTTACTGTGGCAGGTATGTTCGTGCACTGTCGCTGGGATGCATAACCCAAAATAATTTCTCGGAAATTTGGACGGACGAAACACATTTTATTTTGAAAATTTAAAACAAAATTAAAGAAAATCAAATATCATAGTGAGTCTCAGAGCCAGTCTTAGCCAGATTTTTATAACCAAGCGTCGTCTTTCCTCACATCAGCAGTGAGAGATGTTTCTCGACCGCCGGTTCTATCTCGACTCTCTTCGCTGAACTCCAACTGCCCTCCTTAGATCTCTCAATTCTTCGGGTGGGGGTTTTCTAGAAACTTTAGCCCTACCGAAAAGAGCACATCCTCCTTCTCCAAGGCCCAGCGAAAAATAATCAACGACACCGAAAATACTTATCAACCCCCCTTTTGCCGACCGGCTTCTTACTTTTCCTAAGAAACGCCGAGTGGAAGGGGTCAAATGGGGCGATTCTGCCGAAATCATCAAAGGCACACCTTGTCTTGGGTGCACATTCCATACACACGGTATCTCAAAATTTTTGGGATTGATCAATATCGAATTAATCTAATATGACTATTTATATCGGCAGATTAAAAGAAGAAATATTTTGTTATGCTCTAATCTTTCATTACGGTAGCAAAAGGAACGGAAGTTACACGCTGCAAGTAACGCAGTTGCGGAAATTCCCTTCTCACCTGTTGTTTTTTCCCCTTCGATACTTTTTTTGTTGTTATACTAACGAGAACAGCGGCTCTGCGCGGTCTAAATATTCAAGGTTGCCAGAATTTTCACCTAGTCTCTTCTTTCTACCTTTCATCCGCACTTGCGTACGGCAGCGATAATGAACGTACGTTTAGTTGAAGCAGTCAGTAAAATAACAAATCGTACGCAATTCTTGCTCGTATCTTTGGACTGATTGCTTGCCTCCATTGAAGATTTCATTTCATCGGTGCAGGAGCAGTCAACAAAGTAACAAGCCATACCTGGAAGACATTAACCTTGCTTTTGCATCGGATACTTTAGGTTTGATTACTTTTGTATGACTTGAATTTTGTAGTAATCAACAGACGAACAATTCGTAAGTAGGAAATGGCAATCGAAATTCCTTCTAATGTCTGATTATTCGATTAAATTCACTAGTTGAGTTAGCAGTAAATATATATAAGAAGTTCTAATTACCCAATTTTACCATTTAACACGAACAGTATACTTGCCTCAGTTAGGGTACTAAATTTTGGAGACAAAGGACTTGAAGATGTCACAAAAAACATTGTTGAGTGGACTTGTTCTCATCTTGTTGTTGTCCACAGCTCGGACTTACCGGGTAGGAATCGATGATGCACTCGGAAAGTTCTTGGGGACCCTGGAACGTTACGCCAACACTGTGAATGACGTTGTGTTCTTACTAGATCAATCACTCAGTATCGGGGAAGATAGGTTTCCCCAGGTGAAGTTGTTCGCGAAACTGACTGCCCAGAGGCTGTCAGTGTCAGCCGAGCACAGCAGAATAGCAGTGGTAACTTTTAACAAGGACATTATAACGCACATCGATTATATCAAGAATCCATATGGTAACAACATGTGCACACTGCTGAAATCGATTGATGACATCGGGCGTCTCGCTTTGTATACCCACACAGATAAGGCAATGAAAGAAGCAGAGAGGATTTTGACTCAAGCACGCCCTAACTCAAACAGGTAAGATTATTAAACTACGTTAATTTCATACGTTAGAATACAGTAAACATTCTATTTGTAAATATACTTGATTAAGGAACATATTTAACACATTGTGTGTGGGTACATTTCGCAGCGGAATTGTACCGTGAACGGGCGTTTTGCGCGTATATTTAGTTATTCTGTTAAATCTCAATAGATAGAAAATTATTTCATTTTTTAACCATTTTTTCGTATTTTATATTAAACTATATAAACAAATATATAAACAGAAATATATAAATAACAACCATTAGGTTTTTTTGTAATCAAAAAATATATTTTTTAGCGGATGAATTTATAAGAGTATTGTAAATATGAAAAACCAAATAGAAATAGTAGTATATAATTTTAATTTTTTCGAATTATGTTATACATCAACATTTTTACATTATAAAAAAATAAAAAGAGCTATCATAAAACTAATAATGTAAAGACTAGTTTTTATTTATCTAATTATTTCTAGTATCTATGTAGTAGACAAGAACATTCGGCTTCGTTTATCTTTATATACCGTTATTTTTGTACCCAGAAACAAACCATGTTTTACACTAACCCGTACTAGTACGTGACTCGCGCTCAAGTTTCAATCGCCAGAAAACGTAATAGTAGGTGCCCCGCATACAATATGTTAAGTAGATTGTACTGAGGATGTATTTAAGCCTAAGCAAGTGTTTGCCACTCAGACATAAACGAAGGATAGGATTGTGGCGCCAATGGATTTCTGTGTCTCACTGTGGGTCTGACTTTCGCCGACATTCTATTGTGTGTAATTGAATTTCCTTTTATTGTCAATTAGATTTAGCGACAAATATATAAATAATAACCATAAGATTTTGTAAAAAAAATTTTGTGGACAAATTTATAATAGTATATATATATATATATATATATATATATATATATATATATATATATATATATATATATATATATATATATATATATATATATATATATATTGTAACGTACTGGAAATAAAGTAGGCGAGGCCTTCAATGAAACAGGCTAGAATTTTAGGTATTCTTGACTAAAAATTTTATTCAATAGAATAAACTATGTACAGCTATGTACAAATTCAGTAGATGATATCATTCAGGGATCTCGTCCAGAGATAATATGCACACACAAGGATGCGTGGGATACCGGAACAGTATGGCTAGGGCTTGCAATCACAAGAGTTGGAAACTAATTAGTGCCGGGACTAATGCTGACACGATCACTCCGTCTGTCGATTAGCACGGTTGGCTTTCACAGCAAGTTCGGAGGGTCCGAGTGCGTATCAAGCTGGGATTCGTGAAGAAAACACAGAATGCAAGTCGATCCAAAATTAGAGTGCAAAGTCACTCTCGGCGGTCTACTTCTATGCAAGAAGTTAACTAACAATCAGCCGATAACGGGAAAGGAATTCCCAAGTCGAATGTCGACTATCTAGCAACAGAGACGCTGGCGGTCTCTAAAAAAAAAAAAAAAAACTCCAGACACGGAGATACGAGCAGTTCTCGAGCGACCAGGCTCTAGCAGGTAGAAGCCTCGAGAGAAGAACAAAAAGCCTCCGTTCTAGTCCTGTCCCTTCTTTTATATCCCGCACTCGCTTCTTTTCTCGGTCCTTCGAGAAACTTCCCGAACCAGGGTGACGTAATCTTGTGGTCACTCCCAAGCCTTCGATCAGCTGTACTGTTCCCAGATGGGGAAAGCATCTCCAGCGACTTAATCAACCTAATGGTCTCTTTTTGTAACCGCTAATGGGCGGCAAGGTGCATTTTAATCATTATATATTTTCCTCCACAAAGTCGTTCCATTCAGGAGGTTTACAATGGCCAGACGGTGCGGAGCCGGCAACGAACAGTTTTCAATTACGGTGCTTAAACCACCTGGTCCTATTCGAGGCTAATCGCGAGTCCACGACGAAAGGTTACCTTTGGTCTCCTCGTTCTTTTTGGGGTCATGTAACGGATCGTTACAATATATATATATATATATATATATATATATATATGCATATATATATATATATATATATATATATATATATATATATATGTGTGTGTGTGTGTGTGTGTGTGTGTGTTATATAATATTATATATATGTATATATGTATATATCTGTGTGTTTGTGTAATCGACGGTAAAACAAGCTGGCCCCAAAAATTACACTTGAAACCCAATTTAAATTTCCCCTATTGTTTTCTCAGCCCGGGCATACTGGGATGCCAAGTGTTCCGCTAAATTTCTGTCCTGAAAAATCATATCAGTCGTCGTGGGCAAACGTAAATCTATTTCCTCTTCTCAAAATAGCACAAAATCCAGAGGCATCTGAACCGAACGGTGTCAAAACGCTCTCTCTAATGCCAATCTTTTGCGAGAAATAATCAAGTACCATATGGAGTTTTAGTATCGTGTTAAAATGCTGAGGCAAGAGTTAATTGTTTATAGAGAGTAACATTTGATTAGAGACATCTGCCAAAGTGTGGCGTTCCAGATGACTATTATTGCTGATCGTTACAGATTTTTCGTGGGAGAATTATTACTTTCTAATTAAAATGCCAGCTATTTCATTTTTTGCTTTGAGAATCAAAGAAAGAATTTCTGGCTTATTCTGAAGGAATGAAAACATCCTCGTTCAAATTGGATGGCTGTGAAAATATGGATAATATAAAGAGGAGAAATTAAGATTTAAAATAGTGAATGTTAAAAAGGGATAATTTTGAATAGGCTTTAGGCCATAGATAATGGTATTTTTACAGATCCCCCGGAAAAAAGGGAAAATCGTCTCGCTGAAGGGTGACATTTTCTCAGTACAAACATAATGCACAAATTTAACTATCAAATTATATAAACTGTATCTAAATTACAATATGACATCATAAATTTAGTGGAGAAGAGTCACAATCTTTCTTGACATGGTGTGAGAATTGGGGACATCAGGATTGCAGAGTCAAAAGCTTGGTCCGTAATCCATCATAAAGTAATTCCACACAGAACTCAAAGTAAAATTTCTCAACTTAAAATCATTCCTTTGACTCTGCTGCACCATCAGAAAATGAGTAATTATTATTATATAAACAAATGAACAGTAAGTAAATAATATTGTAGTGAATAGAGTAAACCTTGTGAAAATACAAAACAGACGAATTGAAATAGTTGTACAGTACAGAAGTTCAAAACATGAATCAACACTTTTGGCCTTCTCTGTTTTAACTTAACAGTAAAATTTATTTAATTTAAAATGTATTAAATTCCGCAACTTGGATATAGAAAACATGGCTGTCCTGCTCTGTGACCAACGTGACAATTTGTTAGTGACCTCGAGGATGCTCAAAACTGTGGACAAGATCAGGAGTAACCTGTGACAACTCATAGTTAGCCCTAACCTAGCCAGTCTCATAATTTGAATTTTGATTAAATTTTGTATAAAATCTTGAAACATTTATTAATTAGGTCCAAGGATCGGTGGGTCGACAAACTCCCAACGTCCTGATCAGCATTCAGTCATTTTCAGTATGGAGCATAAAATCCAAATAATTCCATATCTTGTAAAAATGTCTTGGAGAAAGAGGCCCAGTCTTTAGACGAACTATGGTCTCATGTTCTAAAGCAGGGATAGGCAACGCGGCGCCCCCGAACGATTTTTAATGCGCCCTCGCTGGACTAACGTAAATGTATGATAGCCAGAGCGATTTACTTACTGTCAAACGGCGATATCCAGCAAGTAGTCAGTTGAGTTTAGGAATGTGCATAGATTAGAAGTTTGCTTACCTTGAGCGTATCTAATAACACGCACGTATTTTTTGTTAGTGTGTGATCGTATTTGAATAGACTACGCGTAGACCGTGCATTTAAAACTACCAAGTAATCCGAAATAATTCTTCTCTTTCAAAACCCTTCATGGATAAATGTAAAAGAAAAAGAACATATTATTTTAACGATGAATGTGGAACATCTATATTGTTTCGTTGATTACAAAGGGAAGTGTATTTGTTTGTTGTGTAATAATAGTGTTGCGATTCCCAGGAAAGGTAATATTGAACGACATTTTAAGACCGTTCATATCAATTTTGATAATGACTATCCAATGAATTCTGAAATTAGAAGAAAAAAATTATTTCTTCAAAATCTTGAATAACTAACCAGCAAAGTTTTTTAACTAAACCACTGCAACAACATAAAGCAGCAACGATCGCGTCATATAAAATATCGCATTTGCTAGCTAAGCATAAAAAACCATTTACAAATGGAGAATTGGTGAAAGGAGCCATGCTGCTGATTGACGTTTTGAAGAATTTAAAAATAAAAAAAATAGTTTCAGCTATAAACACGTTGCAATTATCAGCACGAACTGTTACTAGAAGAATTGAGTAATTGCGGAGAATTTGGAGGCAGAATTTGCAGATGATATGGAAAATTGTATTTTCTTTTCGCTACAGATGGATGAATCGACAGACGTGACAAATATATAACAATTAGCAATTTGCGTGAAGATGGTATTTTCTGATTTTACAACAAAAGAAGAATTCATTAAAGTTCTGCCATTAAAGGGAAGCACCAGAGGAGAAGATATCTTTTCTACTTTTAAAAAGTATATAACAGATGTAAAATTACCTGTACAAAAGTTATCGTCAATTACAACAGACGGGCACCAGCGATGACTGCTAAGAAAAAAGGATTTATTGCCTTATGTAGACAGGATTCCTTATTCCCTAAATTTATTTCTTATCATTGCCTCATACATCAGGAAATGTTATGCGCAAAAACAATCGGTTTTCAACACGTATTTACGATAGTAACAAAAATTATTAATTCCATAAGATCGGGAGCTATGCAACACAGATAGTTTAAATTACTTTTAGAAGATGAGGACGTTCAGTTCACAGATCTTCTTTTACATACTGAAGTGAGGTGGCTGAGCAGAGATAAAATACTTGAGCGGTTTATCATGCTTTTGCCACAAATAAAGGAATTTATTGCATCAAGAGGCGAATTTTACGAGCAATTAGAAAATAAGGATTGGCTAATCGACCTCGGATTTCTGACAGATATAACGGCAAAGTTGAATGAATTAAATTTAAAAATACAAGGGAAAAATCAGCATATCGCTGACATGATTAGTGCAGTAAATGCATTCAAATGCAAGTTAGTGTTGTTGAAATCCCATCTACTGAAAAAATCATTATCACATTTCCCAAATATAAAATATACTGTT
The DNA here is from genome assembly GCA_032207245.1 of Pardosa pseudoannulata. Taxonomy (NCBI): domain Eukaryota; kingdom Metazoa; phylum Arthropoda; class Arachnida; order Araneae; family Lycosidae; genus Pardosa; species Pardosa pseudoannulata. The sequence goes on along the minus strand of CM063497.1, from coordinate 72,878,063 downwards.
GAGAGTTTAAATTTGAATAATGAAAATTTTACTGATAGATCCTATTTAGAAATAATAGATAAGCTAATAGAAGAGTTTTCTTCTAAATTTGAAGATTTTGCACCATTAGAACACGTTCTAAGATTTTTCATAAATCCATTCAATGTTACTGAAGATGATGTCCTTGTAATAGTTTCAGTGTATTTCGAGCTTCATAATATCGAAGACCTAGAATTAGAAATAATAAACTTGCAAAGTGATATTATTTTAAAAGCGCGTAGTAATGATAAAATGTTTTGGAACTTGGTCGATGAAAATAAGTATCCCATCTTAAATGTGGGCTAAAAATTTATTCATATTGTGCAACAACATACAATTGCGAGTCTTTGTTCTCAAATATGAAATATTTGAAATCAAAATACCGAACAAAGCTTAATGACTGACATTTAGATAATTGTTTAAGGGCCGAGATATCTAAATATATCCCCAATTATAAGAAATTAGCTGAAAATATGGACACCCAAGTTTCACACTGAATTATATGTATCATTATGTATGACACCAACAAAATAAAGTTATAAAAAATATCTTTTTTTAATGCCTATTTATACCTGTTGATTATCTGTAAAATATGCGCCCTCGGGGATTTTCAAATTTAGTATTGCGCTCTTAAGGACAAACAGGCTGCCGACCCCTGGTCTAAAGGGTATGAAAATGCAAGAACGACAACAGACTCACTCAAATACCTATCCCTTGACTCTGCAAAAAGGATCCGGACAAAAAATTAAAAAAATTAACTCCAACTGAGAAACTAACAAACATTAAAAATTAAAAAGTTGAAAAAATTAATTTAAAATTTCATTATTAATGAATGTGCCATACATGCTGCCATATGATGAGTAATATAAATCAGTAATTCATCAAAGTTTTCTTATAGTTTTTTAATAAATGTTAAAAAATTTATAAATATTTAGAATTTGATAAAAAAACTGAAAATGGATGGTCATCTTTAACCAAAGCTTCTCAGCGCACTTCTTTTCGTTTTGGTTTCCTTTCAGGTTTAAAAAACACGTATCAGTTCAAAATTTTATGAAGTTGAAAAAAATTAATTTAAAATTTCAGTATCAATCGATGTGCCATATAAGCAGCTATATGACTAGTAATAAAACTCAGTAATTCATGTAATTTTTATTTAGATTTTTAAAAAAATGTTCGGAAATTTTTAAATATTTAGAATTTGATTAAAAAAAACTGAAAATGGATTTTTTAATGGTTTAATGATTATATTTATCTAAGGCTTCACACTGCACTTTTTTTGTTTTGGTTTACGTTCTGGTTTAAATAACACGTGTCAATTATAAAGTTGAAAAAAATTAATTTAAAATTTCAATATCAATCAATGTGCCATACAAGTATCAATATGACGAGTAATATAACTGAGTAATTCATGAAATTTTTATTATAGTTTCTTAATAAATATTCGGAAATTTTTTAAATACTTAGAATTCGATAAAAACTGAAAATAGATTTTTTTTAATGGTTTAATGGTCATATTTAACCAAGGCTTCGCACCACACTTCTTTTCGTTTTGGTTTCGTTTCAGGTTTAAATAACACGTATCAGTTGAAAATTTTATAAAGTTGAAAAAAATTAATTTAAAATTTCAGTATCAATCAATGTGCCATACAAGCAGCTATATGACTAGTAATAAATGATTAGTACTCAGTAATTCGTGTAAATTTTATTTAGTTTCATAATAAATGTTCGGAAATTTTTAAATATATAGAATTTGATAAAAACTTAAAATGAATTTTTAATGGTTTCATGGTAATGTTTAACTAAGGTTTCGCACTGCACTTTTTTTCGTTTTGGTTTAGCTTGGTTTGGTTTGGAGTGCTACGGTCTATTTTTTGCAACACGAGGGCTAATGAGACCGGGACCTACAGCTTAAAGCCGATTCCGAACGGCTACGAACATCCATGCTATAGTGGGATTCGAACCCACGAACTCTGGTACCGAAGGCCAGCACCCTAAACAATCGGCCATCGTTCAGCTCCGTTTTGTTTTAAAAAACAGGTCTCAATTCTAAAATTATAAAGTTGAAAAATATTAAATTAAAATTTCAGTATTAATCAATATGCCATACAAGCAGCCATATGAAGAGTAATATAACTCAATAATTAGTGAAATATTTATTACAGTTTCTTAATAAATGTTCAGAAATTTTTAAATATTTAAAATTTGATAAGAAACTTAAAATGGAATTTTTAATGGTTTAATGATTATGTTTAACCAAGGTTTCGCACAGTTTTTTTTTCGTTTATATTTCCGTTCTGGTTTAAATAACACATGCCAATTCTAAAATTATAAAGTTAAAAAAAATTAATTTTAAAATTTCAGTATCAATGTGCAATACAAGCAGTAATGTAATACTAGTAATATAGTACTAGTATTATAGTACTAGTAATATAACTCAGTAATTCGTGAAATTTTTATTATAGTTTCTTAAATCATGTTTGATAATTTTTAAATATTTAGAATTTCATAAAAATATATTTTTTTTAATGTATGTTTAAATATTGCACAACAATTTTTCTTTGTTATCTGTTCTGGTTTTTGGAGTATATAATTATTTGTAACACGATTAATATCAGCTTAAAGAATTCCGAATACAAACATAAATGCCATGTATTCGAATGAAATCGTACCGAAGGCCAATATATATGTCGGTATTGTGTTTAAATATTTATAAATAATATATTATATATATATATTATATATATATATATATATATATATATATATTTATATATATATATAATATATATATGTATGTATATATGTATATATATATATGTATGTATATATGTATATATATATATATATATATATATATATATATATATATATTATATATATGTATGTATGTATATATGTATATTATATATATATGTATGTATATATGTATTAATATATATGTATGTATGTATATATTATATATTATAATATGTATGTATATATATTTGTAGTTATGTATATATATATGTATATATATATATATATATATATGTATATATATATATATATATATATATATATATATATATATATATATATATATGTATATATATATATATGTATATAAATATATATATATATATATTAATATATATATATAATATATATATATATATATAATATATATTATATATATATATATATGTATGTAAATTTTTTATAAAATTATAAAATTTAACAGCTATAAGTAATGGAATGCATCTTCATATTCAAGAATCTAAAAGTCTAATTTTAAACTTATTTCAGAGCAGCAACATACATTTTTTACAATATAAAATAATAATTTAATGAACACAAGTACAACAGAATGACAACAAGAATTTTTCCACAACAAAAACAATACTAGCGAATTAACTGCAATATCAGCAAAACACAACACATGTGTTTTATGTACACTATATATATATAATATATATAATATATATAAATTATATATTATATATATTCCTAAAAAATAGCTTAATTTTATGTGTGCTTTTGTAAAAAAATAAAATTCTAAATAAAACAAAAAATATAACTATCAAAATTTAGACGATTTTATTATATTTTTTAATTGATACACTATGTGAATTGATACAATTCACCATCATACACAATAAGTGAGTAGACATCGGTGATCAACGGCATTGATATTCATTGCCAAAATCGCATTTAACAAATGAACATTTAACTGACTCAAATGTACCATCTACTAGTAGTTTCACGCAGAACTAAAAGAGTAAAGCACTAGTGAACTTCAAAATTTAAAATAGATATACAATGTACACAATGTGCGTAATTACGATAATTATGTTGTTGACAATAAATCAGAAAATATTGATAAGTTGGCTACAGTAACAAAACGACTGAAGATATATCAAATGGAAATAAACCGATGTTTTTATTTTAGGTTTATTTCGTACCATCCAAAATAACGGTTTCTTCCGGTTTTGAAATTTTCGTTAATTTCCGACTCGAAGTCCTGTCTTTAACCAAACAGTATGCGATTCTCTTTAAATTACATCTGTAATTTTAACTCTTTGACAGTTTCATTTTTTTCAGAATTTGGTCAAAAAATGTCACGTTTTTTATTGCATTTTTTGTTCATTTTACATTTTTAAGTAAAGATATGTTATTAAACTTAACATTTCTAATATTTATCAGCATTTATTGCAATTTTTTTTCTTTCTATGAAAGCATCATAGAACTGAAGTTTACCTTTAGTCTCATCGATATCCAAGTTAATTTTTGGAATTCCAGTGAAAGCAAATCTAGGAGGCGGATTCGAAGGATTATCACAATTAATTTTAAAAAATTGTCTTGCTTGACTGATTCCATCTGTACTACTATCAGAGTCACTACTATCCAGGTCATTTAGTAAACTTTCGCTACTATCATTTACAGTTATTCAGTTTCTGACTCCAAGTCACAGTTCGAATCACAAGAAATTAGCTCAATACGCTTTGAATTATGCTTTATTTAAAAGTAAAAATTTATTATTCAACACTTACCTCAATAAAATTATCAGGCGGTTAGCAAAATATAACCAGAATGCTATACACTGAAATATAATAATTCGTCTTCTGATACAAAACAGGCGAAAAAACCCGCGCTTTTGAACCAATCAGAGTAGAAAATACAATAAACTGCAAACTATCATTTACTGGTCATATTTATGAATAATTCGTTAATAAAATTGGAAAAAATACGGCAGAAACAGTGCAAGCGAAATAGAAATCAGATTGCCCGTACGACGTACGGGCAAATCAGTAAAGACCCGAAAGCTGTGCCCGCACGGCGTACGGGCAAAGCTAATATCACATTTCATAAATAATCTTAGAAAAATATGAACAATTCATGATATCCAAAAATTTTTGGGATTGATCAATATCGAATTAATCTAATATGACAATTTATATCGGCAGATTAAAAGAAATATTTCGATATGCGCTAATCTTTCATTACGGTGGCAAAAAGAACGGAAATTACACGCTGCAAGTAACGCAGTTGGGGAAATTCCCTTCCTCTCCTGTTGTTTTTCCCCTGCGATACTTTTTTTTGTTGTTGTTATACTAACGATAACAGCGGCTCTGCGCGGTCTAAGTATTCAAGGTTGCCAGAATTTTAACTCAGTCTCTTTCTCCCTCTCATCCGCATTTGCGTTCGGCAGCGATGAATGAACGTACGTTTAGTTGAAGCAGTCAGTAAAATAACGAATCGAACGCAATTCTTACTTGTATCTGCGGGCTGATTACTTGCCTCCTTTGAAGATTTCATTGACGACCGCAGTGCAGGAGCAGTCAACAAAGTAACAAGTCATACCTGGAAGGCGTGAACCTTGCTTTTGCATCGGATACTTTAGGTTTGATTACTTTTGTATGACTTGAATTTTGTAATAATCAACATACGAACAATTCGTAAGTAGAAAATGACAATCGAAATTCCTTCTAATGTCTGATTATTCGATTTAATTCGCTAGTTGAGTTATCGCGTAAAGAAATATAAGAAGTTCTAATTACCCAGTTTTACCATTTAACACAAACAGTATACGTGCCTCAGTTAGACTACTAAATTTTGGAGACAAAGGACTTGAAGATGTCACAAAAAACACTGTTGAGTGGACTTGTTCTCATCTTGTTGTTGTCCACAGCTCGGACTGACCGCATAGGAATCGATGATGCACTCGGAAAGTTCTTGGGAACCCTGGAACGTTACGCCAACACTGTGAATGATGTCGTGTTCTTACTAGATGAATCAGGCAGTATCGGGGCAGATAAGTTTCCCCAGGTGAAGTTGTTCGCGAAACTGACTGCCCAGAGGCTGTCAGTCTCAGCCGAGCACAGCAGAATAGCTGTGGTAACTTTTGCCACGGACACTATAACTCACATCGATTATATCAAGAATCCTTATGGTAACAACATGTGCACACTGCTGAAGTCGATTGATGACATCGGGTACGTCGCCTTGTGGACCCATACAGATAAGGCGATGAAAGAAGCAGAGAGGATTTTGGCCCAAGCACGCCCTAATTCGAACAAGTAAGAATATTAAACTATATTAATTCTATACTTTAGAATACAGTCAAAATCTACTTGTAAACAGACTTGATTAAGGAACAAATTTAATATATTGTGTGCGGGTACATTTCTTAGCGGACGTTTTGCGCGTAAATTTAGTTATTCAGTTAAATCTCAATAGATAGAAAATTATTTAATTTTTTTAACCAACTTTTCGTATTTTATATTGAAATATATAAACAAATATATAAGCAGAAATATATAAATAACAACCATAAGATTGTTGTAATCAAAAAATATATTTTTAGTGGATAAATTTATAATAGTATCGTAAATATGAAAAATCAAATAGAAATAGTAATATATAGTTTTAATTTTTTCGAATTATGTTATATATAAACATTTTTACATTATAAAAAATGAAAAGAGCAATCATAAAACTAATAATGTAAAAACTAGTTTTTATTTGTCTAAATTTTTTCAGAATCTATGTAGTAGACAAGAACATTCGGCTTCGTTTTCCTGTATATACCGTTATTTTTGTATCCACAAACAAACCATGTTGTTACACTAACCCGTACTAGTACGTGTCCCGCGCTCAAGTATCAGTATCTATGTAGTAGACAAGAACATTCGGCTTCGTTTTCCTGTATATACCGTTATTTTTGTATCCACAAACAAACCATGTTGTTACACTAACCCGTACTAGTGCGTGAAACGCGCTTAAGTATCAGTCGTCAGAAATCGTAATAGTAAGTGTCCCGCATACAATGTGTTAAGTGATTTGTACGGAGGCTATATTTAAGCCTAAGCAAGTGTTTGTCACACGAACATAAATGAAGGATAAGATTCTGGCCAGTGGATTTCTGTGTCTGACCGTTTGTCTGGATTTCGGCGACATTCTATTGTGTGTAATTGAATTTTCTTTTATCGTGAGTTAGTTTTTAAGCAACAAATATATAAATAGAAATATATAAATAATAACCATAAGATTTTGTAAAAAAAAATATTTTTATTGAATGAATTTATAATAGTGTCCTAAATATGAACAATCAAATAGAAATAGTATTATATAGTTTTAATTTTTTCGAATTATGTTATATATAAACATTTTTACATTATAAAAGAATGAAAAGAGCAATCACAAAACTAATACCGTAAAAACTAGTTTTTATTTGTGTAAATATTTCCAGAATCTTATGTAGTGGAAAAGAACATTCGGCTTCGTTTTCCTGTATATACTGTTACTTTCGTACCCCAAAACAAACCATGTTGTTACACTAACCCGTACTAGTACGTGTCCCGCGCTCAAGTATCAGTATCTATGTAGTGGACAAGAACATTCGGCTTGGTTTTTGTGTATATACCGTTATATTTGTATCCACAAACAAACACTTTTGATACACTAACTCGTACTAGTACGTGACCCTGCTCCCAAGTATCAGTCGTCAGAAAACGTAATAGTACGTGTCCCGCATACAATATGTTAAGTGGTTTGTACCGAGGCTGTATTTAGGCCTAAGCAAGTGTTTGTCACCCGAACATAAATGAAGGATAAGATTGTGGCCAGTGGATTTCTGTGTCTGACCGTTTGTCTGGATTTCGGCGACATTCTATTGTGTGTAATTGAATTTCCTTTTACTGTGAGTTAGATTTTAAGCAACAAATATATAAATAGAAATATATAAATAACAACCATAAGATTTTGTAAAAAAATATATATTAATTGGATAAATTTATAATAGGATCGTAAATATGGAAAATCAAAGAGAAATAGTAGTATATAATTTTAATTTTTTTTAATTATGTTATATATAAACTTTTTTAAATTATAAAAAAATGAAATGATCAGTCATAAAACTATTAATGTAAAAACTAGTTTTTATTTGTCTAATTTATTCCAGTATCTATGTAGTAGACAAGAACATTCGGCTTCGTTTTCCTGTATATTCCGTTATTTTTGTACCCACAAGCAAACCATATTGTTACACTAACCCGTACTAGTACGTGTCTCGCTCTCAAGTATCAATATCTATGTAGTAGACAAGCACATTCGGCTTCGTTTTCCTGTATATACCGATATTTTTGTACCCACAAACAAACCATGTTTTTACATTAACCCGAACTAGTACGTGACCAGCGCTCACATATCAGTCGTCAGAAAACGTAATAGTACGTGTCCCGTATACAATATGTTAAGCGGTTTGTATTGATGATGTATTTAAGCCTAAGCAAGTGCCACTCGGACATAAATGAAGGATATGATTGTGTCCAGTGGACATTTGTACCACGCCGTTGCTCTGGCTTTCGGCGACATTCTATTGTGTGTAATTAAATTTTCTTTTATCGTGAGTTAGTTTTTAAGCAACAAATATATAAATAGAAATATATAAATATCAACCAAAAGATTTTGTAAAAAATATATATATTTTTAGTGGATAAATTTATAATAGTATCGTAAATATGAATAACCAAATAGAAATAGTAGTATATAATTTTAATTTTTTCGAATTATGTTATATATAAACATTTTTACATTATAAAAAAAGTGTGATCAATCATAAAACTAATAATATAGAAACTAGTTTTTATTTGTCTAATTTATTCCAGTATCTATGTAGTAGACAAGAACAGTCGGCTTCGTTTTCCTGTATATACCGTTATTTTTGTACCCACAAATAAACCATGTTGTTACACTAACCCGCACTAGTACGTGACCCGCACTCAATTATCAGTATCTATGTAGTAGACAAGAACAGTCGGCTTCGTTTTCCTGTATATACCGTTATTTTTGTACCCACAAATAAACCATGTTGTTACACTAACGCGTACTAGTACGTGAAACGCCCTTAATTATCAGTCGTCAGAAAACGTACTAGTACGTGTCTCGCATACAGTATGTTAAGTGGTTTGTACCGAGGCTGTATTTAAGCCTAAGCAAGTGTTTGTCACCCGAACATAAATGAAGGATAGGATTGTGACCAGTGGATTTCTGTGTCTGACCGTTTGTCTGGATTTCGGCGACATTCTATTGTGCGTAATTAATTTCCTTTTACTGTGAGTTAGATTTTAAGCAACAAATATATAAATAGAAATATATAAATAACAACCATAAGATTTTGTAAAAAATATATATTTATTGCATAAATTTATAATAATATCGTAAATATGAAAAATCAAATAGAAGTAGTAGTATATAATTTTAATTTTTTCGAATTATTTTTTACATAAATATTTTTACATTCTAAAAAATGAAAAAAGCAATCATAAAACTAATAATCTAAAAACTAGTTTTTATTTGTCTAATTTTTTTCAGAATCTATGTAGTAGACAAGAACATTCGGCTTCGTTTTCCTGTATATACCGATATTTTTGTACCCACAAACAAACCATGTTTTTACACTAACCCAAACTAGTACGTGACCAGCGCTCAAGTATCAGTCGTCAGAAAACGTAATAGTACGTGTCCCGTATACAATATGTTAAGCGGTTTGTATTGATGATGTATTTAAGCCTAAGCAAGTGCCACTCGGACATAAATGAAGGATAAGATTGTGTCCAGTGGACATTTGTACCACGCCGTTGCTCTGGCTTTCGGCGACATTCTATTGTGTGTAATTGAATTTTCTTTTATCATGAGTTAGTTTTTAAGCAACAAATATATAAATAGAAATATATAAATATCAACCAAAAGATTTTGTAAAAAATATATATATTTTTAGTTGATAAATTTATAATAGTATCGTAAATATGAATAACCAAATAGAAATAGTAGTATATAATTTTATTTTTTTCGAATTATGTTATATATAAACATTTTTACATTATAAAAAAAGTGTGATCAATCATAAAACTAATAATATAGAAACTAGTTTTTATTTGTCTAATTTATTCCAGTATCTATGTAGTAGACAAGAACAGTCGGCTTCGTTTTCCTGTATATACCGTTATTTTTGTACCCACAAATAAACCATGTTGTTACACTAACCCGTACTAGTACGTGACCCGCGCTCAAGTATCAGTATCTATGTAGTAGACAAGAACATGCGGCTTCGTTTTCCTGTATATGCCGTTATTTTTGTACCCACAAATAAACCATGTTGTTACACTAATCCGTACTAGTACGTGACCCGTGCCCAAGTGTCAGTCATCAAAAAACGTACTAGTGCGTGACCCGCGCTCAAGTATCAGTCTTCAGAAAACGTAATACTACGTGTCCCGCATACAATATGTTAAGATTTTGTAAAAAAATTATTTTTATTGGATAAATTTATAATAGTATAGTAAATATGAAAACACAAATAGAAATAGTAGTATAGAGTTTTAACTTTTTCGAATTATGCTATATATAATCACTTTTACATTATAAAAAAAAGAAAAGAGCAAGCATAAAATTAATAATGTTTTACAGTGTAACACTCAAAGAATTTTTCTCTACGAAGAGGTGTACCGCAAAACCCGTACTAGTACGTCACCCATGCTCAAGTTTCAATCATCAGAAAACTTACTAGTACGTATCCCGCATACAATGTGTTAAGTTGGGAACATACCAAATATCTGTTTCCTATCCTCAAACCCAAATCCATTATTTTTCTCCAGTATTTTTCACCAAACAGAACTATCCTTAGTTCTTTTGTTGCTAGTTAGATATTCTGTATCTCATGAAAGGGAGCTTTCCTCATGTCTGTACGACATTTGCGATGTCAATCTAGAGATTCCTTTCAATATGCCCAAGAAGTGTAATTTTCTCTCAATTCCGGTTTGTCTACCGGATCTCTTCGGTATGTCTACCGGTGTCTCTCCAGTATGTGTACCTTCCAGCGAGATATACAGTGGACTAAGCTTAATGTGATCGCAGTTATGTTATCATACACTTATTGTTATCGAAATCGCTCTGTCCCCATTTTCTCTAATCATTTTTATGTTAAGATTATCGCTTTATATGATCGTTACATCGGTTAATGTTATCAATTTTTGAACCTCATTTTAACTGCAAAAGAATATTCCCATTTCAATCATAATTAACCTATTGTTTTCTTTCCCATAGTTGTTCGAATTTTCGAGAATTCTCCCTCTTCACCTAAGGTAGTGGTAGGCAAATTGCGGCTCCAGAGCCGCATGCGACTGTTTGGCTCCTTAAGTGCGACTCTGGAACAAATATCCACTGAGGAAGCTATAATATTTTCAAAAAAAAAAAAAAAAAAAACTTGATAGAAAAAAATTACATCTTATTTTGCTAAATTAAAATTCTTCTAAAAATCGAGAACATGCAGAATTTTTTGTTTAAATTAAAAGATAGATAGATAATTAAAATTTTATATTGTTGTTAAAATACATAACGAATATTGAGTTTAATTTTATTAGTTTTCGTAAACGTAAACACAAACCATGTACAAGCTGAAATTGTTCGTTTGTTTTCAGCGTACTCCGGTGTGATACAAAGATACCAGAAGCATGCGCGAGCATTAGTTTTATTTTGTGTACTACTTATTTAGTGTAATAGAAGTTTACTAAACAAGCAGATTTGGCTCCCAATTTTTTCATAATAAGCATTTCATTTAAATCAATTTAGAACTATTTTCTTTGCCAAAAACTTCAATTTTCTTGTGTGAGTCAAATTGGTTCAGTTCGGTAAAAATAGGTATAAGATAAACATCCGTAAATCTAGTGTTAAATTAATAGATTTTATACAGCTTAAAACTGTCTATTTTAATCTTAATGAACTATTAAAGCTAGTTTATATGGGACATATGAATATTTTAACTATTATTTTCCCGTGTGATGCTTTCCTACAATCGGTACGGGAAAAAAAAACTAAAATCATTTTAATATCCGAAAAGTATATGAATTAGAATAGACATATTATACGGAAAAGAGATGCGTATGAATAATTTCGAAGAGTTATTTTTCACTTAATGATATCTGTATAAATTTAATATTAATTTTTAGCATGAAATTGTAAGATTTCTTACAAAAATATATTGTAGCATATTAAAATTTCAAGCAAGTTGATTAAAATCAAAATAAATAACAGTCTCGATGGTACAATGTAGTTTAAAATTAAATTGAAAGAAAGATGAATTTAAGAGCAAAATTATTTCAACATCATCTCTTGTCCGGATAAACTAGTCATAACACCCGATTGAGGAAGTTGAAATCTTTCTCGGAAAATAGTTACGATAAGCTACCGACCAGAGGTCTTAATGTATCATTTCTATCTGGACTTTTCTATCAGATTGATTGGGATTGAAGGTTACGATAAATCAGTGGGTTTTTACCGCAAGTTTTATATCCTGGGATTTTACGTCCTCTTTGAACATCGATAATAGATGTTTATGATTAACAGTATGAAGAGCTGGGAAACAGATCACAGACATTTCCGGACAATCGATATCACATATTGCAAAATGTTTTCATGCAATAATCTTCCGATTGTTTCGTTGTCGGAATACGAATAATTCTATTGGTGTCAGCTAATATCAGAAAGCTAGATGTTAAGCAGGATGTTAAAATTGTTGCATAAACTTTTCGTCTCTCACGTTAATTTTCATGATATGAAAAGGCATATTGTACTACTCAAAAAATGAATTATTGCTTCATATTTTAACATTGTCCCGTTTGGGCTGCAAAATCAGAAGTATGATTTGCTCTCAATCGCGTAGTTAACTGCACAAAACAACGCACTTTCAATATAAACCACTTTTATTATATTTCCGTTTGTGACCTCTTTATAAAACAGAAAATGTTACTGCACATTGTACTAGTCAAAAAATGAATTATTGCTTTACATGTTAACATTGTCCCGTTTGGGCTTAAAAATCAGAAGTATGATTTGTTCTCAATGGCGTAGTTAACTGCACAAAACAACGCACTTTCTATATAAAACACCTTTTATTATATTTCCGTTTGCCAACTCTTTAAAAAACAGAATTGTTACTACACATTGTATTAGTCAAAAAATGAATTATTGCTTTACATGTTAACATTGTCCCGTTTGGGCTTCAAAATCAGAAGTATGATTTGTTCTCAATGGCGTAGTTAACGCACTTTCTATATAAAACACCTTTTATTATATTTCCGTTTGCCAACTCTTTAAAAAACAGAATTGTTACTACACATTGTATTAGTCAAAAAATGAATTATTGCTTTACATGTTAACATTGTCCCGTTTGGGCTTCAAAATCAGAAGTATGATTTGTTCTCAATGGCGTAATTAATTGCACAAAACAACGCACTTTCAGTATAAAACACTTTTTTTATATTTCCTTTTGCGAACTCTTTAAAAAACAGAAAATGATACTACACATTTTACTACTAAAAAAATGATTTATTGCTTCACATGTTAACATTGTCTCGTTTGCGCTTCGAAATCAGAATTATGATTTGTTCTCAATTGCGTAGTTAACTGCACAAAACAACGCACTTTCAATATAAAACACCATTTATTATATTCTCGTTTACGAACTCTTTATAAAACAGAAAATGTTACTACACATTTTACTACTAAAAAAATGATTTATTGCTTCACATGTTAACATTGTCTCGTTTGCGCTTCGAAATCAGAATTATGATTTGTTCTCAATTGCGTAGTTAACTGCACAAAACAACGCACTTTCTATATAAAACACCTTTTATTATATTTCCGTTTGCCAACTCTTTAAAAAACAGAATTGTTACTACACATTGTATTAGTCAAAAAATGAATTATTGCTTTACATGTTAACATTGTCCCGTTTGGGCTTCAAAATCAGAAGTATGATTTGTTCTCAATGGCGTAATTAATTGCACAAAACAACGCACTTTCAGTATAAAACACTTTTTTTATATTTCCTTTTGCGAACTCTTTAAAAAACAGAAAATGATACTACACATTTTACTACTAAAAAAATGATTTATTGCTTCACATGTTAACATTGTCTCGTTTGCGCTTCGAAATCAGAATTATGATTTGTTCTCAATTGCGTAGTTAACTGCACAAAACAACGCACTTTCAATATAAAACACCTTTTATTATATTCTCGTTTACGAACTCTTTATAAAACAGAAAATGTTACTAGACATTGTACTAGTCAAAAAATGAATTATTGCTTCACATTTTAACATTGTCCCGTTTGGGCTGCGAAATCAGAAGTATGATTTGTTCTCAACGGCGTAGTTAACTGCACAAAACAACGCACTTTCTATATAAACACCTTTTATTATATGTCCGTTTGCGAACTGTTTAAAAAACAGAAAATGTTACACAGAAGAATTTATTTTGTATATAATATTAATTTCTAAAGAACACAAAAGCAACTAAAGAGCCATTTTCTTTTCGCATACTCAAGAACAGCCATGTTTTTATAAAAAAAAACTCGTTTGTTGCCATTCGTAACTTGCAAAAAAATAAAATAAAAAAGATAATATGCGGTAGAAAATCAATTTTAACAGACAATGTGACAAACATTGCTAATTGTTTTACATAAATTATTACACAGAAACCGTGTTTTCTTGTGTAGTGTAAGAGTTTGTGAGAAATATTACAGAATAATCTTACATTTATTTTTACTTACTTGAAAAGTTTTCAACCACTGTGTTTTGATACCACTTACTTATGAAGCAAAATCTAGACATAAACAAAGAAGATGATATAAATACTACTAACAAATTAACGGAATATGGAAAATGTATGGTAGAATAAATAGAATGTCCTGTATTAGACAGCAGACGAAAGATTTGGCTAATAACGTAAGAATTAAACATTTTCTACATTGATGTATCGAATTGTGACTCTATGTCGGCAAACAATTGCTCAACGATGACCGAATGGTACGATAGTTCGCAATTTCGGAGTTCACGGGTTCAAATCCGGCTGCTGCCATAGATATTAGAAACCATTCGGATTCACCTTTAAGCAGTAGGTCCCGGTCTCATTAGCAAAACAGTAGACTGTAACGCTCCAAACCAAAGCAAAATATCAATGAACAAAATTAAGGTAATTATGTAACTGCCTCTATAGACTGCTAACAGAACGAATTAATTTATATTTGTAGTTTCTATATTATCTATGCAAACAGTGTTTTTATTGATGATAGAACATTTAGCACCACTATCCATTCCTATTACAGTTTGGTTCTGTAACGAATTTGGAGATTTTTGAAACGTGAGTCTATATTTACAAGTAAATTGAAACTATTCGTGTAACCTACTATTTAGACTGCTGGCAGAATAAAATTATAAATCATTGCAATTTGTATATTACCGATATAAGTACTGTCTCTTTTCATGATAGTAGTATATATAGAGTCCCTATCCGTTCCGATAATATTTTGGTGCTTATTACGTACCAATGACTTATACCAGGCCATGTTGAGAAAACACAAAGTGTTAAGACACCAGATACAAATGAGCGAAGGCTAACCGTTTTGCAGGCTTGTTTTATTTACACATTTACTTTTTTACAATCTGGTGACTCACTTAAAAATATTTAACCTGAATATGAAGCTGTTGGAATATGGAAGCAAATATATCCAATCTCAATATGCAGCCGTTGGAATATGGAAGAAACTCCCGCTGATGCCGCTTTCCTCAGATGAACAACAAAAGAACTGAGATTTTTCTGGCTCTGCGTTTTGCAGGCTTGTTTTATTTACACTTTTATTTTTTTTACAATCTGGTGACGCACATAAAAAATATTCAATCTCAATATGGAGCTGTTGGTATATGGAAGCAAATATATCCAATCTCAATACGGAGCCATTGGAATATGGAAGTAACTTGCGCTGATGCCGCTTTCCTCAGAGTGCTATAACGAATTTGGTGGTATATCAAATTATGACTTTAGACTTTATGCCTTGCATATTTGTATAGAACGGAAGTTTAAAGTCCCCCCCTACCCACACTGAAATTTCCAATTGGTGAATTTCTGGAATGTTGGGACCAAATAAGCTGACATTTTATACTCCATGGCGATGAAATGGGTCTGTGCCAAGATATACCTCAAAGCAGCCTTGGTTAATTTTTATGAGGGCAAGACTTTCAGAATCTCTAACCAATTTTTAAACTGACTGAGCAAAATGTTAAAGAAGATGTGTTTTTCTTGAAGCAAAGGTGCAAGTTTGTGATTGATGATTAGAGCAAAAAGGAATAATCTTTGTTTGATCCGGAACGCTTGAGCTTTTGGATTTTCTAGGAATACACCTGTCTATCGACGGTTTCTTCAGACAATTTTAGGTTTTTGCTTGTTTCAGGCTTGCAATTCCGTCACTTTTCTCACCTTTAGTCACTTTTTTTACAATTTATCACTTCTAGTTACTTTTTTTAAGAAAATAGTCACTTTTACTCACTTTTTTCATGGTGTATGACGGGGTCCGACAATGTAATGAACTATATTTCGTTCTTAGTGCAAGCGCTACGAGCACACTACACGAACGAATCGAAACCAAAACGGCGAATAAAATATCAAAAATTTGATGGTCTAATCTTATTTTTCATATTAAAATGTAATTAGTCATATGGTTTCCAGAATTTAGTCATTTTAAAAAGTCGTAAAGAAGTTCCTGAAATGTACATTTAATACATTAAAGTAACTTACGTCAGAGAATACATTTCTCTTTTTCTTTTACTCCGCAATTTTTGTTTATATACTCTAGCTATGTACAAATTCAAAACATCATTAATATATGCAGAAAATTGTGATTATAAAATTAATGTATTGTATGTATTCAAATCTAATTTATAGATATTCATGAATAAAAAGCAATGTTGAGTTGTGTTAAACAAAATTTTTAACCTTTTTATATTTGACACTAAAATCATGTCTTGCATGAATCATTTGATTTAGAGTTAAGATAATTAGAAAGATCTTAATAATAGCATCTGTAATCAAGAGGAGAAAAAAAAATCGCCTTTTTTCAATGTTTAGTCACTTTTTGGTCACTTATTCTGTATTATTTGTCACTTTTCTCACCTTTTTAAAAGTACCTCAGCAGTTGCAAGCCTGTTGTTTTGATGGTGTCTGTAATGGTAAATGTTCATAGTTCATTGTAAATATATAGAATTCTTATAAAGTACCTTGTAAGAATTTATATTTTGTTGTAGTAACTGTAATAACTCGTAAGTCTCTAAAATACACCTGTACGCAGATGGTGTTGCGTCTGTTATAACGGACAAATTTTAATTTTAGTCAGCCCTTCAGCATTCATTTCTATAATTAGGTCTACCAGTATTTTAAAATATCTTTATATTTCTGACTTTTAGGATAATTGTTCTGCTTACTGACGGGCAAAGTAACGATGGACACAGTCCTATAGCCATTTCCAACGATCTCAAGCAGAAAGGCATCATCATCTTTGCCATAGGCGTCGCGGATGTCAACGTTGATGAAATTAATGCCGTCGCAACGTCTCCAGACCATGTTTACATCCTCAGAGATTTTGACTACATCGTCCAGGTCAATAAGTATTTGGTGAATGGTAAGTTATTCTGTAACTCATTAAATCAACAACACTAGTCACCCCATTAATGTCTATAGTCTCCAAAATATTGTAGATTTTTTTTCAAGAGTTTTTCAAGAATTAATCATAAAGATGATTTTCAGAACACAGCTTTATGGATATTTCATATTTTATAAAAATGCAACACAAAATTCTTGGAAGAATCACTTTCACTGAACACGGAACTTTCACTGAAACGAAATCACACACTTGCAAGCACACAATTCTTGGTGGAAGCGGCAAAGATCACTGGAGAACACAAACACACAGAAATTAACACATCGTGTTAGGGCAACACATGTCGAGATGAACGATAGTTTAACAGAAAGAATTTTTCCAATTCCCAGGACGGGAAAAAACATGGCATGTGTCTGGATGACACTTTCCGATAATTTCAAAATTTCACGTTGGGCGCCACTGTAGAAGGACGAGACTCATTTATTCCAAAAGGCGTTTAGAAATAATTAGTCTATTTTCAAGAACCATTTTTATTTCTTTGCTATGTTCCACAATCATAAAAAAATCATCATCTAATTCTTTTAAAATACTACATTTTTGCTCTTCGAAGTCTGTTTTTTTAAATAATTTTTTTTTCATATTCTACATGTCATAGTTTTGATAAATTTTGAAGACATCTGACGGTTGGTACTACAGATTTTGTGTTTCAAATGATTAAAATAATCGGATAGCATTTTTAAAAATTTATTAAAAATAATTATTATTAATAGGGGAATTGGTTAATTTTTGTTGTAATAATTACATTAATTATAAGGCAATAATATTAATACAAACTTATTTTTAAACACCCTTATTTATGTCATCTTAGTTTATACAATTCACTGACATAGAAAAATCGAATTGTCAACAAATATTTATTAAATGGTAAGTTATCCTGTAACTCATTAAATCAACAACACTAGTCATCCCATTAATGTCTATAGTCCCCAAAATATTGTAGATTTTTTTAAAAGAATTAAACTTTATAGTGGAGGTACGGGTTAAATTCAATAAAAATCTACCAAATTTACGAACATTTGCAATAAAAAATTTTATCATTTTGATTTACGATTTTAGGGTAATAGAATCATTTTTTATTAGGATACGTTTAAGTCATTATATTAAAACGTAGTTGGTATCGTTGGAATGCAATTAAAAAATCATACTTAAAATGTCTACTTTTCATGTGAAAAATATGCTTACAAATTCTTTTAAAATGCTACATTTTTGCTCTTCGAAGTCTGTTATTTTTAACTAACTTTTATTTCATACTCTGCATGCCAAACTGTCGATAAATCTCGGAAATATCTGATGGTAATTCAAATTTTGTGTTTCAAATGATTAGAAAAATCGAATATCTTTTTTTAAAACCTTTCAGTAGTAGAAATTCATCGGAGCACCTGTATCCAAGGCCGAATCTCCAGTCTTGAATGGTTGAGATTCAATCAGAGTGTGCATCATTAACTGCGGTTCCATTAGTTGGCAGATAATATTAAAGATACCAGTTACATAAGTTTAAGAGAAAAATTTAAGCCCTTGAAAATCATAAAATAATGAAAAAATTTAATGATAGTAAAGATAAAAAGGGGAGAAAGGATACAGAATGTCTTTGCGGATGATGACATCCATTTTTAAAAATTAATAGTTTTTGGGAAGTTTTATTTTTATTTTTATTTTAGTTATTTTAGTTTATTTTTTTAAATTAAAACAGTTAAATATGGAGGGGAAAAGTTAAGATGAAAAGGAAATACTAAGAATAGGAAAGAAAAGTTTTAATTTAAGTTGCTAACTTGAATTAAAGATAATTATTATTAATAAAGGAATTGGTTAATTTTTGTGGTAATAATTACATTAATTACAAGGCAATAATATTAATACAAACGTATTTAGTTTTAAACACTCTTATTTACGTCACCTTAGTTTTGACAATTCACTGACATACACATATCGAATTGTGAAGCCTATTTCGCCTAGCTGAATTTTCCCGGTAGCCTTAAAATGAGTGTTTAAAATTGAAAATTAAGTTATCATATCCCCTTAATTTTTATAGAAACATGCTTATATATTAGCATAGGAAATATTTACTTTCTACTTATATCCTTAAATGAAATACGGGAAACTAAGTGTATTTTATGACCAACCTGGCCTAGACCACAGGACCCATTACTTTCAAATAATCATTTCCCTAAAAAACCCATTTTCATTGTCGAGGTGTTCTGCGTTCATAAAAAACTCGCACCGTCGTCCTTGACAGTCCGACGTCAAAACGAAAGCAAGAAAACGGGGAAACGAAACTCGACTGATCTTGATTTAGGATGACCTTGAAACGGTCTCCGTTCGCTTGCAAGTGCTGTATGTAACAGCCGAAGGAAAAAAAGCACGTGGTTTTGAATGGAACGCATTCAGTTTTTCCTCAGTAACCTCGAGGTTAAAGGTTCACAGACTCAGCTCTGATGTTGTTTTATTTCCCACTTTTGTTTATAGAGTTATTTTCGAACTTGCCGATGATAATAAAGTGTCATCTTGTACTTGGAAAGATTGCTTGCTTAGTTAATTAATGATTTTAAATGAAACTGTGTATTAAAAATTATTAACAGGAAAGCTATTAATTTTTAGATTTTACTTTACGTATATATATATATATATATATATATATATATATATATATATATATATATATATATATATATATATATGCAGTCAGGAAAAAATTCCATCTCGCTATACTTGAAGAATATATCCCTTATATTTAATTATCAAGGTTTGATTGGAACATAAAAATTTCTTATTCGGTTATAAAAATTCCTTTATTTTTTTTTATTAGTGCTCTTAGAACTGCCGGAGATGTCTTACATCAGGGGTGGGAGAAAGCCCGTTTGCTTACTTTATCCGGCCCGTTGAAAAATCCGTTTGTTTGAACTATGTTCAAAAATACCTAGTTTTATTTGGTTCAACGTATATTTGTGAAAGAACTTTTTCGTTCATGATTTACACGAAAAATAAATATCGATCACAAATTACTGACGAAAATCTACTCTTGGTATTAAGGAATGCTACAAGTGAATTGGATCAAAATTTTGCAGAAATAATATCAAATTAACATTCCAGATTTCACGTTTCGCATTACCTAAAAGTATTCTATTTTAACATTTGATGTTTGTCTTTTCTTTTTATAATTCTATTTACTGTTATATTTACAAAATGTAATATAAATATAAAAATGTAATAACTATGATCAAAATAAAATAATTTGTATCGTTACGATATAAATAAATATCAAAATACATTCTTTCATTAACTGATTTATTTAAGGACCATTAATTTAATATAATCGATCATATTTCTTTAAAAATTACGTAACATATTTTACGGCACAAATTTTTCGCATATACACCTAAGTAAGACAATTTATTATTACTATTATCTTTAATTAACTGTCAAATTTCTCTGTCCAAATGCTTTAAAATGATACTTATAGTTTTTTTGTCAAAAAAATTTCTTGGGCAGGGAAAAAAACTCTACCCAAAACATTCGCGTGTGCACAGCGTACGCGGTATAGTCCTCCAGCTCGGGAGACATTTTGGAAATTTCATTTTGGCCCGCGCTTAAAAGTATTTGCCCACCACTGTCTTACATAGTCAAGAGCCGATGTATTGTTTAGTGCATATGATTCCGGAGACAGAGTAACTAAGCCATGAACTTTGTTAGCCCAGTAAAATAATAGTGTTCACAACAATCTAAACACCTGTATGCAAATTGCTACAGGATTCCTCGCGATTAGGTGCAAAGCGAAACTAGTCGATTGTTTATGACAGTTTTAAGATATTTTACAAGTTTTCCTGAGAGTGATTAACTACGTGGCTAAAACAGAACTTGCAAGCACATTGCAAGATTGATCGTGATTGAGTGCGTAAAAACCTAATCAACAGTCTATGACAGTTATAAAATGTTCTATTAAACAGTTTTCAATTCTGGAATTCAACCAGCACCTTAGCTCGATCAAAACAAAAGTGCGAGCTCATACGAATAAACAAGACAAGACCAAAGATATAGTCCAACCAAGTATCCATGACGTCGTTTGTACAGCGTCAAGAATGGTGGTTTTTCGTTGGAAAATCTTATTGTATCAACACCTCGATTTTCATAGAAAAATTTATATCTAGTTTAGAAATAAGTGTAAGAAAAGGCCACACGTGGTAGTTGTGGGCTTTGGTCCACGTGCTTGACTCATCCAAGGGCATTGAGAACAACAGCAACACATCTTTTATATGGTGTATTGCCAAAGAGTTTCTGATTCCCTCTTAACCCTTTAACGCCCAAATTAACAAATTTTGGAATTTTTCCTTGAAATGGATAGAAATGGGTAGAAATGCATAGTTGAGAACAACAGCAATATATCTTTTATATGGTAGTATTGCCAAAAGAGTTTCTGATTCCCTCTTAACCCTTTAACGCCCAAATTAACAAATTTTGGAATTTTTCCTTGAAATTGATAGAAATGGGTAGAAATGCATAGTTGAGAACAACAGCAATATATCTTTTATATGGTAGTATTGCCAAAAGAGTTTCTGATTCCCTCTTAACCCTTTAACGCCCAAATTAACAAATTTTGGAATTTGTCCTTGAAATTGATAGATATGGGTAGAAATGCATAGTTGAGAACAACAGCAATACATCTTTTATATGATAGTATTGCCAAAGAGTTTCTGATTCCCTCTTAACCCTTTAACGCCCAAATTAACAAATTTTGGAATTTTTCCTTGAAATTGATAGAAATGGGTAGAAATGCATAGTTGAGAACAACAGCAATACATCTTTTATATGATAGTATTGCCAAAGAGTTTCTGATTCCCTCTTAACCCTTTAACGTCCAAATTAACAAATTTTGGAATTTTTCCTTGAAATTGATAGATATGGGTAGAAATGCATAAATTAAGAGTATTTTGAAAGCATTTTGAAATTTTTTTTAACTTCAACCATGTTTTTTAAGCCGTCCTCATTCAATGACGCGTTTGTATGTAAAAATGTAAACATTTTAAAAATGATTTTTTTTACACAAAATTATACAGTTTTAATGTATAAATCAAATAATAGGCCAAATAAAGTAAAAAATTAAAATTTATTTTTATATATGTATGAAAACTTTCTATTTTACATTTTTAAAATTGAATTTTTGTATGAAAAAGAGGAAAACATTGGATACATAATGTTGCATTGCTTTTCATAAGATATGTTCTAGGTTTTGAAGATAGTTATCATATTGGCAACGTCTTTATTTCCCCCTCTTGCCAATAACGTGCTGAATGTTGTCGAAGTTTACTTCAGGAAGCACATGGGATCTGGATATTAGCTGCCTTTGTGTTGGTCTTCCTGGCATTGCTTTTGATTTGAATCCCTTTTTCAAATAGGTTACTGCAATATATCTTTTATTAGTTTATATTATTAGTTTCCGCTATCAAAGTATCAGAATTTCTCTTGGGAGAACTTTACAAAGCCCCAAATGAGTAAGTCGGAGTTTCATTCGTTCATACAACTCACTCGTCTCTTTTACGTTTACGGGAATTGTTTTCCTTTTTTTATCCAAAATAATACCATTATTATGAGGTATTCTGGTATTATCTGGGCCATCATTATTATCTGGTATTGTTGTTTCTAATGTATCTGCAACGTCTGATGCAACAGGAATACCCAAATTACCCTCATCAAATTGTTCTTCATCTGTTAGATCCTCGACATCAGGAGGCATTGCTATAATGTCTGCTTCTATTTTTTTAGAAAAAAACATAAACAGCTGCATCTTCTAAGGTTTTAAATATTTTATTTCTACTCACTTTTTAGTTTTTCTACATAGATTACTTGCAAAAAATGTAAAAAACATTTGAGAAAAAAAAATTCTGAATACTGAATACGAATTATACCCAAACGCCCAACGTCCTGAAACAATGACGGACAACTTATAATGATAACTACGGACAAATTAACAACTCTAAATAATAATAAACATTCTAACGGCCACAAATGGATTACATTTATATCAAATTGAAGGAACTTACCTCATAAATTATTTGCCAAATCGCACTATACAAAATGTGTGGTGTGATTATAAAACAAGCGGGAAATTCTACTGCATCTATCCCGCTTTTTTTTTTACTTAATTCCAAAGAAATATCATATCTGATACTGTATAGTGCTTCTGTTTATCAGAACTGTTGGTAAATAAAAGAATATTTTTCCACTTAATATAGGCAAGCTTGCAATTCCTTCACTTTTCTCACTTTTAGTCACTTTTTTTACAATTGATCACTTTTAGTCACTTTTTTAAATAAACAGTCACTTTTTTCATGGCATATCACAGCAAAAGTCTTGTTGTTGAAAAAAGAAAATCTGAATGAATAACAAAATATTTTAATAAAAGATTAAAAATGTGATGCTCTAATCTTATTTTTCTTATTAAAATGTAATTAGTCATATGGTTTCCAGAATTTAGTGATTTTAAAAAGTCGTAAAGAAGTTCCTGAAATCTACATTTGTACTGAAATGTACATTTAATACATTAAAGTAATTTATGTCAAAGCACACATTTCTCTTTTTCTTCACAATTTTTGTTTAGATACTCTAATCTAGCTATGTACATATTTCAAAATATCATTAATATATGCAGAAAATTGTGATTATAAAATTAATGTATTGTATGTATTCAAATCTAATTTATAGATTTTCTTTAATAAAAAGTAATGTTGAGTTGTGTTAAACAAAATTTTTAACCTTTTTTGTATTTGACGCTAAAATCATGTCTTGCATGAATCATTTGATTTAGAGTTAAAATAAATAGAAAAATCTTAATAATAGCATCTGTAATCAAGAGGAGAAAAAAAGTCCCTTTTTTCTCAATGTTTAGTCACTTTTTAGGCACTTACTTTGTATTATTTGTCACTTTTCTCAA
This sequence comes from Pardosa pseudoannulata, assembly GCA_032207245.1. NCBI lineage: Eukaryota > Metazoa > Arthropoda > Arachnida > Araneae > Lycosidae > Pardosa > Pardosa pseudoannulata. The sequence goes on along the minus strand of CM063497.1, from coordinate 72,853,596 downwards.
GTTTTTGAAATTACCCCAGCAGTTGCAAGCCTGTGTGTAAAGTAATTAATAAATAGAACATAATATAAATATGTATAATAATTTATAATAAATTAAAACGAAGTAAAATGAAAGAGAAATTATTTGCTCACGAATGATAATTGACAAGATTTAATGAATGAGTAGAATATGATAACTGAGTGAATGAGTTCAGATGTTCAGACATATTCTAGATCTCTAATTTCCATGAATCTGACACACATATTCATATTTTTTTTTTTTAAACAGTCATGGACTGTGATTTAACCCCATCTCTGTTTTGCCCGTACACAGTACGGGTACAGATTTCGGGTATTTACTGATCTGCCCGTACGTCGTACGGGCAATCTGATTCCATTTCGCTTGCACTGTTTCGGCCTTATTTTTACCAATTTTAGTAACAAATTATTCTTATAGATTTCGATAGTTGTCCAGTAAATGATAGTTTGCAGTTTATTGCAGTTTTCTCACCTTTTTGAAAGTACCTCAGCAGTTGCAAGCCTGTATAGGGAAATGCGGTTTTTTACAGCATCCTCATATGAGGACACTGGGCGCTAATGGGTTAAAAACATAATTGTTTATGGAATAAGACAGCTAGTTGTTAATACGTGTAAATTACAAAAGATGACAAGCGTCATTTTATTTGTTTGTAGACACGAGGGAGGTTTCCATGGACCCGGCCAAAGATAACTCATACTGCAACGGCCTTTGCACCGCAAACCAAGACTGTTGTGACGAGCACGCCAACTGCTATTGTGGTACTAGGACTGGAAGATACGAATGTGCCTGCAATGCTGGTTATACGGGCAGAGGAGGGTATAAAGGACAGTGTCACAGTAAGTACATTCATTCACTCATATGTATGTGTGTATGTAATTATTATTATTACTAATGGTCTATCAGTTGTGTCATACGTAAAAGAAGACCTGTCGTGATGCTTTAATTTCCTTCGCAGAATGTCCCAAAGGCACGTACAAATCAGAATCTCGGAATGCGGAATGTACCGCTTGTCCACCACATTCTACGACTGCCAAAGAGGGAAGCACTAGTCCATCAGACTGCATCTGCGAACCAGGATACGATAGAGTGGGAAAAACGTGTGAGCGTAAGTATAAACAGTAATGCAAAACCCTACATTTATTCTACATATATTAGCCGTGTAGAACTATTCTGGCAAAACCACTAAAAATACCACGTAAGAGGTATTAATTTCAGTTACCCTGGATGTGCATGTAAAACACATTATTAATTTATAGAATAGTTTATAGAGACATTTTAATGAGTAGAATAACTCAGTCATGCTACATATATTAGCTGTATAGAACGATTCTGGCACACCCACTTCATATGATCAAATAATCGGAGTTTTTTCTATTACTCTCCATGTGCACGTAAAATTTTCTTTAATCTATACATTAAATATGTTCTTTTAAGGGGGTTAAATAACTGCAGATAAAAAATTAAAAATGCAATTAAAAATAACAACTGGTCAGAAAATTTTGTCCTAGGTCTTATTCAATCATCAAAAATAAAAATCAAATTATTAACTTGTAAAATGCTCAACAAAATAAAGGATATATTCCTGCAGTTATAGCTTCCTTTGAATTTTCTGAGTTGGGCAACTGACTTGGCATCACTGTCATACGACACCTTCTTTGACGTTCCCACAGATCTTAGAAAGCAGAAATCAGAAATCAGATGGCGTAGACATTGCCTTGATTGTTTATAGATAAGGTTGTAACTGATATTCCAGGTCCTATTTGGATTAGTTCAGTTCAAAAATAACAACTGGTCAGAAAATTCTTTCCTAGGTCTTATTCAATCATCAAAAATTTTAAAAAAAGCCATTAACTTGTAAAATCCTCAACAAAATAGAGGATATATTCCTTCAATTCTAGCTTCCTTTGAATTTTTTGACTTGGCACATAACTTAGCATCACTGCCTTAACTTGATGAAATCTGAAAAGGAATATCTAAAAAAATTCGATAAGGGATGCTAATGAGGAGAAAGTTATATAAAAGGCGGTCCTGATCGATGTATTTCAAGCTCAGCTTAAATGTCTCAGGGAATATTCAGGCAACAATTAACTCTAACCAAAATTTCGTGGGAAGTATTATAAAAGGAAACCACTAGCATTAGTTCGACAAGGCATCAACTCTTGGTCCACTGTTTTAAGGTACGATTGGTACCATGGAGTAGTACTGAAAGGGACTGAGACACAAAATAATCATGTGGAAATAAAACACATGTCGCCCGAGGAAGGTAAAACAACTGCCATTTCCCCCATCAATAATTACCCACAAAATAGATGTTAAATCTTAACCATCATTCAAATTTTTATCCTACAGCGGTGAGATGTGCGCTTCTGAATGCTCCGGAAGGAGGTATACTAATTCCTACTCACTGCAACAACACTTACAGTTCCCAGTGCTCATTCAAGTGCAGAGAAGGCTACTGTCCGTTTTCTTGCAAAGCACACCAGGCTTTGCAGGCCAGCAACCAACATCTTTCTTTACTCACCAGAACGTGCCTTGAAACCAAGACTTGGAGTGGAGAGGAATTTCACTGTGAGAGTAAGATTTTGTTTTCTTTATTTGGAGACAAAGAACTGTGTAAAGTAATTAATAAATACAACATAATATAAATATGTATAATAATTTATAATAAATTAAAAATAAGTAAAATAAAAGAGACGAATGAAAATTGACAAGATTTAATGAATGAGTAGAATATGATAACTGAGTGAATGAGTTACGATGTTCAGATACACTCAAGATCTTTAATTCTCTATGAATCTGACATACATATTCATAATTTTTATTTTAAACAGTTTTGGACTGTGATTTAACCCCTTCCCTGTTTTACCCTTACGCCGTACGGGCACAGATTTCGGACCTGTACAGATTTGCCCGTTCGCCGTACGGGAAATTCTGATTTCTATTTCGCTTGCACTGTTTACTTTTTATTATTTTCGTTCCTTCGTCGTTCGATAGTCGCGTTTGTCGCGTCGTATTGTATTCGGGTTTCGTCGTCGTCGCGTTCGTCGCGCGTCGTTCGTCGCGCGCGTCGCGTCGGTGTTCGTCGTGTTCGCGTCGGTCGCGTCGTCGTCGTCGGTGGTTCGCGTCGTCGTTTTCGTCGGTCGCGTCGTCCTTTTGTCGGCCGTCGGTCGTTCGCGTCGTTTATCGTCGTCGTCGTTCGCGTCGGTTCGGCGTCCTCGTCGTCGTCGTCGGTCGTCGTTTCGTCGTCGGCGCTCGTCGTCGTTCGCTGTCGGTCGTCGTCGGCGTCGTCGCGGTCGCGCGGTCGCGTCGTCGGTCGGTCGTCTCGCTTCGGTTTCTTAGTCGCGTTCGTCGCGCGCGCGGTCGTTCGTTCGTCGGCGGTCGGTCGGTCGTTCGTCGCGTCGTTCGTTCGGTCGGTCGTCGCGGCGGCGGCTAGGTTTCGTCGTCGTCGGTCGTCGGTCGTCGTCGGTCGTTCGCGCCGTCGTCGTCGCGGTCCATCTGCGTCGTCTTTCGCGCGGTCGGTCGGCTGTTTTCGCGTCGTTTCGTCGTCGTCGGTTCGTCTTCTTCGTCGGGCGCTGTTCGTTCGTCGCGTCGGCGGCGTCGTTCGTCGTTGGCACTCGTTCGTCGTCGCGGTTCGTCGTCGTCGCGTCCGTCGTTCGTTCGTCGTCGGCTCGGTCGTCGTCGGTTTTCGTCGTCGGCACGTCGTTCGCTCGTTGCGGCGTCGCGTCGTCGCGTCGTCGTTCGTTCGGACGCGTCGCGTCGGTTCGGCCGTCGTCGGTCGTCGCGTTCGTGTCGTCGTCGCGTGTCTTCGGTCGGTTGTCGTCGCGTCGTCGTTCGCGTCGCGTCGTCGTCGTCGTCGTTCGTCGTTTTCGGTTTCGTCGTCGTGTTCGTCGTCGCGTTGTCGGACGTCGCGTTTTGCGTCGGGCGTCGTTCGTCGGGCGTCGTCGCTGGTTTCGGTCGTTCGTCGGTTCTCGGTTCGCGTTCGTCGCGCGTTTTCGTTTCGTCGGGCGTTCGTATTGTCGCGTCGCGCGTTTCGTTGCCGTACACCGCGGCGCACGTTCTCGCGCTTTCTGTTCGCGGGGCAATCTCGTCGCTTCGGTCGGCCGTATTTTTTCCCAATTATTCGTATAGATGTCCAGTAAATGATAGCTTGCAGTTTATTGTATTTTCTACTCTGATTGGTTCAAAAGCGCGGGTTTTTTCGCGGGTTTTGTATCAGAAGACGAATTGTTATCTTTCAGTGTATAGCTTTCTGGTTATATTTTACTAACCGCCTGATACTTTTATTGATGTAAGAATTGAATAATATATTTTTACTTTTAAATAATGGATAATTCAGAGCGTATGGAGCTAATTTCTTGTGATTCGAACTGTGACCCGGAATCAGAAACTGAATTATATCTAAATGATAGTAGCGAAAGTTTACTAGATGACGTGGATAGTAATGACTCTGATAGTAGTACAGATGGAATCAGTCAAGGAAGACAATTTTTTTGGAATTAATTGTGATAATCCTTCGGATCCTCCCCCTAGATTTGCTTTCACTGGAATTCCAAAAATTAACTTGGATATCGATGAGACTAAAGGTAAACTTCAGTTCCATGATGCTTTCATAGAAAGAAAAAAAGTTGTGATCAATGCTTAAAAATATTAGAAATATTAATTTTAATAACATATCTTTACTTAAAAATGTAAAATGAACAAAAAAAATGCAATAATAAAAAATGTGACATTTTCTTGACCGAATTCTGGAAATAAGTGAAACTGTCAAATGGTTCAAATGTTAATCTCGTAAAAAAATGTATTTCTCTTTTAGAAATGACATGCCCTGCGCTGCATTTTCCAAACAACGGAAAGCATAACTGCTCGGAAAAAGATTTCACATTTGGCACGACTTGCAGATTCGAATGTGACAAAGGTTACGAGCTTTCTGGACCGGTTTCTCGGACATGCTTGTTTAACAGCTGGACCGGTAAAGAAGTCACTTGCAAAGGTACGTTAAATGTTATGTCTGCTTTTATAATTACTTTCCAAAGTGTGTTCCTCTGTGCCAAAAGAAACCATGATTATACTTTTTGATTGCCGGGAGATAGTATACTCCTCTATCAATATTTCTTTAGCATTTAATTAGTTTTGTCCTGAATTTATTTTCGTAGAACATGGATGAGTAAACTTGGACCAGTGTCTCGATTATACCTGATTAAGTGCTGGTCTGGTAATGGAGTCATTTGCAATGTTAGATCAGCCTTCATAAGGAGTTTCCAAAGTGTGTCACTCCAAAGGTCCCTATTACATTCTGGGATATACTGTGGAACCTTGATTAACTGTTCCAGCATTAATTGTGTTCTATCATTTATCGTTTGTATATTATTATTTTTCTCAAATTATACAAGTAGACTAAATATACACAAAGCTGAATCGGTGTTTCTATCAAGTCTATACCAGCTGGACTGGTACTAATGTCACTTGTAATGTAGGTCAACCTTCATAAATAGTTTCCAAAATGAGTACCTCCTCGCATAAGAAACCTCGAATACTCCCCAGGGATACTGTGGAAATTCGATCTACAATTCCCGTATTATTCGTTTCTTATTTTGAATTTGTCCCGTAGAATAAAAACAGACGAACCTGGACCAGTGACAACTGTTTCTCATGATCGCCGTAAGATACTATGGAAACGGGGCCTACAATTCCCGTATTATTCGTTTCTTATTTTGAATTTGTCCCCGTAGAATAAAAATAGACAAACCTGGACCAGTGACAACTGTTTCTCATGATCGCCGTAAGATACTACGGAACCGGGACCTATAATTCCCGTATTATTCGTTTCTTATTTTGAATTTGTCCCCGTAGAATAAAAATAGACAAAACTGGACCAGTGACAACTGTTTCTCATGATCGCCGTAAGATTTTACGGAACTGGGACCTGCAATTCCCGTATTATTCGTTTCTTATTTTGAATTTGTCCCCATAGAATAAAAATAGACAAACCGGGATCAGTGACAACTGTTTTTCATGATCTCTGTGAGAGACTACGGAACCGAGACCTACAGTTTCCGTATTATTCGTTTCTTATTTTGAATTTGTTCCGTAGAATAAAAATAGACAAAACTGGACCAGTGACAACTGTTTTTCATGACCGCCGTAAGATACTACGGAACCGGGACCTACAATTCCCGTATTATTTGTTTCTTATTTTGAATTTGTTCCGTAGAATAAAAATAGACAAAACTGGACCAGTGACAACTGTTTCTCATGACCGCCGTAAGATACTACGGAACCGGGACCTACAATTCCCGTATTATTTGTTTCTTATTTTGAATTTGTCCCCGTAGAATAAAAATAGACAAACCTGGACCAGTGACAACTGTTTCTCATGATCATCGTAAGATACTATGGAAACGGGACCTACAATTCCCGTATTATTTGTTTCTTATTTTGAATTTGTCCCCGTAGAATAAAAATAGACAAACCTGGACCAGTGACAACTGTTTCTCATGATCGCCGTAAGATACTACGGAACCGGGACCTATAATTCCCGTATTATTCGTTTCTTATTTTGAATTTGTCCCCGTAGCATAAAAATAGACAAAACTGGACCAGTGACAACTGTTTCTCATGATCGCCGTAAAATACTACGGAACCGTTACCTACAGTTCCCGTATTATTCGTTTCTTATTTGGAATTTGTCCCCGTAGCATAAAAATAGACAAAACTGGACCAGTGACAACTGTTTCTCATGATCGCCGTAAGATACTACGGAACCGGGGCCTATAATTCCCGTATTATTCGTTTCTTATTTGGAATTTGTCCCCGTAGCATAAAAATAGACAAACCTGGACCAGTGACAACTGTTTCTCATGACTGCCGTAAGATACTATGGAGCCGGGACCTACAATTCCCGTATTATTTGTTTCTTATTTTGAATTTGTCCCGTAGAATAAAAATAGACAAAACTGGACCAGTGACAACTGTTTCTCATGATCGCCGTAAGATACTACGGAACCGGGACCTACAATTCCCGTATTATTTGTTTCTTATTTTGAATTTGTTCCGTAGAATAAAAATAGACAAAACTGGACCAGTGACAACTGTTTCTCATGACCGCCGTAAGATACTACGGAACCGGGACCTACAATTCCCGTATTATTTGTTTCTTATTTTGAATTTGTCCCCGTAGAATAAAAATAGACAAACCTGGACCAGTTACAACTGTTTCTCAAGATCGCCGTAAGATACTACGGAACTGAGAACTGCAATTCCCGTATTATTCGTTTTTTATTTTGAATTTGTCCCTTTAGCATAAAAATAGACAAAACTGGACCAGTGACAACTGTTTCTCATGATCGCCGTAAGATTTTACGGAACTGGGACCTGCAATTCCCGTATTATTCGTTTCTTATTTTGAATTTGTCCCCATAGAATAAAAATAGACAAACCGGGATCAGTGACAACTGTTTTTCATGATCTCTGTGAGAGACTACGGAACCGAGACCTACAGTTTCCGTATTATTCGTTTCTTATTTTGAATTTGTTCCGTAGAATAAAAATAGACAAAACTGGACCAGTGACAACTGTTTTTCATGACCGCCGTAAGATACTACGGAACCGGGACCTACAATTCCCGTATTATTTGTTTCTTATTTTGAATTTGTTCCGTAGAATAAAAATAGACAAAACTGGACCAGTGACAACTGTTTTTCATGACCGCCGTAAGATACTACGGAACCGGGACCTACAATTCCCGTATTATTTGTTTCTTATTTTGAATTTGTTCCGTAGAATAAAAATAGACAAAACTGGACCAGTGACAACTGTTTCTCATGACCGCCGTAAGATACTACGGAACCGGGACCTACAATTCACGTATTATTCGTTTATTATTTTGAATTTGTTCCGTAGAATAAAAACAGACAAACCTGGACCAGTGACAACTGTTTCTCACAATCGCCGTAAGATACTGCAGAACCGGGATCTACAATTCCCGTATTATTCGTTTCTTATTTTGAATTTGTCCCCGTAGAATAAAAATAGACAAACCTGGACCAGTGACAACTGTTTCTCATGATCGCCATAAGATACTATGGAACCAGAACCTACAATTCCCGTATTATTCGTTTCTTATTTTGAATTTGTCCCGTAGAATAAAAATAGACAAAACTGGACCAGTGACAACTGTTTCTCATGACCGCCTTAAGATACTACGGAACCGGGACCTACAGTCCCCGTATTATTCGATTCTTACTTTGAATTTGTCCCCATAGAATAAAAATAGACAAACCTGGATCAGTGACAACTGTTTTTCATGATCTCTGTGAGAGACTACGGAACCGAGACCTACAGTTTCCGTATTATTCGTTTCTTATTTTGAATTTGTCCCGTAGAATAAAAATAGACAAAACTGGACCAGTGACAACTGTTTCTCATGATCGCCATAATATAATACGGAACCGGGACCTACAATTCCCGTATTATTTGTTTCTTATTTTGAATTTGTCCCGTAGAATAAAAATAGACAAACCTGGATCAGTGACAACTGTTTCTCATGATCGCCATAATATAATACGGAACCGGGACCTACAATTCCCGTATTATTTGTTTCTTATTTTGAATTTGTCCCGTAGAATAAAAATAGACAAAACTGGACCAGTGACAACTGTTTCTCATGATCGCCGTAAAATACTACGGAACGGGGACCTACAGTTCCCGTATTTATTCTTTTCTTATTTTGAATTTGTCCCCGTAGAATAAAAATAAACACACCTGGACCAGTGACAACTGTTTCTCATGACTGCCGTAAGATACTATGGAGCCGGGACCTACAATTCCCGTATTATTTGTTTTCCAACAATGGTTGTTTGTTTAAATTTGTCTTAAAATTCTCGTTGTAGAATAAATATAAACAAACCTAAACCGGTTTCTCGTTGATATCTGTTTATCAGCTGTACTGGCAATGATGTCACTTGCAATATTTGGTCAGCCTTCATTAGGAGTTTCAAAAGTAAATGCCTAAATATCCTAGAAGGCCCTGACTACTTCTCAAGGTCACCGAGAGATACTGTGGAACATCGATCTACTGTTCCCATATTCATCTCACATCATTGATTGTTGTTTTCATTTTGTCCTTAAACTGTCACAGTACAATAAATATAGACAAACCTGTACCGGTGACTTTACCATATCTATTTAAGTGCTGAACCGGTAATCACCTGCAAAGCTAAGTCAATCTAAAAAAAAGTTTCTAAAGCAAGTGCCTCCGTACTCTATGAGATCCGGACTATTTCTCACTATTACAAGGTAGATACTGCGGTAACTAGATATACTGCTTCCATATTATTCATTTTTCAACCTGAATTTGGGCTCGAAGAATAAATGAAATAAATATCCCTTAACTGCATTTGACCACATATTTTTCTAAGTATTTTTCACTCAAGTTACTAAATTATATCTCTTTATGTTAGAATCCCACATCTATAATTTTCCACGGGATAAATAATAGGCGGATATAAGGACTGATTCATCTAATTAAAGAGGAAAATAGGTTCTCACTTATCTGTACGATTACCAGTTTGAAATGAAACAATCGTTATATATGCAATTAAACCAACTGGAGACGGTTTAACATTGACGAAATGATAAAAGTTTGGAAGTCTTTTTTTCGGAGTAGGACTGTTTAGAGATAAAACTTTTAGACTGAATTCACTGTTATCTCTATCTGTGTTTTAGTTAAAAATGGATTTCTACTACTTTTAAAGTAAAATAGGCTCAGTGTTTGGCTTTAACTTGTTGAAATACTGTCTAATAATATTAAATGTTAAAAAAATAATTAAATGCTTACCCACATCATTTTGCGATAGTAGACTTAGGGAGAGTCTCACCAAAGTCGTTTAAGGTATACGTCTACTTTCAAAACTTAATTTTTTGCCAAAAATCATAATTTTTTTTTATTTCTCTATTGTACACTTTCAAATCTTAGGCTTATAAATATTTTTTGTTTTGTCTCTAAGGCATTTTAAAGAAAAGTTACAGGTGTTTAAACATCAGTGACAGCTGTCAAAACAAAACGGAAGTAGCGACTTCGGAACCAGAAGTTGTGAATTTAGAGCCTTTTAAAAAGCATTTTTTTTGGACAAAGCTTTTTAAATTTTCATGAAGATTAGTTTAAACATTTTTCTTGTATTTTATTAATTAGCAACTTGGCAATTAGAAAGTTTTGAACCAAAAAAACGTGGGGAATTTTAAACATGTGTTTTAATTTTTTAATAGTTAGAGTTACTTTCATAAACTTCAAAAGCGTTTTTCTCAGAACGGTATTTTTACTAAAATGTTGAAACTTGAAATGTGATTTCTCAAAAAGTTCTTTAAATATTTTGTTGAAAATTATTATGAATGCTTTTGATAGTATTTACTAGTAAATGACCCAAAAGCTTTAAATTTGGATAATTTTTAATGATGCTACACTCATAGTTAGATATAAAGGTAATGAAAATTCATTAAAAATTCAATGTGTATGATTTTGAAGGACCAAAATTTTTTTTTATAATGTAAATTAGATTTTAGGGGATTTACTAGTGCAATGTATAAGAAATGTGTTGCAGCAAAAAATATTGAAATAATTTAATTTATTAAAATATTAGACCTTTTGAAAAAACCCGATTATTGTACTAAATTTTCTGCATTTATTAGAAATTTTATAAAAATTTCTCCAAGAATAAATTCTTTAAGTGCAATTCTGTAGGATAATATAAAGAATAAATCTAAAAATGTAAAAAACTGTGGAGAATCTAGCTATGCAGCTCGGTATGGAGTGTTTTAAACGACACCGAGGCTCCCAGGCCGTGTCAACATTTCTTCTCTTCCGAGCGTGGCAACGCTGACGAGCTGGACGGAGAACGAGAGTCAGACGACGAGAAGTGATGCTAGGCCGAGTGCTGTACGCAACTTCCCATTTGAGAGCCTATCATTTTATGTTTGATGTTTGCGCGCTTGGTAATTTGTATGTGAGGTGTAGCATGTGCAATAAATGTGTCTGTATTTACCCTGGAACTCTTGATTTATCCCTTGCAGTCCCACCGAACGATGCATTTTAGATTTGTAACACAATAAAACATGAACTAGTTTCTACGTTTAAAGAAAAAAGTTCTTGGAACGTAGACGGATAACTTAACGGCTAATCGCGACTGAACTCTTATTAAACGAAGAGTTGCATCTCGCCATTTGTTGGTGCCATGAGTTAATCGCGGTTAATCTTTAAAAGACTTGGTAAAAGGTGAGAGCGGCCCTTAATTATTTAAATTAATTAGATGTTTTGTTACATCTTATTTCAGCCTGGAAATGAGTAAGAAATAAACTTATATTTAAGATGAAAATATCATTTTATTTGTAAATCACCTAAAAACTCAAAATGTTGCCATTTTACTTTAGAAATTGTCTGCGAACCATTGAAGACAAATTCATTGTTGCACGTGAAACAGCAGCGCTGCTCTGCGGGTCCTGTGCCTTATAAAACAGTTTGCCAGTAAGTAGAACTATTGTTATATTTCTTTTCATTTATGAATTCAACCTCCAATATTAAGTTTTAACTTAAAATTGTACCAAAAATTATCTCCGTTGAAATGTGATCTATCTACAAGGTATCCAAAATTAAACTTAAATGCTTTAAAGTTGTGTACAGTCAAAAATATTATTCAGAAAACTATGAATTGTTGTGTAGGTCATCACCAGAGGGCGTTTGTTGATGAATTACACCTTTAGCTAAGATTTACTCTAATTAAAAAAAAATATTACAACAATCCATGGTCGACAGGACAGGCATCATCGCATGGGTTGTGGTCTGGGAATTGGGAGCCATCACATTAGGAGAAAAATGGCTGTTGACATGTGCTTCTGTAAATTCATTTTTTGCGAACGTTCTTAACAAGAAGGATAATGTGTGGAGTTGGTCCATCTTGGCTTTTGAAACATTTATTCATCTGAAATAGAGGTTTTCACGACATGTTCTCAGTATTTCCCCACTGCGGTGAAGTGTAGAATACGATACCTTATATAGCATCCACACTATGACCAATTGTTCACCATTTCCTGATGGCGACCTTGAACGATTGTTTACTGGTTGCATCCACACGCTGGGCCACTAAATGAGCCGAGCGCGTGCATTCGCCCATATGGTTTACTGCGCATTTTAGTTGCGCATCTGGTTGCTTTTGATCTCTGGAGAAAAACCGCCTCTGAAGCCATTGTTAGCCTGGCCTATTTTATCGTCTGCCGCCGTCGACCACGATAAGCCATACCCCCTCCAAATGGTGTTAATGGCTTGCAATGGACCATAGTGTGGAGGTTTTGTTACAAATTAGCTGATCAGCCCAGACACCCTTCAGGTCTGGTCTGGGGCGCTTGAAATGCCAATCCGTAGTGAGGGAGCAGTCAAATAGGTAGTGGTCGGGCAAACCCGGGCCACCGCAAACACATCTCGTACTAGCCGAATTGGAAAGCTGAAACCGGCTAAGATAGGCCGGGAATGGGCCATGCTCGGTAAGGAAAGCTGTAAGGGCTCCATTGGAAATTAGCCTAGTGGGGTTAACTTTCGGGTAGTACGCGTAGACAGGCCTACCCTTCTCCGATGTGTCCCAAGTGGCCTGCTAGTCAGCTATTTGGAGCTCTCGAAGTTTACACTTGATGTAGACCTCTGGGAGAGGAAGTTCCAGATCAGTGTGGTCTTGTTCAGCTGCGGACAAACTTTATCACTAAACAATGACATGTCTGATACGAGCTTTTCACTTTTGGCCAGAAAGAATCATCACGTGTGTGATACGAGGTTCTCATTTTAGGCACAGCAGTGCGATCACTTCTCTCATACGTTGTTTTAAGCCAAATTGCTGACAGTACCACAATTTTAGGTTGAAGCAACTAACTATCTGCTTATGTAATCCTTGTAGAAATACTGTTCTTGCTTATTTAATCAGAATAATCTCAGTATCTCAAGATGAAAATATAAAATTTTCTTTTGTTTCCATATTTATGTGCTCTGTACTATCTTAAAAAAACAACTATCCATCCACATAGTACTGATTATTTTTTTATCCAGGTACCACTGTCTGGATGGTTACATCCTGGAGCTGAACGGAAACAAAACTGACGGTGTGTTGACATGTGAACATAACAAGAAATGGTCAGGAGGCTACAACGGCATAAGCTGTAAAGGTTAGTATCTTTTAAAGTTTAGTGTCACAATAACATCTCAGACACACTGAATAAAAACCAGATTTTTATGACATTAAAGAGAAAGAGCTTAACACCTAGATTCTACTATTTGTTTTCTGTGTATAATCAGATATCAAAGTTCCCCAATAAGCTTTAAGTTACTATTATCTATTTGAATTATTGATTTATGAATTATTATTCGAAACTTAGATTACAGACAGCATGAGAATAGATAATTCAGAACTCAAGATGTAAGAACAGATTTCTAACTAATGGGTTTTAAATAAAAAATTGTGGGCTGTTACCAGTAACTAATAAAGAACTTTTAATTTTTTTTCACTTATGATGTTTAGTATTTACATTGTTAAGGAATTCCATTTTGTAATAATAGACATTGAGCTATGACAACGGTCTATTGAGCATATACATTGAGCTAGAGCAAGGGTTTTGAAATGTTTTCCGCCGCAGGATCCTGGACCAGTGGAAAAGTATCTGTTGCCCCCTTATATACATCAGCAAACAAACTGATGACCAGAACACCTTGACTGTAACCACAACAGCTATTAAGCTGCTGCTGATCTACGAGAGTTTCTTCATGGTTCACTTTAATGTTGTCAAACTCCCTTGTATAGTAAGAAGTACAATACTTTGCACGTTTCGACAGTAGCATAATAGCGAATAATGATCATTTAAACATTCACTTTTAAGTATCTTCTCGCCTCTTTTTAATAATTTTAGAATTTTTCTTGATTAATTCTGAAGTGTTCTTAGTATACATTCGAGGCACTCTAGAGTCCCGTTTCTTTTCCGTAATTCAACGATGTGATATAGCAAATATTTGCAGATGAGTTACTAAATCATGTTCGCTATTTAGTTAGTAATAACTGTCTATAGATAAGTTACTAAATCATGGCTGTTATTAAGTTACTAAATCTTTGAGATATCGTCCTCCAGATATTGTAATAACTGCTAATATTTTAAGCGATTTCTAAGTTGATTACAAGGAGTTAAAATTAGGGAAAAAAACAGTGTAATAAATGTATTCCAATGCTCATTTTTCAGTCGTATAAGGGAGACATGGTCGATTTTAACCAATTTATGTGGAAGGTTTCATTTTGGATTACCCTTTTGCACGTTAATAACGGAGCATCTCCAGTAAAAGTGTATCAAAGGTTGGCAAGGAATGACTTATACTAACATACCTGATATATCTGATACATTGCAGAAAAAGTGGAACGTTTTACCGTGTTCTTCTTCATTGCTGACAGTACCGCAATTTTCATTGAAAATATCAAAATGGGGGTGGAGAAAATGACTGTTTTGAGATATATTGCTACTAAAGTACAATGAGAGAGCAAATAGTTTTTTTTAAATTTTATAACATTCTTCTTTTTTCAGATAACGAACCACCGACAATCAAGTGTCCGAAGTCAGTTGAGGTCGACGCTGAGCCGCACAAGGGGTATGCTCGCGTAGATTGGGACCTTCCAGTAGCTACGGACAATGTACCCGGATCTGTTCCAAAAGTAAGGTTACTGCATTCACAGAACATGAGAAAGGCTCCCAACCACCAGAAAGACAAACCATCTTTCTTTTTCCCTATTGGAACGACGAAAGTAGTCTACGAAGCAACGGACCATTCGAAAATTTCCAGCAGCTGTTCTTTCAAGGTTGTAGTTTTGGGTAAGTAGATTAACCCCTTCCGGTAAAATGACGAGTCTAGCTCGTCAATAGTTTTTCATTCCATACAGCACAATGACCAGCTACACTCGTCATGCGATTAAAGTTACTGTTAAATATGATAATTAATTTAGTTTAAAATTTCTAGTGTACTGAATTTGGCAACACTTTTATCACTTGTGAAAATCACAAGTCACTATTGCATATTGTTTACTTTGAATTTCTTGGTACAAGTCATTGCCAAATTAATGAGTCAGAATAAAAGAAAACCTACTAAGAAATGCCGTGTGTGTTACAAGAATCAAATTAAAAGTGAGACTACTTGGCAGTGTAAGCAATTAAGAATTCCTTTGCACTTTGTTTTGAAAAGTACCACTAGCTTGAAGACTATTATCTGTATACCTTATTAATGTTTTGCTTTGATATTTTCTTAATTTTACTGTTTCTGATATTATTTAACACTATGTAAAAAGTGGATTTTATTTAAGAATATGTAAGAATTGTAAAATGAAACAAGTTTTTTAAATAAAAATTAAATGGTTATTTCATGCACAGTTTTTCATTATTAAATCATACCGGAAGGGGTTAACACTGTGGGCATGTTGCTTTCTTCCTTCTTGGCATGGATAAAATATTTTTTTATTGGTCTGAAGTACTCCTTAAAGGTTATCCATGGATAAAATTTTTCTCTATAGTTATTGAGCTAGAGCAGCGGTTTTCGAATAATTTCTGCCACAACATTCTGGACCCCATGGGTCTCAAAAGGCCTCCATAAGTGCAATCTGTTTGAGACCCGCGGACTAGGAGGATCAGTTGCTCCTTGATATAGCAACAAGGACAATTCGAGAGAATCCCAATGGCGAGGGAGAACCAGTTAAAAAAATTACATTTAAGTATCTTCAAGTTTTTTTTAATAATTTAATAATTTTTCTTCCTTGTTGCTGTGGTATTCTTGGTATATACACTTGAGTAACCTCAGAGTTCTACGCTACCCTGTTTAAAAGCTTCGGAGGAAGAGAAATCCGAAATGGACAAACCCAGTAATAATAAGATCGAATGGTTGATAAAATGCAAGGATACTTCATTGGTACATTCTGTTTTCTTCACCAAATTTGCTTCAAAAAGGAGTAAAGCAGAAATAGCTGATATATGGTTTCTTGGCTTACATTAGACCATGGGTACGGCAAACTTCAATGCTCGGTTCTTCACACTCACCACACTCGCAGATTCACTGAGCAAGATTTACGAGACACACGTAAGGTCCATGGTTCATACCAATCATTCTGATCACCTACTTTCATATCAGAGTAATTACACTAAGTTTTCTTCAAAATTTGGCTTGTAGTTCTCTTCTAGATTGGAAAAGGCATTTCGCAAAAGACGTAAAGAAAGCCGTATATGGTGTTAAACTTATTATTCCTTAAATGCTATGCCATGTGATGAGTCA
Source organism: Pardosa pseudoannulata (assembly GCA_032207245.1). Lineage (NCBI taxonomy): Eukaryota > Metazoa > Arthropoda > Arachnida > Araneae > Lycosidae > Pardosa > Pardosa pseudoannulata. Next base: position 72,837,254 of record CM063497.1, on the reverse strand, counting down.
TCGGTAAAAACATTTTTCCCATAGACGTTGAGCTAGAGCAGCGGTTTTCAAATGTTTTCTGGCGTGATATAAGGACTCTCTGCATTTCAAACGGCCTTCCAAAGGTGCACTCTATATGAGATACTTGAAGGAAAAGAATCGGTTGCTCCTAGGTATAGTAACGAGGAAAATACTTTTCACGTATCGACAGTAGACTAATAGCGAGGGAGGACAACTTAAATATTCAAGTATCTTTACGCCTCTTTTTAATAATTTTAGAAATTTTTTAAATAATACTTAAAAGCTTTTAGAATACATTCGCGGCACTCTTCCTGATTTTCCGTTATTCAACGATGTGATATAGCAGATATCTATAGATAAGTTACTAAATCATGTTTGCTATTAAGTTAGCAGCAAATATTCATAGATAAGATACTAAATCATGTATGTTATTAAGTTACTTAAATCTTAAAGCTATCGTCCGATACAACACAGAATCCGAGCATGTTGTCTTTTTGTAGCACAACAATGTGATATAGCAAATATCTATACATAAGTTACTAAATCATGTCTTCTATTAAGTTACTATCAAATATCTATACATAAGTTACTAAATCGTGTCTGGTATTAAGTTAGTAGCAAATATCTATACATAAGTTACTAAATGATATCTATAGATAAGTTACTAAATCACGTTTGCTATTAAGTTAGCAGCAAATAATATCCATATAAGATACTAAATCATGTATGTTATTAAGTTACTTAAGTCTTTGAGATATCGTCCGATACAACACAGAATCCGAGCATGTTGTCTTTTCGTAGCCCAACAATGTGATATAGCAAATATCTATAGATAAGTTACTAAATCATGTCTGCTATTAAGTTAGTAGCAAATATCTATTCATAAGTTACTAAATGATATCTATGGATAAGTTACAAAATCATGTTTGCTATTAAGTTAGCAGAAAATATCCATAGATAAGTTGTTAAATTATGTATGTTATTAAGTTACTTATGTCTTTGAGATATTGTCCGATACAACACAGAATCCGAGCATGTTGTCTTTCCGTAGCTCAATAATGTGATATAGCAAATATCTATAGATATGTTACTAAATCATCTCTGCTATTAAGTTAGTAGCAAATATCTATACATAAGTTACTAAATGATGTCGGCTATTAAGTTAGTAGCAAATATCTATACATAAGTTACTAAATGATATCTATAGATAAGTTACTAAATCGTGTTTGCCATTAAGTTAGCAGCAAGTATCCATAGATAAAATACTAAATCATGTATATTATTAAGTTACTTAAGTCTTTGAGTTATCGTTTGATACAACACAGAATCCGAGCATGTTGTCTTTCCGTAGCTCAACAATGTGATATAGCAAATATCTATAGATTAGTTAGTAAATCATGTCTGCTATTAAGTTAGTAGCAAATATCTATACATAAGTTAATTAATGATATCTGTAGACAAGTTACTAAATCATGTTTGCTATTAAGTTAGCAGGAAATATCCCTAGATAAGATACTAAATCATGTATGTTATTAAGTCTTAAGTCTTTGAGATACCGTTCAGTACAACAGAGAATCCGACCATGTTGTCTTTCCGTAGCTCAGCAATGTGATATAGCAAATATTTACAGATACGTTACTAAATCATGTCTGATATTAATTTAGTAGAAAATATCTATACATAAGTTACTTAATGATATTTATAGATAAGTTACTAAATCACGTTTGCTATTAAGTTAGTAGCAAATATCTATACATAAGTTACTAAATCATGTATGTTATTAAGTTACTTAAGAGTTTGAGATATCGTCCGATACAACACAGAATCTGAGCATGTTGTCTTTCCGTAGCTCAACGATGTGATATAAAAAATATCTATAGATAAGTTAATAAACCATGTCTGCTATTAAATTAGTAGCAAATATCTATACATGACTTACTAAATGATATCTGCTATTAAGTTAATTAAATATTTGAGATATCGTCCAGCAAAAAACGGAATGGTAATGTATTGTTTCTACGTAACTCAACGATGTGATATAGCAAATATCTGTAGACAAGTTACTAAATCATGTTTGCAATTAAGTTAGGTGTTACAGCTAATGCTCTTATGAAAACTCAGTATTTGAACTATAAAATAGGACTAGAGCTGAACTCAAATCATTTTAACTTTAAAAAATCAATTTAAAAAAGGGCAACCATAGATAAATATAACAAGCATTCAATCACAAGTTTTACTACACAATTTTGAACCTCATATATTTCTTACAGATAAAGAAGCTCCACAGGTAATTTACTGCCCTCCAGATATTGAAAAATACCATGACTCTAACGACGCCGTAGTGGTGGAATGGGAAGAACCTATATTTGAGGTACTTTCTAAGTATTTTTACTTATATGTCTGTGTGTCTATATACAGTGGACTCGATAATCTGAGTCCACTGTATATTGTATCTATTTGAGTTAGTCAATAGACTTGTGTTTTAGCTTCAAGTGTGGTGTGTTGTGTGATTGGGTTTTATTCTTTTACCTCTCCCACAACATGGCATAATATTAAAAATATATGATTAAATTGGGAAAAAAGGTGATATGCTCGTAGACGACTGGCCATTGAAACACATACACATACATACAGTGAACTCCTATCGAAATCCCTTTGTCCCGATTTTCTCTATTCATTTGTATGTTAAAATTTTCGCATTATGTATCATTACATCGGGTAATGTTATCAGTTTTCGAACCTCATTTTAACTGACAAAGAAATATTCACAATAGATACAGAAGGAACCCATTCTTTTTCCCCCTTCGCTGTTGTTTGAATTTCCGTGTATTCC
>CM063497.1:72819421-72829421 GCA_032207245.1 Pardosa pseudoannulata | reverse complement strand
ATAAAAAACCAAAAGGCCCACCCTTTATCATTATAAGCGTAGCGTAATGTTTAAATCGAGCTTGGTTTGTCCTGATGGCTTTAGAAACAACAACAGTAACAACAATTGTCTTCTTTATAGATGGCACTCTCTTGCCGTTACTATACCTCGCCTGTATTTTCTTGGCCCCGATTCTAAACTACGGAGACCCATTTGAGAAAAGTAGTTCTTTTACCCCAGTGTTGTTCGAGTGGTGTTCATGAAAAACCAAAAGGCCCACCCTTTATCTTTATACGCGTAGCGTAATGTTTAAATCGAGCTTGGTTTGTCCTGGTGGCTTTAGAAAAAGCAACAGCTACAACAATTGTCTTCTTTATAGATGACACTCTCTTGCCGTTACTGTACTCGCCTATATCTACAGTAGAAATTTATCAATTCACCCATCTTACCCAAAAATGATATCCTGAGCGCTTTCATAAGTATAAATGCCACTTCTTGAATAAGCCTCTCGTTTATGCTGCACTAAGGATGACGCGGGTAGTCTTCATTCTACTCATGCTTTATAATATCTCAAATTTTTATGTACAAATTATTAATTATTCTCCGTTAAAAAGTGAACTTTATCATGAAATTATATCTGACCTTCTAGGATAATTCCAAGAAGCTGAAATCCATAAAAGCGCCCCGGAAGAGTGGCGTCAAGTTCGGCTGGGGTCCCGCTGTGACCGTCGTCTACGAAGCCTCCGACGAAGCAGGAAATACCGCAAACTGCAGCTTCCAAGTCAAAATCAAGCGTTAGTAACTCTGCTTCATTCTTCATAGATTTTAAATGGGATACAACAAAAAAAAATATAAAACATAAATGAAGTGTTGGAAACAGTACTAAAAATACTACCTATATATATATGCATATATACACATATATTATATATATATATATAAGAATATATATATAAGTATATATATATGTATATATATATATATAGATATACATATATATATATACATATATATACATATATATATATATATATATATATATATATATATATATATATATATATATATATATATATATATATATATATATATATATATATATATATAATATATATATATATATATATATATATATATATATATATATATATATATGTATATATATATATATATATATATATATATATATATATATATATATATATTATATATATATATATATATATATATATATATATATATATACATATATATATATACATATATATATATATATATATATATATATATATATATATATATATATATATATTATCATATATACATATATATATATATATATATATTATATATATATACATATATATATATACATATATATATATATATATATATATATATATATATATATATATACTATATATATATATATATATACATATATACATATATACACATATAATATATAATATATATATATAATATATATATATATAATATATATGTATATATATATGTATATGTATATACATATACATACATATATATATATATATATATATATATATATATATATATATACATATATACATATATATATTTTAAATACAACACACTTTATTTCAGTAAAAATTATCTTTAAACACTTATGAACATTTACTCTCTACTTTTGCCATCAAATTATCATTTTAAACAACACAAAATATCTTTCCTAATTTCCCATATTATATATATTTTTATATATATATATATTTATATATATAATATATAATTATATCCCCTCCGCAATGTGGTGGGTAATTGCGCATATATATATAAATATATAAAATGTACATACAACAAAACAAAAAGTATACAACGCGTGGGAATACATTCCAATACATGCACACATTTTGTGTCAGAATGAAAATAATTGATTTTCCTTCCCCCAATGAGAAAAATATTATTGTAAGTAATTTTGTGTAATGGTCTTTATTGTATTGCATGGAATTACTCCACTTAATTTCCTTTTCTCTCCCTTTATTCAGATTATCCATGCCCTTTCTATCCTCCTCCGGCCAATGGCGTAGTAACTTGCGACACTTGGCTCGACGGCAGAATGTGCAAGATCCACTGCCACGAAGGCTTTAAGTTCGCAGCGGGCCGGAACTTCGAGACCACGTACTTGTGCAAGCAGGTCAGGAAACCGGACGGGACAGTCGAAGGCGTCTGGCATGCTTTCAGAGGTGGGAAGAATTTCAAGCTACCCTGGCCCGATTGCTCGAGTAAGTCACTGCAATTTATATTGCCTCTAGACCAGACGCTATCAAAATGTTTTGCACTCCGACACATCTCGCTCGTGGTGCTGAAGAGATTTCCTACACCAAATTTCAGAATCGCTGATCCAGATGATCAATCGAAGTTTGAAAGCCTCGATAGCTCAATTGGCAAAGGCAACGGCGTCGTTACTGAGAGGTTGCGTGCCGGCCTAAGATTGGCAGTGTTTGTTAAAAATGAGTGGGGCACGTAAAATATTATCTTGGTGACAATGTCCTCCAAGTTCTCGATCAATACCTCTTGGGATTTTGCCAAGTCTGTGGGTCTTCTGCTTGGTCCCTGCTTCAAAATTACGAGGACCTACTTGAGCGAAGTTGTTCTTTCACCTCAATGGTGTTCCTTAAAACAAAAGGCGCATCCCTTGGCCTTAATACGAGAGCCTGTTGGCTAAATTGTGCTTCGTTTGTCCGAGTGGCATGATAAACAACAGCAATAGTGGAAATTCGAGATAGACACGAGGTCCAGTCTTAAAATACATACATGGTTTCCACGTACCTGGAAAGTCAGGAAAAGTCATGGAAAATCATGGATTTAGACAATGGATTAATTTTGTCATGGAAAGTCATGATTTTTCAAGTAAAATGAGTAAAAGTCATGGAAAGTTATAGATTCGCTAAACTACCAATTAAAAAAAAATGCATTGAATTGTTTAATTATATATTTACTTGTCATTTGGCTGAAGTTACTGAGTTTGGTATTTATGTATTATCCTATTGACCGTATTGCCAAGTAAAATTTGTTCACCAAGGAAACTCAAAGCAAGAAAGCTTAATGGGTGGGTAAATGCATATTATTCTGTTTTTTTTTCTTAAATTGTAGATTAAAATTTTATTAATATAATAATAATTATTTTTTAATAAAAATTAGTTAAGATTTTTGCACAAAATATAAGTTTATCTCTAGGGATATTGTATATAAACATTATAGGGTTATATTTGGCTATTATTCATGGTCACCCGGATAATACCAAAGTACCCTGAATTCAAATTGGAAGCATTTTGATTCAAAAATTGCTATATGATTAAACTTAGGTATGTAGATACAACAATTTATTTTTATGTATGTGAGTTTATTAACAGTTATAAAGTAAGTTTATAGTTTTTTACGATAAAATTCCTGTAATTTCTCTAAAAGCATATATTTTATTTGTATGTACATCAGAAGTTTTATTCATATATACTTTAACGAAAGCTTTTTAAAGTCATGAAAAATGATCTGCTAAATCAGGGAAAGTCATGAAAAGTCATGGATTTGAAACATTTTATTTTGGCAGATACCCTGTACATACTTTTGGTCCATTTGCTATTAATGATAAATTAAAATTATATAAAGTATATCCATGCTTTGTTTATAATTTTCAAATGCTTGATCAACTTTTCTTGATTATTGCTACTGCACAACAGGGTGCGGAAGTGAGAACTTTGCTAGACTATGAAATGCGATAAATTTCACATATCAATGGATATCCCCCTTGCGATAGATATCACCCTTGCAAAGCTTATTTGACACGCAAGAATTCTGTATATCCGGATTGGGACTTTGCAATCAGTACAAAGTGTGAGATTATTTGAAGTGTGAAATTTATACTTCGGATTGTTCTATGCAGTGGCGTGCGGTCCATATGTGCAGGGTGTGCACTGCACATCCTGGCAGAAATATGAGAGAGAATAATTTTCTGCATCTATGTCTACCGATCTTTATATGGTATATAATAATTATTTATAATATATTCAAATATTACGTTGATTTGTTGGCATGTATTTCCGCAGTGCGTGCGGTACTAGGTACCCACGCAGCGCGCAAGCGAACATAGGAAGTTCTGATGTGTACGCACTGCGCAGTCAATTGAAAATCGCGCTTTATATGTATGGGCTACTGGAGAAGTACACAACATACACTATGGCACTGAGACAAGTGCAGCTATTTTTCTGCATTCAGAATCATCCGAAGGTACGGTTTATTAAGCGTTGTATTAGAGCAGGGACTTACGTGCTTTTGGTTTTTTTAACTGATTAACTGGCCATACGATTTTGCAGATGGTTAATGTTTAAATTTATATATTGTAAGATTTTGTTTTCATGGAAATATAAAAGAAGTATTTTATCAATATAAAGTGAAATGTTTTAGTGTGGTAAAGTAATTTCGGTGATGTATTCTATTTATTGAAATAATTAGCTGAAAAACAATGTTATTTTGTTTTAAAGAAACGAATTCTAACAGAACGGTCCAAATTTTACCATTCATTGTATCTTATAGAGAGTATAGAAGTTATATCTATAACACCATATCCCTGGTTTTGTTTTTAAAAATTGTTAAGATGTTTTTCGCAGAATATATGATTTCCAAATGTTAAAAGTAATTAATAAATATAATTTAATTTACTGACCGACCAAGAAACAGTTCGCTCTATTGAGCTAGCGTGCAGCAAAACCCTCTACACGTGGAATAGACATTCGGTTTGTCGGCACCGCAGCGGCGGGTGCCGTGTGGTGCTACTTTTGCTGAACATCTAAGTTGTTCGTAGAAGCCCGAAGCATTGCTGTTTCGACGCCAATAAGACACCATATAACAAAAGACAGGATTTTTGCTTCAGTGCTAGTAGAATTCTCATAAGTTTAACTGTTTTTTTAGTTATACCTCGACTACTCGTAGGTAAATATTTTATTTATTGTAATCTGTAAATTTATTTTCATAATAAATAACCCGTTTCAGAATGGAGAACTCGGATGTCTCAATAATTAAAGATTTATTGGAAAATCCATGTTTTTCTGCACATCCTGCATGAAAACCTACCGCACGCCACTGGTTCTATGCTACTTTGACTCACTCCAATACGCACAAATGTATGAAAATAATCATATCCTAGTAAGAACGATCGCCATGGCGACTCTTTGACTAGCTACTATCAATCCAGATTTCTCTTTTTACTCGATCTACCGCAATCTGCTTTATCGCCAGTCGTAAGGGGATATTGCCTGCCATGTACAGATCATTGTAAATACTTGAACATAATCATGTTTTGGTGTTTCGTGGTAGCAGCGTTTTTGTCTTTCTCCAATGCTTAACTTTTTTTGATTATTGCCACTGCACAACAGGATGCGGAAGTGAGAATTTACTAGACTATGAAATGAGATAGATTTCACATAGTAATCCTTGCAATGCTTATTTCACTCACAACAAATTCTGTATATCCCGATTGGGACTTTGCCATCAGTACAAAGTGTGAGATTATTTGAAGTGTGAAATTTATACTTCGGATTGTTCAATGCTATTTTGACTCACTCCAATACGCACAAATGTATGAAAATAATCATATCCTAGTAAGAATGATAGCCATGGCGACACTTTGACTAGCTACTGTCAGTCCATGGCTATCATTTTAAAAGTTCTACCGGAATATGGTTTATAGCCAGTCGAATGGGAATACTGCCTAACATGTTCCTATCATTGCAAATACATTTACATAATCATCACTTGGTCCTCTACTGTGGCAGATTTTTTGTCTTTCTCCTCCTTAGGCTACTTCTGCAGACCTTTCAACTGCTCAGAAAAAAAATCGTAGTTTCTACGAATTAGCAAAAATTTACGATCCTACGAATATCGGTCAAAAAATACGATTTTTCTCCAAAAAATATATACAAGAATAAAAAATTATATCGCATCTGTAAAATCAAAATAAACAATTTTTTTTTTCGCAAGCGATATAATAAAATCCGTAAAATCCATGAAATCTTATCAGTTTTCTTGTACGGTGCGATACCATACTCTCTCTCGAAGGTAGAAATTTTTGGATTAAAAATTAGATCTTTTTTGTCTGATAATATTGGTTATAATGTAATAGTATATTTTTGTGTTCTTTCCTCAGTATATTTCTGAAATTTTTAAAAATTATTATTTGTTATTATAAAAATGTTAAAGTATGAAATAACATTTAAATACAAATAAAATTAATCTAAATAAACTATTTCATCTAACTTTTTATGAGGGTTAGTTCAGGAATCGATATAAATGTATATGATATTTTGAAAATGAAATATTGTTTAATTTAAAATTTATATGGGCTTTTAGATACTTTAGAAGAATTGAATGCTTTCTTTGAGCAGTAAACGTACACACACTCATTTAGTATGTGCATTGTGTTATGGCAAGGCGTGCAATAGCCCAGGGTTTGTTGTGTAAAATTTCGCCATCCAATCTACCTAGCAAATTAGTGTGCCGATACTTTTCATTTTAAAAATTGTCAAGTTCTACTATTCTCAATATTCAAAAGTTGTCAGATGCGACTTCTGTGAAGGTAAGGATTTTTTCGTAAGCTGGATGATTCTAGCTGGTTAAGATAGAATAGACCAGGAGTCCTTCCCCTTAATGATAAACTTGTGTAATACCAAAAATGTCATGGTGTTAAGTCAAGGTTTTCTGTCTACAAATCATACAGTCGAAGAATATATATCTATAGAATGATTTCTTCCCTTTAGATCTGAAAAAGGACAAATAGGGCAAATAATTATAATCCAAGCTTACCTTAATAAATTAACAATCATTTTAAAGTCTTGTAGAATTATCACTCCAATATTTCCCCAACAGTATTCAATGACGATCCATGATGTAAAATTGTAAACAATGCTTACACTGCTTGGCTGCATTCTACTTTAGGAAAACTTAACAAACCGCTTTCTCCCAAAGTATCAGAAGTAATACCTATTGGTAAGTCTTGTGCATATTATGTCAGGTGTATAAGGCGATTTCACGCAGTAGGGCAAATTCTCAAATTATGACAATTCTGGCTTTAGTTTCAAACGGAAGGACAGTTTATTGTTTGTCTGTTAGTTTAAGTAAAACAAGAAAATGAATGGGAAGGGCATTATAGTAGCTCGTGACGTTGCGATAAATTGTCTTGTTGAATCTCTCGGAGCTAACAATACGTGTTTGTGGACTGAACGAACCTACATCATTTCCTGATATATTTCACCAACATTTTAGTAACACTTTTGCCCCTAGAAGTTTTATGTTATTGTACTTTTCTGACTTATCCTAATTCTCTTTATTTAGAAAAACAGAAACCATCATCCTTCAATGTTACAGTTGGACTCGATTTCGCAGTAGATTCTTGTTCAGAAGAATCTTTGAAGAAATTCCGACAAAAGTTCTTGGCCATTGACGTAAGTAGAGAGTAATATTTTAAAGGTGGAAATCGCTTTGATAAATGTAAGAATCACTAAATTTGGAGCAATGCAAAAAATCTGTTCTCTTAAAACTAATGAATAAAACATAACAATTTATTTCAGAAATTACATTTATATATTCAATAAACATAATTTTCTGTAAAAGATTTTTTAATACCTTCTATGCATATCTTTTAAATACATATTTCATTGCTGCTCTCGAAAAATTTCAAATTTTGAAAAATTGCTCAGACTATCAAGGAGATTGGTCACCCCTGTTCTAGAGCATTACCCTGCATACAAAAGAGCCACGAGATAATATTGAATTACAGTGATTTAGTTGCTGAATAAATCTGATTCATTGAATAGTCGTGGTTTCAACATCTTTGTCATAATATATTTACAAACTTAATGGGTCTTAACATCTAAAACCTCTATATGATGGCACTGTTTCCTGATTTCTATTCTCAAATGAATATAAAAGCTTAAATGCAGCTCACTTGAAGCTTAAAATCAACTAGCTGTGTGTTTACTGAGCATTTGTGCATTAATTACATTACGCATTAAATGCAAATCTAAAAATGGCATGTAATGTTATATGATGTCACTAAGGTTTCTTTTTCTTATATACTAAATAATAAGTCATACCTATTTTAGTAAAAAAAATTTTTAGTTTAGTGATGTTTCTATAAAAATTGTCCTTACGTCTCCTTAGGCTTTTAAATTCGACATTTAACGTAATCATTAATTACGTTACCATTAAATGCTAATTCAAAAATTGCATGTAATGTTGTATGATGTCACGAAGGTTTCATTTTCTCATATACTAAATAATAAGTCATACCTATTTTAGAAAAACATTTTCTTAGTACAGAGATGTATCTATAAAAATTATCCTTATGTCTCCTTAGGCCTTTAAACTCGACATCTAACGTAATCGTTAATTACGTTACGCATTAAATGAAAATCCAAAAATTTGCATGTAATGTTGTATGATGTCACTAAGGTTTCATTTTCTCATATATTAAATAAAAAGTCATACCCATTTTAAAAAAAACATTTTCTTAATACAGTGATGTATCTATGAAAATTGTCCTTACGACTCCTTAGACATTTAAACTCGACATCTAACGTAATCATTAATTACGTTACGCATTAGATGCAAATGCTAATCAAGGTTTCATTTTCTCTTATACTAAATAATAAGTCATACCTATTTTAGTAAATGATTTTCCTAGTACAGTGATTTATCTATAAAAATTGTCCTTACGTCTCCTTAGGCCTTTAAACTCGACATCTAACGTAATCATTAATTACGTTACGCATTAAATGCTAATCCAAAAATTTGCATGTAATGTTGTATGATGTCACTAAGGTTTCATTTTCTTATATATTAAATAATAAGTCATACCTATTTTACTAAAAATTTTTTAGTACACAGATGTATCTATTAAAATTGTCCTTACGTCTCCTTAGGTCTTTAAACTCGACATCTAACGTAATCATTAATTACGTTGCGTATTAAATGCAAATCCATATAGTTTCATGTAATGTTGCATGATGTTACAAAGGTTTCATTTTCTCATATACTAAATAATAAGTCATAAATATTTTGGTAAAAGATTTTCTTAGTACAGTTATTTATCTATAAAAATTGTTCTTACGTCTCCTTAGGCCTTTAAACTCGACATGTAACGTAATCATTAATTACGTTACGCATCAAATGCTAATCAAGGTTTAATTTTCTTATATATTAAATAATACGTCATACCTATTTTAGTAAAACAAATTTAGTACAGATATGTATCTATAAAAATTGTCCTTATGTCGCCTTTAGACTCGACATCTAACGTAATCATTAATTACGTTACGCATTAAATGCTAATCTAAAAATTTGTATATAATATTGTATGATGTCACTAAGGTTTCATTTTTTATATATTAAATAATAAGTCATACCTATTTTAGCAAAAAAAAAAATAGTACAGATATGTATCTATAATAATTGTCCTTAAGTCTCCTTAGGCCTTTAAACTCGACATCTAACGTAATCATTAATTACGTTAAGCATTAAATGAAAATCCAAAAATTTTCATGTAATGTTGTATGATGTCACTAAGGTTTCATTTTCTCATATACTAAATAGTAAGTCATACATATTTTAATAAAAGATTTTCTTAGTACAGTGATTTATCTATAAAAATTGTCTTTACGGCTCTTTAGGCCTTTAAACTTGGTATCTAACGTAATCATTAATTACGTTACGCATTAAATGCTAATCCAAAAATTGCATGTAATGTTGTTTGATATCACTAAGGTTTCATTTTCTCATATACTAAATAATAAGTCATACTTAATTTAGTAAAAGATTTTTTTAGTATAGTGATATATCTATAAAAATTGTCCTTACGCTTCTTTAGGCCTTTAAACTCGATATCTAAAGTAATCATTAATTACGTTACGCATTAGATGCTTATCTGAAAATTGCAGGTAATGTTGTATGATGTCACTAAGGTTTCATTTTCTTATATACTGAATAATAA
>CM063497.1:72776921-72811921 GCA_032207245.1 Pardosa pseudoannulata | reverse complement strand
TTAGAGCCGGGGGCTTTACCTAGGAGAGAAACATGTTGATGGGTAGTTGTTATTTTTGTGTTTTTTTTTTTATTTGTCGATGTCTCACCGAAAACCAATCACTCGCCTTTATGAGATGCCGTGGTATGCACTCTGATTCAACTCATCTTTGTTTGACATGTAGTGATCCATCTCTAGCGCATCAGTACTAAACAACGTTCCTTTCCGCAATGTGGCTGCTGACATGGTTTTTTTTCTCATTTTCATATTTTGATGAATATTTTGGAAAAACCCGTGAAGCACGAAGCCGCAATACATGAAGCGTGAAGTGGCGAGGGAACACTCTACATCTACTTTAGCGGTGATAGCCCGGTGAATCCTTCCTTTTGATCGGCTGTTTTGGGGTTTCTATCCATCTGCCATATTTTGTACGGCGTTGCCTGTGAGCTCTTAAGAGACGGAGACTAAGCATTTGCGTTTTATGTCCAGTATCCAACTTGGAAAGTCTTGTAACCAATCACGCGCCTTTATGAGAGGCCGTGGTATATACTCTGAGTCAACTCATCTTTGTTTGCCATGCAGGGATCCATCTCTCTAGCGCATCAGCATAAAACAACGCTCCTTTTCGCAATGTGGCTGCCGACATGGTTGTATTTTCTCATTTTCATTTTTTGATGAATATTTTGGAAAAGCCCGCGAAACACTGAAACCGCAAAACATAAATCACAAAGTGGCGTGGGAACATTGTACATCTATTTTAGCGGTGATAGCCCGGTGAATCTTTCCTCTTGGTTGTTTTGGTGTTTCTGTTCAATATCTGCCTTATTTTGCACGGCGTTGCTTGTGAACTCTTAGGAGACGGAGACTACCAGTTACGTCCAGCATCCAGCTTGGAAAGTCTTATAACCAGATTGATAAATGATTAAAAATCCTACAATGTTAGATTTGAGATGAATATTTTATTGTTTTGTGTTACTTTCTTTCGTTAAATTGTTAAACGTAGGACGTATTAGTGTTTCCTACGTCATATTTATAGAAATATTTTGCAAACCCTGAGAATTTTAGTAGTTTTAGTTATTTTACTAAGTATAAATTTAAGTTATTGAATTATTCTTATATTGTAATTTATTGATCTAAAAACGAAGGAAAAATGACGATATTTAGAATCCCATTGAGGCCCAAAATAATTACGCTGCGCATCGTTGCGTATAAGTTGGTAGGTAGATGAACATATGTATGTTTTATAGCGCAGTTGATTAACATCTTTAACAATTTGACATTTTCATTTTTTTTCCAGAATTCGGTCAAAAAGTCACATTTTTTATTGCATTTTTTTTGTTCATTTCGCATTTTTAAGTAAAGATATGTTATTAAGATTAATATTTCTAGTATTTTTAAGCATTTATTACAATTTTTTTTCTTTTTATGAAAGTATCATAAAACTGAAGTTTACGTTTAGACTCGTCGATATCCACGTTAATTTTTGGAATTCCAGTGAAAGGAAATCTAGGAGGCCGATCCGAAGGATTATCCCAATTAATTTAAAAAATTTGTCTTGCTTGACTGATTCCATCTGTACCACTATCAGAGTCACTACTATCCAGGTCATCAAGTAAACTTTTGCTATTATCATTTACAGATAATTCAGTTTCTGATTTCGAGTCACAGTTCGAATCACAAGAAATTAGCTCCATACGCTCTGAATTATCCATTATTTAAAAGTAAAACTATATTATTTAACTCTTACATCAATAAAATTATCAGGCGTTTAGTAAAACATAACCAGAAACCTATAAAGTGAAAGACAGCAATTCGTCTTCTGTACAAAACATGCGAAAAAACCCGAGCTTTTGAACCTATCAGAGTAGAAAATACAATAAACTGCAAACTATCATTTACTGGACGAATAATTGTTACATCTATACGAAATAATTTGTTACTAAAATTGGAAAAAATACGGCCAAAACAGTGCATCGAAATAGAAATCAGATTGCCTGTATGCTGTACGGGCAATTCAGTAAAGGCCCGAAAGCTGTGCCTGTACGGCGTACGAGCAAAACAGGGAAGGGGTTAACAAAAAGAAAAGCTTTAAATAAACATAACTTCATTTTTTACTGCAGGTCCTTGTCAGTCTGGAACCTACTCCAATACCACATTTGAGCCTTGTCTAGCTTGCCCCTTAAACACATACCAGGAGAAGGCAGCAAGAAAAGAATGCATGAAGTGTCCAGCTGGCAAATTTACTTGGAGAGTTGGGGCGAATTCTTCAGCTGATTGCGTTGGTAAGTGCAAAAAAATAAATTTTAATGTACCATAATTTCTCACGTATAGTTCGCGGACTATGTGTGTTTAAAAAGCAAATTTCTTCATCCGCGGACTATCTGTTGGTTGTTCATTGCTCAAATCATGGAAATCTGAAGAAGGGAATAAAAAAGAAGCACGTTAACGGGCGATGATCAAATGCAAACGAAAGCACTAGTCACGAGATGACAAGAAAACATCGTATCGGTAATAAATCATATATAACCCATAAAGAAGAATGAATCAGTAGTAGCAAGTAGGGCAATGTTAATTGTGTCTTTAAGTACGGGAAAATAACGATAGTCACTATTTACAGCTTCGATTGACAACACCGAGTGGATGGATTCAAGATCGAAGGTTGAGAGTCGAAGGTCATTTCACCACGAGGATTATTCGTAAAAGAGTGTTTTGTTTTCAAAGTTTTGATTTTCGGTAATATTGGTTATTTATTATATCTTTAAAACATTGTCGCAGTTTTACTGCTGATTTCAAGCTGAATTCTTGAGAGTCCTTAGGTCACCAATTGTAGAAGGATATTGAAGCGGAACAAACTAATCGTCAACATGAGCTTTTGATCAAAACGTTTTTATTAAAAGACTAATAAGTAAATAAAGAGTAAAAAGGTAAAGTATAAAGACATCAGTGCGTTGATAACACTTGCGGCTTGCAAGTGACAATCTGGCGAAAAGTTCTTTAGATTGAGCACGCTAATTCCAAAGCCGAGAGTGATTTCCCCCCTAGACTGAGCAATGCCGCTCACCTTATATACTGCAACATGCTCGCGCGCGCAGCATCGAGGGAAATTTGCATTCCATGTCAATCTGCATTTGACGGAAGCTTCTTCGACGCGGTGAACTGACGTCAATCAAGTAAACTAAAATTAAACAGACTTCTTAAACAGTCTAAATTGTAAAAAAAATTAAAAATTGTAAAGTTATCGTTGCAGAAACAGCAATGGTTTTAAATGTAAATGAACATAAACAAACTTTTAAAAATAAAACTAACGTTTAATTTACTTAAAACATACAAAGAAAAAGGTTTAAGGCAAATAAACATGGTATAGAATTTTAAACTGGTCTTAAACTGTTAAACAATATTACTACTAGTAAAAGAAAATTTGAAACGATTACAAAAATGAATACATTTGACCTTACTAAAACTTAGGCTAACCAGAACCAGGCACGAGCAGAACTCATAATGCGAAGTTGTTGCATCATTACGCAGATCGACTTCTCAAGCAAAACGGTAAAATGAATTTAAGTAAGAAGTTATTATTAAATTCGTTGAGATAAAATTTTTGTAATAAAGCTATTTTATTTAAAGTCAGTGCCCATTACCTTACTATAGTTGCGGTTCGTACGCGTATGACGTCAGTTGACGTCAGATCAAATTTTGAGAGCAAAATGGTTCTGTTACATGAAATTTACAGCAACCTAAACTATGGTTTTTCGCATGTAGTACGAAATATCGTTTGCTGTCAAAATAAATCTGACGTCAAGTGACGTCACAACGATTGACGACCGCAACTAGAATTAGATTAAGACACGTACTTTTGACTAGTATTTTGTGTATGAGTGAACAAACCAAGGTGTTTCATTTGACAACATGAACATCAGAATGCCACAAGTAATTCAAAGGTTGACGAGAAAACAGTAAGAACTTGGTGTAAGCACAAGGAAACATTAAAAATGTGAGAAGAAAGCGATCCAATCGTTTGGAAAAATACAATGGCTTGATTAGAAGCTTTACATAGCTGGGTTTTCGAACAGAAAATGTAGGCCGCCCTGTTTCTTCCATTAAAATTCGTCTCCAAGGCTATGATAACTGAAATAATTCAAATTTTAAAAGGTGGCATAATTGAGTCTAATCCAGTTTTCGGCACTTTATTGTACTTAGGTTTTTATTCTTAACATGATTAATATTTTCATACTAAAAATACATATTTTTTACACGTATAGTCCGAGGATTATCTTGCGGACGATATGAGGATTTCTGAATTTTAAATAATAAATCGCACGTGGACTATACGATGGTGCGGATTATACGAGCGAAATTACGGTAAATAATGTAAGTAGACAGTTATCTCAGGTTAATCATTCCAATTTGGAGATACAGAAAAGTTTGTTGTAAAATCATGTTAAACTATAGTCTATTATTTAAATAGACAGATCGCATTCCAGGACTTAAAACCTTCACGTGCGATTACGGTAAATAGTGTAAGTAGACAGTTATGTCAGTAACATTCCATTTGGAGGTACACAAAAAGTGTGTTGTAAATAAAATTAGTCTATTATTTAAATGTCATAGCGCATTCCAGGACTTAAATTCATTATAACAACCTTTACTGGATTCATCATAAAAGAAAAAGTTTTGCTAAGATTTCAAATAAAGTTTTCGAATGATTTTTTAACCCTTAATTTGACAAGATGTTTTTTCAAATATTTTTTAATTTCTGTTATTTTCCCATGTCTGTATAGACATTAGGATCTCTGTAAAATAAATACAAAAAATGTATCATTTTCCATTTTTGAGATAATTAATGTCCGCTGTGGCGAACACTGACAATTATGTTATATAGTTGTTATAAATATACATGTTCGGTGTAGCGGCCAGACGTAGCCAAATTAAGGGCTAATAATGATCTTACATTTGAAAAATTATTTAGTTTATATATTTCATATGTAGAATATTTTTCTAAATAAAGTAAAAATATACGTCAAATGATATATTGAAAAATCACTTTCCCGCACTAATTTTTTAAAATATGTAAATTAGCAATTAATTTATTAATCCAATTGCAACAAAAGATTAAATATTCAATAGTGTTCAACTATTTTATTGAGATTCGTTTTAAACGATTCAGAAATGCGCAGAGATTTTAAAAGTGTAAATATAAAAAAATCGGATATTTTGAAGGTTTAAAGTTTCTTCTACACCTTGATTGACATTTATTGAGGGATGCACCTCTACTCCTTGAGGCACACAGACACTGAGAGCTTTTCATGGATTTGTAAATCTCTATATCGAAGTATTTTATTTGCGGCAACAGATGTATCTCTAATTGCACCACTTAAATATCTTGGATGACTTTTGTAAAAAAATATAAATAATTCTCTTGAAGAATATTTTTATTTGTACTTTTAGAATCCATTATTTCTTATGGTATAATCTTCGAGACTTGACGAGCTTTATGTGTATTAAAAATTAGCAATCTATAATATCTATTTATATATCTATTTATAACCGGAAGTAAAGGGACAATAACGAGGGTGGGTTTCCCGTATTCCATTCTAGTTGACAAAGGGTGAAGTAAAAATTCATAGAACGCTTTGGCCACTGACACAGTAAACCTTTAGCGTATTTTTGGAGACTTTTTTCCTCGATGTGTTCCACTCGCAGGGTTAAAGACGAGAAATAGGTAGCTCTGGATTAAATGATTTATTTACAGCTATAAATAACTCTTTAAAGACGGAGATTAGGTAGCTTTGGTATAAATGATTTATTTACAATTATAAGCAACTCTTCAAATACGAGATGTTGGTAGCTCTGGATAAAGTGATTTATTTATAAATAACTCGAACTCGAAGAAACTTTTACATGTACTCAAATTGTTGGCCTTCTAGAATGAACATTTGTGTTCTAGAAACGTAAAAAATCGGGTACAACTAATGTAGTTATAGTCAGAGACGTCCGTCTTTAAAGGCGAGGGATAGGTACCTCTGGATTAAAGGATTTATTTACAGCTATAAATAACTCTTTAAAGACGAGACAGGTAGCTTTGGATTAAATGATTTATATACAATTATAAGCAATTCTTCAAATACCAGATGTTGGAATTTCTGGATAAAGTGATTTATTTATAAATAACTCGAACTCGAAGAAACTTTTTCATGTAATCAAATTGTTGGCCTTCTAGAATGAACATTTGTGTTCTAGAAACGTAAAAAATCGTGTACAACTAATGTAGTTATAGTCAGAGACGTTCGTCTTTAAAGACGAGGGATAGGTAGCTCTGGATTAAATGATTTATTTACATCTATAAATAACTCTTTAAAGAAGAGATAGGTAGCTTTGGTATAAATGATTTATTTACAATTATAAGCAACTCTTCAAATACCAGATGTTGTTAGCTCTGGATAAAGTGATTTATTTATAAATAACTCGAACTCGAAGAAACTTTTACATTCACTCAAATTGTTGGCCTTCTAGAATGAACATTTGTGTTCTAGAAACGTAAAAAATCGTGTACAACTAATGTAGTTATAGTCAGAGACGTCCGTCTTTAACCCTCTAAGCTGTTCGCACGTACAATTCCGCCCAAACCGATGATGTCTTCAAAGCGGTTTCACGTACAATTTTCGACCTCCAAAAACGTTCCGAAAATCGATGTAATGTACATTTCTGCCAGTGTTTTCCCCCATGGAGTTTTGAGATAGGAGGGTCAGGTCGATTGTTTAGGAACTGCACCCCTCCTTGACTGACATTTATTGAGGGATGCAACCCTACTCCCTGAGGCACAAAGACGCTGATAGCTTTTCATAGATTTGTAAATCTCTATTTCGAAATATTTCATTTGGGGCAACAGATGTATCTCTAATTGCACCACTTAAATATATTGGATGACTTTCGTAAAAAATATAAATAATTCTCTTGAAGAATATTTTTATTTGTACCTTTAGATTCCATTATTTCTTATGGGATGATCTTCGAGACTTGACGAGCTTTATGTGTATTAAAAATTAACAATCTATAACATCTATTTATATATCTATTTATAACCGGAAGTAAAGGGACAATAACGAGGGTGGGTTTCCTGTATTCCATTCTAGTCGACAAAGGGTGAAGGAAAAAATCATAGAAAGTTTTGGCCACTGACACAGTAAACCTTTAGCGTATTTTTGGAGACTTTTTTTCCTCGATGTGTTCCACTCGGAGGGTTAAAGACGAGAAATAGTTAGCTCTGGGTTAAATTATTTATTTACAGTTATAAATAACTCTTTAAAGACGAGACTGGTAGCTATGGATTAAATGATTTATATACAATTATAAGCAAGTCTTCAAATACGAGATGTTGGTAGCTCTGGATAAAGTGATTTATTTATAAATAACTCGAACTCGAAGAAACTTTTACATGCACTCAAATTGTTGGCCTTCTAGAATGAACATTTGTCTACTAGAAACGTAAAAAATCGTGTACAACGAGTGTAGTTATAGTCAGAGACGTCCATCTTTAAAGACGAGGGATACGTAGCTCTGGATTAAATGATTTATTTACAGCTATAAATAACTCTTTAAAGACGAGACATAGGTAGCTTTCGTATAAATTATTTATTTACAATTATAAGCAACTCTACAAATACGAGATGTTGGTAGCGCTGGATAAAGGGATTTATTTATAAATAACTGAAACTCGAAGAAACTTTTACATGTTCTCAAATTGTTGGCCTTCTAGAATGAACATTTGTGTTCTAGAAACGTAAAAAATCGGGTACAACTAATGTAGTTATAGTCAGAGACGTCCGTCTTTAAAGGCGAGGGATAGGTACCTCTGGATTAAATGATTTATATACAATTATAAGCAACTCTTCAAATACGAGATGTTGGTAGCTGTGGATAAAGGGATTTATTTATAAATAACTGGAACTCGAAGAAACTTTTACATGTACTCAAATTGTTGGCCTTCTAGAATGAACATTTGTGTTCTAGAGACTAATGTAGTTATAGACAGAGACGCCCGTCTTGAAATCATTGGTTTGAACAGATCTATTTTAAAACTGGAAAATATTCTCGAACTGAAATGACCTCTGTAAACGTGAAATTTCCCAAAATTCCCAGCTTCAGAAGAACTAAACCTGGAATACTAAAAATGAGTTAACAATGACAGGTAGAGATATTGCGAAATACAATGTATATACCATTTATAAAATAAAGTTGTATTTTGAGGAAATAAACAAAAAATTGAAAAGAACAACATTTATAAACATTAATAAAGTTTATAGACATGTGGAATTTTACCTTAAATAGAATACGTATATATCAAAGTCACTCCCTGATGAAAAGACACATTTGGTAGCAGTACAGGTAAATAGCGAGATTTATTTTCCAGGGTAATTTTGATCAGAAAATTTCTGTTGCGTTTGTTAAGTAGTCTGCTGCGATTTTTTTCCTGAAATTTAAAAAGAATGTTTAGAAAAATCTGTTTATAAAAATTTAAAAAAAAAGTTTTTAAAACCATCTTTCACTTCAAATAAAAATTATATAAATGAATTTTGAAGATAATCAGAAAGTTTTATGTCTTTCATCCTTTTTTCTTTTTTGCTGCTTCCAGAATTTTTTTTCTACCGAAGAACAGTAGTAATATGTTAAGAAATTTTCTTTTTTATAGCAATATGTTAAAATTTAAATTTATGTATTAAGATTAAAAAATTGAATTTTTGTTTTCTAGATCATCAACAAAAACATTCATATATATGTGCGTTTGCATTATTTTATACAGAACACACTTATATGTGAAACTCTATAATAAAGTATATATTAGAACATATTAATATACTGTTATTTGGCAAACAATATTAAAATACAATATTAAAATTCAATATTAAAATTCAGATATGAATAAGCTCTAATTTTGACATCCAGAAATTAACCTTAATATAACTGTTATTTTAAATTAGTAACGTATACCTTTGCAGAAATTTTTGTATGATGTTCAGTAATTTTTTTTTCTTAGAATCACCCATGTTTTTTCTTTGAACACATAACGTACATTTTAGAAATAATACTGCATAAAATACTGCATAAAACTCACAATACAAGGAAATGAAATTACAGCAGAATTTCGCCAAAAGCCACACCAACGGTAAGACACAGAAATCCACTGACCACAATCCTATCCTTCATTTATGCCCGAGTAGTAAACACTTGCTTAGGATTCAATACAGACTCGGTAAAAACCACTTTACATATTGTATACGGGACACGTACTTTTTCTACGTTTTCTGACGATTAATGCTTGAGCGGGAGATACGTAATAGTACGTTTTCTGACGACTAATACTTGAGCTCGGGTAACATACTAGTACGGGATTGTGTAACAACATGGTTTGTTTGTAGGTACAAAAATAACGGTATATACATAATAATATAAATACGGTAAATAACGGTAACCGAATGTTCTTGTCTACTACTTAGATTCTTCAAAAATTATACAAATAAAAACTAGTTTTTACATCAGTCGATGCGGAACCACAGAACGAGATGGTTCATTAACAAAATTAATTTAGATTTAAAATTAACTTTTTATTTTTATTTGGGAAAATGATATTATAATATTAATATATATATATATATATATATATATGTATATTATATGTATATATCTATATATTTATGTATTATATATATATGTAAAATGTATATATATATATTATAGGTATATATATATATATATATATATAATATATATATATATATATATATATATATATATATATATATATATATATATATATATGATTATTTAGATATTTATATTTTTTTTTATATTTGAATATAAAATTCGAAAAGTTGGCTAAAAAATTAAATAATTTTCTATATTTTGAGATTTAACTGAATAACTAAATTTACTCGCAAAACGCCCGCTACTGGTACTATTCCACTTAAAAATGTACTTGCACACAATGGGTTAATTACTGTACTTAAAGCAGCTGCGAACAATTCAGTCTATTTTGCACAATTGCTTATGCATATTTACAGTATTGGTTTTATACTAAACTTAGCATTAGAAAATTGATTGGTTCTTCGAAACTGTGCATATTTAATGGTCGATTATTGTTAACTTTACAAGGTTAAATTGTGTTACTTCCAATAATTTTCATCTGAGGACATTCCATAAATTAAACTTCCATAAATGATATGAAAAATCTAATTATTCCCTAAACTAAGATTGATTTGATACACTTTATAGATACGAGAAAGAAATCGAGTTTAACTTCTATTTTTTATATTATAAATGTCGCATTTAATATCCATAACACTCTATTCAGCATATCTGGAGTCATTATAACCATGGGTTTCGAAGAGTAAATTTTTTCATTCCGGTTTTACTCTGGTTTATTTCCGGTTCAACTAAAAAATTATCGGTTCAGTTCCTGTTTTTGTTTGGCCTAACAGAAGGGTTTTGGGTTCATTTCCAAATGTGTAATTTTATTTTATACATATTCTTATTTGTACTAAAAATATAATTCTATCATAAACAAAAAATGTATTTATATCTAAATTTAGAAAATTTTATTCTTTTTTTAAAATTGTTATACTATATGAATTGATACAATTAACCTGCGTGTACGATACAAACGGCGAGCATTGGCATTGTTATCCATTATCTAAATCGCATTTGACTAATGGAGATTCAGCTGAATTCAATCTACCTTCTACTAGTTGTTTCCTGCGAAACTGAAACAGACAAGTACTAGTAAACATCAAAACAGGATATCGAGAAGCATGTAAGAAGATGAATTTCAGTTAGGTCTGGAACTCTAGAGTTTACTTTTTTGTTCCACGAGGGCTAATGAGACTGGAACCTATTGCTTCAATCCGATTCCCAACGGCTACGAACATCCATGTCACAGTATTATTCGAAACGACGAACTCCCATACCGAAGATCAGTTCTCTTAATATTCAACCATCGTTCAGCGCAATGTATATTGAATTAATTATATGGTTGACGTTAAGTTAGAAAATATTGATAAGTTGGTTAGAGCAATAAAATGACTGAAAATATATCGAACCGAGATAAAACCGATATTTTTTTCGTTTCAGTTCCAGTTCGAAGCCCTGTTTTCAACTCCACAGATATCGCATGAAACGAATAATACTCAAATAATTTAAAATCCACAGATTATTATATAGATGCAAGTTAACAAAATCATTTTTAAATTTTAATAAAAAAAAAGAAATCCGTTGTAGCTCAGTTGGCAATGTCATCAATAGAATAAATAACTGAAGAGTTTGAATTCAAGACTCAATCCAGCCAAAGATTTACCGTGGTAATTAACGGCCACTTAAAATTGGTTATGGTCGTAATTGCCTCCAAATTTATACAAAACCTCTGGAAGTGGAAGGCCAAGCCTGGGTGTCTTCTACTACACTCACTTCCAAAAGTTAAGCAAAGATGAATATGCTAATTTCCGGAAGCCAATCAGAATTGAAGAGGGTGCAATTTGCTGCAGAAGTAGATGAAAGTAAGCAAATATGTTAGTTAACAACCAATCGCGATTTCATGTCAAGAAATATGCTAAAAGGTCAGTCTTATAAGATGCCGGCTTTATGAAGGATTACAGAAGTTCATTGTAAGTGCTGATAGAAGGTGTTTAAAACTTTCGTACAATTCGTTTTCAAGACATACGTGTTTCTATGACTTCCTAAAGACGAATGAAGATTTTGAGCTCTGGCGTGCTGTGGGGCACAGCACGCCAGCGGAGCAGGAGAGTCGGTAGGACAGTAGGTCAGAGATGTTGTTCTTTTCTTCGGCGTTCATCATTCTGTAATTTCACGTTTATAGAAACAGTTCCAAACATACAATTTGTTCAGAAAATTTGTTTTCAAGACATACGTGTTTCTATGATTTCCAGAAGACGAATGGAAGATTCTGAGAGCTGGAGTGTTGTGGGGCGCATTGAAGCAGGGCAGTCGATCGCTGATGCTGCTCTTTTCTTCTGAGTTCATAATTCTGTAATTTCATGTTTATGGAATCAATTCAAAACCACACAGACAGTCGTCCGAAGGCCCGTAGCCGGTCGCCTAATGGTTGCAACCCCCTAGGAAGATCGATATATTGTTATTTAAGCCAAGCGGAATAGCAGAGGGTACTCCACACGTGTGACATCTATGATTACAGCGGCCATTGTTAAGGCGATATCTGCCGCTAATGTACGCCTAAGATTACATATGAGTGGACTGTACGACCGGGTACCTCGAGTTTGTGTTTTTCTATCTACCCAATCAAGAGGGACACGTATAAAGTGGTGCTAGGAACATGGTAATTGAACTGTGAGTGGGTAATATCATGTTTCCCGATGAGTCAAGATTTGTTTTGGAACCAGATGACTAGCGTATAAGGATATGGCGTGAACACAGAACACGCAGTCAGCTCCAAAACATCACCGAACATCACGCATTTCGAGGCGGAAGCATTATGGTATGTGCGGGGATTTCATTAGGATACCGCACCGACCAACACATCTTTAAACAGGGTTCTGTGATGGATGTCCAGTATCGAGATGAAATCTTAGAACCCATTGTGAGATTTTACATTGCAGCATTTGACCCTAATTTTGTTTTAATGGATCATAATGCACGCCTCCATAGAGATGACATCATCGATGACTACCTGGAGAGTGAAAGGATTGCGCGTAAGGCGTGGCCAGCATAATCACCCGACCATAATCCCATTGAAAATCTTTGGGATGCTCTCGGCCGTGCTGTATCTTCACGTTTCCCAACCCCAGCCACTATTATTGACCTGGAAACTGCTCTAAACGATGCATGCCGATTGCTTGATTCTGTGATGGTTGAGCACCTAATTGAAAGCATCATCACAATGTGTAGACTTTGTATACAGATAAGGACACATACCCTATTAATGTCCTTTTTTTCATTTTATGCTATTTATTTTCACTTTATACATAATTCTGTTTAAGTCTTCAGTATGTCATTATCTGATAACTTATAAAAATTCAATATTGTTTTCATTTCTGTATATAATTATTAATTTTGTTTTATGCATAAATATATATGATACTTTCCTGCCACATTTTGTGTCAATCAAAACAGTATTTGCTGATTTTTTTTTTCATTTTGCATCTTCGTGCTTAATTTTTCGAAGTGAGTGTAGATTCCCTTAACTGTCCATGTGGCGCACTGGGTGAACCACTTCGTTTTTTATATTTAGTTGTAGTTTTTTTCTGGATTGTATTAAAAAGGAAGCATAAGGAAAAACTGATACATTACGTTCTAAGAAAACATTACTGTAAGCATTATCTAAACAAATTAAAATATATGTATAACTTACTGAACATTAAATTTTCATTTTTTCTTGACGTGACTTATTTCTGCTTAAAATACTTTGTTTCTTTATAGATGGTTTGTTATTTATTAATTGTTTATTAAGATATTTTGTGCATGAAATATTTATTAGTGTGTCCGCACATGTATATATTTATTAGTTGGTGTATATATGTATGTTGGTGTACTCATATGTATAAACATAATGCTAATAATTGGACTATATATAAATGTATTATATTAAATCTGATTTTGTTAACAAAAAGGAGATGCATATAAATATTTAAAATAAGTTCAGTTTAACCTGATATTAGGAAAACGTAAAGAATTGTAAATATAAAAACGAACTAAAGTAAGTATATTGTTATCAATTTATGAAGCGTAGCGTTCGTGGATTGAGTAGACTTTGAATTAAGACAGCAGAAATAACAGCACTTTATTCGCAATGCAGGGAAAACACGAATACAGCAGCCAACACCGCGAGAACTGGCTAGCACAGGCGATAGTTCACTAAAACTCTTAGCGCCAAAGAACGTAGGTCTTTACCTCTACAAATTTCTCAGCTAACTCAACCTCGATCAGGATCGGCCACCGGTATTTATATACTCGGGAGAAACTGGAATATTCTAGAAAGTACTAGGTACAAACGGTCGCCATGAAAGTCACCAAGTCGCCAAATTTGGCGATAAATCGCCAAACTTGGCGCCAAAAATTAGTAACCAATGAGCCAATATCTCGCCAAATACATGATTTACCCATTATAATACACAGTATACAGCAAAAATACATGCCAACTTGCGAAATTCGTAACAATATGTATGATTGTTGCATAGTGTTATGGACAAATTTTTATATATGGCCGGTATAGGTAAGACAATGTACTGTAAATAATGGCATATATGTTAATTGTATGTTTATGTTTGTTGTTATGTTGCGTATTTACATAACATGTGTTAATATATGTTAGTGTTCTAATAAGTATGATCATGGTAGATTCGGAACTTCCTGTTGACTTTGGTCTGTTCTACCATAATCTCCTTTTAAGGGTTGGTATAGGCCTGTGAATTATCTATCTATTATAGATCATCTATCTTTGTCCCGCTTTATAATTACGAGGACCGGGTGGGGGGAAATTTTACTCTCGGTAGTAGCATTTCTTAACACATTGTATGGGGGAAACGTACTAGTACTTTTTCTGACGATTGATACTTGAGCGCGGGTCACGTACTAGTATGGGTTTTGAATTGTACCTCTTCATAGAGGAAAATGTTTTGAACGTTACCACACTGTAAAACATTATTAGTTTTATGATTGCCCTTTTCATTTTTTATAATGTAAAAATGTTTATATATAACATAGTTCGAATAAAATAAAAATATATATAGTACTATTTCTATTTGAATTTTTTTTTATATTTACGATACTATTATAAATTTATCCACTAAAAAAATATTTTTTGTTTACAAAAATCTTATGGTTGTTATTTATATATTTCTATTTATATATTTGTTTATATATTTCAATATAAAATACGAAAAGTTGGTTAAAAATTAAATAATTTTCGATCTATTGAGATTTAACTGAATATCTAAATTTACGCGCAAAATGCCCGTCCCCGGTATAATTCCGCTGCAAAATGTACCCTCACACATTGTGTTAAGCTGCAGGTGCTTCCTTAAACTGCTAGTCATTTATGGTGGTGTTAAATGAATAATAGATTCGAAATTGTGTTTAGCACAAATATATCTGTCTTCACTGAAAATAAAGACTGCAAAATCACTTAAACTTGTATTTAAAGATTTAAGTATAATTTTTTAAATTATAGGTCATATATTCACTAGAGATATACCTTTTATTGTTTTTTTTAAGAGGTATCGAATAAATGCTTATATTTCTCTTTAAAAACAGTATAACCAAAATTTTCGTACTGATATTAATTTGATTTATTTTGTATTGATATTTCATAATAATATTAACTATATATTTTGAAACTTACGTCTGACAGAACTCTAGAAAATTTTCCGTTATGCCCTGAAACCATATTGGTTCATAAAAAGTTTGAATGTAAACTGTACATTGGTAAAAGAAATTCCCTATAATTTAATTCTACAAATAATATTAACTATATATTTTGAAACTTACGTCTGACAGAACTCTAGAAAACTTTCCGCTATGCCCTGAAACCATACTTGTTCAAAAAAAGTTTGAATGCAAACTGTAGATTGGTAAAAGAAATCCCCTATAATTTAATTCTACAAATAATATTAGCTATATATTTTGAATCTTACGTCTGACAGAACTCTAGAAAATTTTCAGTTATTCCTTGAAACCATATTTGTTCAAAAAACGTTAGAATGCAAACTGTACATTGGTAAAAGAAATTCCCTATAATTTATTTCTGCAATTAATATTAACTATATATTTTGAAACTTAAGTCTGACAGACCTTTAAAAAATTTTCCGTTATGCCCTGAAACCACATTTGTTCAAAAAAAGTTTGCATGCAAACTGTATATTGGTAAAAGAAATCCCCTATAATTTAATTCTTCTAATAATATTAACTATATATTTTGAAACTTACTTCTGACAGAATTCTAGAAAATTTTCCGCTTTGCCCTAAAACCATATTTGTTCAAAAAAGGTTTTAATGCAAACTTACATTGGTAAAAGAAATCCCCTATAATTTAATTCTACAAATAATATTAACTATATATTTTGAAACTTTCTTCTGACAGAACTATAGAAAATTTTCCGTTATACCCTGAAATCATATGTGTTCAAAAAAAAGTTTCAATACAAACTGTGCATTGGTTAATGAAATCCCCTATAATTTAATTCTACAAATAATATTAACTATATATTTTGAAACTTTCTTCTGACAGAACTCTAGGAAATTTCCCGTTATACCCTGAAATCACATTTGTTCAAAAAAAGTTTCAATACAAACTGTACATTGGTAAAAAAAAAATCCCCTATAATTTAATTCTACAAAAAATATTAGCTATATATTTTGAATCTTACGTCTGACAGAACTCTAGAAAATTTTCCGTTATGCCTTGAAACCATATTTGTCCAAAAAACGTTAGAATGCAAACTGTACATTGGTAAAAGAAATTCCCTATAATTTATTTCTGCAATTAATATTAACTATATATTTTGAAACTTAAGTCTGACAGACCTCTAAAAAATTTTCCGTTATGCCCTGAAACCACATTTGTTCAAAAAAAGTTTGAATGCAAACTGTACATTGGTAAAAGAAATCTATTAGAATTTAATTCTACAAATAATATTAACTACATATTTTGAAACTTACGTCTGACAGAACTGTAGAAAATTTCGCTATACCCTGGAACCATATTTGTTCAAAAAATATTTAAATTCAAACTGTACATTGGTAAAAGAAATCCCCTATAATTTAATTCTACAAATAATATTAGCTATATATTTTGAATCTTACGTCTGACAGAACTCTAGAAAAATTTCCGTTATGCTCTGGAACCATATTTGTTCAAAATAAAGTTTGAATGCAAACTGTACATTGGTAAAAGAAATCCCTATAATTTAATTCTACAATACTCACGTAAGATCTCTAGTATGGACTGTTTTATCTTATAGGGTAACAACATATGTTTGTAACATTTTATCAAATAACTGATGGATTGTGTAAAGCACAAACGTTTAGACTTTTAGAAACGTTTTTGACTGAACATCTGAAATTCAATATAAGTAATTGTGGAAATCAATCATATATCTCACTATGCACTTGGTAATCATCAATGTTTCTCTTAACGATTATTGAAATGTTAAGCATTAGTATTTTATTTGGTATATTTAGCAACACTTTCAACCCTATAGATTTTTTGTCAAATGTAATGGGTAAGCCACTAGTACCGATGCAGATTGAATTGTCACGTGAAGTTAAAATGGAAATTGTATTACGTGGTTTCCGGTTTGCATGACATGAATTTGAATAGTTTGACCGTAGTCTCTTTACAGAAATGCCAACTCTCTGTTCAAAGCCGAAAATAATTAAATAGTTTAGTTTTTCGCTTTAAATATATAAATATAGTCGTTGTTGTAAACGTTTTGGTATATATATAAATAAAATTTAATATATGTCAATCCGATATCCATTTTTATTACATCAATATGGGTATTGCATTTTCCAAAGAGTATACTGTACATGCAGTTTCAAGGTAAGTAAATCATTACGTTATAACGAATGATATGAAACAGATATATGTCTTTTACAGAGTTCGATATTTGCGCCGAACTTCAACCTTGCCAGCACAATTCCACATGTATTCAAAATGACAAGGATTACGAATGCCAGTGTCCGGAAGGCCTGATGGGCACACACTGTGAAATCAATCTGGATGACTGTGCCTCAAGTCCTTGCATGAACAATGGCACTTGCGTGGATGGGATAGCAAACTTCACCTGCATCTGTCCAGAAGGATGGATCGGGCTCCAGTGCCAAACTAACAGAGATGATTGCGATCCAAGTAAGTAGCGAACAACCATTTGGGTTTATTCAAAAGTTAACTCTTTAAAACACAGACACTGAAATTTCAAATGTTCTCTGCTTCACAACCCAATAATTTGCATATTTTCCTTTCTCCCGGTTTTCTTGTTCATTCATCAATCTATGAAACCGAGTTATATACCATCTCTCGAGAAGAGAACGGCCTACTGACCTACTGTAGTATTCTTTTTCACAACCTTTCTTATTTGGTTGCACATATATATGATCATTATATATATATACATATATATATATATATATATATATATATATATATATATATATATATATATATATATATATATATATATATATATATACATATACATATATATATGTATATATATATATATATATATATATATATATATATATATATACATATACATATATATATATATATATATATATATATATATATATATATATATATATATATATATATATATATATATATATATATATATATAAATTAAAAAATAAAAGAATCACTCCACGTGCTACACCTGAAAGAAAAAAAATGCCCAAATCCATTATATTCCTTCCTTCTGAACCACTCCAGCAACCCTACACTTTTTCCATTATCCTGTGCTGATGTGTTCGTTGTTCCATTGTCCTTTGCACAATGCGTCCTTTCCCGGATCTGTCCAGAAGGATCGGGACTCTAAGGAGGGTCATGAATCGCCTCCTGGAGACCAATTATAACTCTCCAAAATTTGGTGAAGTTTAAGTGCAATCGTTTCCACTGGCCACACCACACGCTTCCTGGTGTCGCGATAAAATACTTGGGCATGCAGTCCACAACGTGTGAGTGGGGCGAGGAAATCAGTTTCGCAAACCTTATGTAAAACATAGCTGCACTCTCACAGATTGCAATACTTTAAGTAGCATTATACAAGACTGACTAATATTATGCATTTTATCTAAAATCTGAAAAACTCTTCTGCTTTTGCTTCCTAGACATGGCAGCTGGTTACCGACCATGGTCGTATAAGTTAGCGTAAATCATCTTGATGTACTCGATGCTATATTTTCCCATCTTTTAACTCCTATGTCTTGCAACCACTTTTTCACTCTATCGATCCACCTCGTTCTCGATATTCCCCTTTCTTTTGTTCCTCTGGAGCTTGAAAAGTTATTTTTAGCAGTATTTTCATCGCTATTTTGAAATACATGTCCCAGCTACCTTTTATGAGAGGTCTAAGTATTTAACATTATACACAGAGGTTAAACTGTTTATGACCCAGTGTTTTATGCACCGGTATCAGAGTATCCCACGGTTATCAGCAATCACGTCTCTAGTGTGAAAGGAAGTTTTCTCAATGGCTTTAGCTGGTCTGAGATTCAGAAGTCACAGCTATCGCGGGCTACTGTGGGTTCCTAAGGGTTAAATTTTCATTCATTTTGGGGAACGTGTTTTGGAAATAAAGCATGATTGCAGTAGACTTCTAATTTTAGCAGGATTTTTAGCAGGATTTTCATCGCTATATTGAAATACATGTCCCAGCTACTTTTTTTGAGAAGACTAAGTATTTAACATTAGACAGAGACATTAAACTGTTTATGACCCAGTGTTTTATTCACCAGTATCAGAGTATTCCACGGTTATCAGCAATCACGTCTGTAAGGTGAAAGGAAGTTTTCTCGATGGCTTTAGCTGGTCTGAGATTCAGAAGTCACAGCTATCGGGGGCAACTGTGGGTTCCTAAGGGTTAAATTTTCATTCATTTTGGGGAACGTGTTTTGGAAATAAAATATGATTGCAGTAGACTTCTAATTTTAAGAATTTACATGATTTCCGCGCACCTGGAAAGTCAGGGAAAATCATGGATTTAGACAATGGATTAATTTTGTCATGGAAAGTCTTGATTTTTCAAGTAAAATGAGTAAAAGTCATGGATCCGCTAAACTACAGATTAAAAAAATGCATTGAATTGTTTAATTCTATTTTTACTTGTCATTTAGCTGAAGTTACTGAGTTTGGTATTTATGTATTATCCTATTGACCCTATTGCCAAGTAAAAATTGTTCACCAAGGAAACTCAAAGCAAGAAAGCTTAATGGGTGGGTAAATGTATATTATTCTGGTTTTTTCTTAAATTTTAGATTAAAATTTTATTAATATAATATTTATTATTTTTTAATAAAATTTAGTTAAGATTTTTGCACAAAACATAAGTTTACCTCTAGGGATATTGTATATAAACATTATAGGGTTATATTTGGCTATTATTCATAGTCACCTGGATAATACCAAAGTACCCTGAATTAAAATTAGAAACATTTTGATTGAAAATTTGCTATATGATTAAACTGAGGTATGTATATACAACAATTTATTTTTATGTATGTGAGTTTATTAACACTTGTAAAGTAAGTTTATAGTTTTTATAATAAAATTCCTGTAATATCTCTAAAAGCATATATTTTATTTGTATGTACATCAGAAGTTTTATTTATATATACTTTAACGAAAGCTTTTTAAAGTCATGGAAAATGATCTGCTAAATCAGGGAAAGTCATGAAAAGTCATGGATTTGAAAAATTTTAATTTGGCAGATACCCTGAATTTATTTATTTGGATACTGGGATTTTTTTCTATGACCGTTTTAGATTTACAGATATTTATGTGTACCCTCAAAATGTTTAGATGGTAATTATGAAAGTGAATGACTTCCTCATTTAAAGCATATTTTAAAACATTGATAACTACTCATGACTAACATTCAAGTAGCTTCAATTAATAGTTTTTTTGTCGAAAGGAAAAGAAAATTATTGTTTTATACTTTATAAAGAAAATTATTGTTTTATACTTTAATTGGAACAAATTATATCTAAAAATAAAAATAAAATTAAATGTATATGAATTAGGAAATGTATTTTATTATGAAGACATTTAGTATAGCATTGCCTAGTTACGACATAATCTTCCAAATTTGTCTCCTAAGAACTTAATTGAAACCATGATTTTAAGTAGCAATCATATCTAATCTGTTTTTATTTTACAGATCCTTGTCTGAATGGAGCCAAGTGCATAGACAAATTGAATGACTACGAATGCATTTGCACTCCCGGTTTCAACGGTCAGAGGTGTGAGCAGAACATCTATGAGTGCGAATCTAATCCTTGCCAGAACAACGGCACATGCTTCGACATGCAAAACGTAAGTACAAAGGTGTCTAATACCACTTTGAGAAGTTCTGTAGCTTGTCGTGTAGTCCTCGTTTTTATTTGAGTATTTACCTGTGATCAAATGAATAGTGGAAATTTATTTTGATTGCGATGTGTAAAAGTATTTTAGTACTAATTTTAACCACAGGTTCTGAGAAACTACAGACATCAGATATGAAAATAAACTAAAAAAAAGCTAAATTAGCAGCATCCGAAACTAGCTTCATATAAAAAAAGTAAATTTATTATAATATATATCCACCTATGTACATACAAACTGATGCTAATTTTCATAAACAATGCTTTGTCAACATCTTCTAAATTAGTTCTGACAATAATATTTTAATACTTAAATAATTATGTAAATATAAGAGAGAGGACCTAATCTCAATTTCAAAATGTATGTAAAAGGGGGTACATTTGGGGAGTGAAAATGGTGTGCCCGGAACACTGATGGTTGATGGGTATCTATGGATCTCTGGTCGGTCTGGTCAGGGGCTTCCTCCTGAGTTTTTGGGGTGCGGCCGTGCTATTTGATGCAGGAACATTTCCTGTCGGACATGGCTGGACTCTCGAACTCGTTCCGTCGGACTCCTCTCTTCATCTGGACTATCGAACACCTTCTGTCGGACTCTCTCCTCGTCTCGACTTCCGAACCTCTTCTGTCGAACTCTCTCCTCGTCTGGACTCTCGAACACCTTCTGTAGGACTTTCCTCTAGTCTCGACTATCGAACACCTTTTTTGGGACTTCCGAATACCTTTTCAATTTTTAGATTATTCATATTGTATTAATTTCAACCTTGTCCCCTCTTCCTTCTTATCGTCCAATCGGGATAGTTGTAAGAATCTGATTGGTCTGCTTAAACCCCGCCTTGAGACCGCCAATGTGAAAAACCTTATCCCTTCTAATTGCGCACTGTCCCTTAGGGACTCATAAATACTCCACAAAGGTACATTCTTATTTAAATATTAATGTCAAGTACGGAGACGGGATTCTAATCTGGGACTGGGATCAGAACCCCGTCCGAGACCACCGTACAAGACAACAATATCCGTAAAATATAAATTTATGGTTCTCTATCTTTTTACAAAGATGTGATGAGGTCAGATTTAGATCCCGAGCATTTTACTTCTTGTATGAATGAATCAATTATATTACTGATCTAAATCGCCTCATCACATAGCTCTCCCACATATCAGTGACTAAGTGACAATTATGTGTATGTAAATGTATACTAGTAAACTTATACTTAGATGACCCACACCCACATCCAACTGAAGAGTTTATGGATGCAAAAGCCTAAGTGTGTGGGGAGAACCTTTCGACATTATTCATTTTAATGTTATACACTGAATTATTGACTTAAAATTAAAAAAATAATAATAAAAAAAGAAACTTTTTTCATCACTATCACTATTTTTGCTAAATATTTACCTTCTTTTTAAAAATTTAAAAATTCAATTTGTATATAAGAGTAGTTTTAATTTAATATATTATAAATTTCCTTTAACTTTTTAATATGATTACAATTTTTATCTATTTTTTTAAATATTCGATCTGTGTTTCGTTTTCGTTTTTTTTTTTTTAATAAACATTGGAACGAGATTACATCTTACTTGCATGTAATGCTGAGGATTACCTATCATTCCACATTTACAATTTGGTGAAACTAGTTTTCCAATTCTATACAAGTAGGGTGGGAAACTATCATGACCGGTTATGAAATAATTTAATATATTATTTTCGAATTTTAACTTTTGTCCTACTTTAGACATTATAGTATGTTTTGCTCTTCCTTTTCTACTATTGTACCAACAATCTTGCCAATCTTTATTTATGTTTTCTTTCATATATTTTTTAAGTATTGATACAGGGAGCTGTATTGGTTTGTAATTTATTGATTTCGTATCTTTTTTTAATAAAATATCTGCATATTCATTACCGGTATTCCACGTATGAGCTTTGATCCCAATTATATTAATTGTTCGGTTATTCATGTTTTTGCATTCCTTTTTGTATCTCGGTAATTAATTTGGATTACGGTACTAATTTTTCTTAGGCTCTTGATTACGGAAAGACTGCCAGTATATAAATATATATTATCTTCACTCAAATCTTTTATCTTTCTGAGGGAATCAAGTATACTAGTAAACGTATTGCTCATGTTAAATTTCGTAATCACCTACGATATTGAATCAAAACGCGCGTTGAAGTTTCCTAAAACTCCAAAACATGGCGCTAACAAAGGCACAAAATATGATGGAACAAGTTGGGTAAATTGTGTACATAACCATCGTATGCGGGTTTCTTAAATTCCAATTCGCTTCTCTGTCAAGTATCCATCAAGTATACTAATAAACGTATTGCTCAAAGTTTGTAATCACCTACGAGGGTGAATCAAAACATGTGTTGAAGTTTCCTAAAACTCCAAAACATGGTGCTAACAAAGGCAAAAATATGATGGAACAAGTTGGGTAAATTGTGTACATAGCCATCGTAAGCGGGTTTCTTAAATTCCAATTCACTTATCTGTCAAGTATCCATCAAGTACACTAATAAACTTATTGCTCACCTTAAAGTTTGTAATCACCTACGAGGATAAATCAAAACGTGTGTTGAAATTTCCTACAATTTCAGAACATGGCGCTAACAAAGGCACAAAATATGATGGAACAAGTTGGGTAAATTGTGTATATAGCCATCATATGCGGGTTTCTTAAATTCCAATTCGCTTATCTGATAGTCATTGTATTGTGGCAAGGTATTGTTCATCATTTATCTTCCTGTCAATAGTATTGGAATACAAAGAGATAACGATTATCGAAATCCATCATCCGTTGCCTGTAGCCTAGGAACCGGATGTGATAAGAAAGTAGATGGTTCGTCTTTGTTGTGGTTTTTCTTTCCGACTTTGAACACATATTAAATTCTGCGGCTGGTCATGTATTGTTTTATCATCCAGAGTTGCTTCTGAGATTCGATGCACTGACTTTAATGTGTTCTTGCATCTGAAGAATTCCCTGTCCAGTCACTAAAGACCTGCAGACAATTGCGGCATGTTGGCTCTATTTATAGGCAATAAACTATTATCATCCTGGACTACAAAAATTTATCCTTCTATATGATAATATCGTCAATATCGATCTCAATACCGGTAGTTATTATGTAGATTATTAGCTGAAACACTGCTGTATATTTTATATCAAACTAGTCTAGGTCTTGTCTCTTTTTATGAACTTTGGAAAAACTTACTTTCTGAAGGAATCTTGTATTTTACCGTCCTAGGTGAAGCAAACGATATAACAGTTGTAATTCCAAAGCATAAAATGTTTGAATACTGACACATTGTGATTAATTATCAAAATACATGTAGGAGTATTTAATTAATAGGGGCATTAACTGAATTCTCTTACAGCCTTAATCATTGAGCACGTGAGCTAAAAGGAGTTACTCGAGAACTCGCTTCAAGCTCCGGAGGCCATGTGCAACATTTCTCAACCCATTACATACAAAATTGCTTTTGGTTATGAGCAGAAAATTTGTATTGTGAAAAATACTTTATTGAAAGTTTAAAATATATTTCGTCTTATTCGAAATATTAATTTTTAAAAATATTTTGGACTGTAGATCTTTTTTATTAGCCTTCCGAAAGCACAAATATAGACTTACACAAGTTAAAAACATACATCACATCGTTATGTTTCCCATTTATATTTCATCATTATAATAAAATAATGACGTATTTTTGACAATATCTCTCCTCCGACCACAAACTCTAAATAAAAATAAAAAAAGTGTATGTGCATGCACAAGCTCTCTGGAGCCCGAATAAATTAAAAGTATCTCTTTCTGAGAAAAATATTCAGAGACAATTGTGGAAAAGCACGTTATTGGGGTCTAGAAGACCTATAAGGCAGCTACTGCAAATTTGTTAAGTTTATTTGTATTGGGTAATTTTGTGTGGAATGTTTTCATAACATTCTGGCATCAGATGCCTGGCGTGCATCCTCGCAAGCTAAAGTGTTTATTATATGCAAAGAATACACGCTAACAGGTGCCACATATCTCTCATGTTTGAAGTTGTACCTTCAATTTAGAGCAATTTATCAAATCTTCTGTCACTCTAAGGTGAAAACTATTTTGCAGACTACCGATTTAACAGAATGTTTCGATCCTTTTTATTTTGGATCAGAGATACACATATGTTTTATCTATATCATTTTCAAAGTTGGTAGACCTGATAAGATTGACGCTGTGCTGGAACTGTGAAAATTATATTCATCAGAGATGTGATGGATTTACATTCATAGATCTGATCCAATAGTAAGTATCTATACATTCCTTTAAATCAGTAGTGTCTAAATTGACTTCTGTGGAATCCTGAATTTTCTTAAGATGCTCTGATAAATCCCGATGTTGTCATAACTCGATCTAAATTAAAGGTGTGGCTTCAAAAACGAGACAAAAGAACTTCTAGATTAAACAACTTCTTTACATCTATGTACAAGCGCAAGAAAATTGTACAATTTTTACTCCAGGTTTTGACCTTCTTGAAGAAACATTTACGTCTGAAAAATAGTGCAGAAAATTAAAAAAGAGAACTACAGTAATCTAAATTTACAATGTAATGTGATAGTGTGTAGAACGGCTTTAGGAAAAGCCAGAGACATCGGATTTCAAAGCAATGATTGGTACGGTTATTTGGTTGGTTTGGGTTTATTGGCGCGAGATCCAACTTAGGATATGCTGCGCCAAACAAAAGAGCACATAAACAAACAAAGTTGAATAATTTAACAGTAGTCAAAATTATTACTAAAATTTTAAGAAAAAATATAGCAAAAACGAGGTAAAGACTCACATTAAAACATTAAAAAAATAGATGAGATTTAAATTATCACTGCGAAAGAGAAATTCAAATAATTTGGGATGAGGATTCTCGCCCAAAAGTTCATTCATATTAGGATGAAAAGTTTTAAAATATATATTATAAAAACGTTTTAAAGCAGTGCAGGAAGTTAGAATATGATGAATAGTGAGTTGAGAATGGCAAGTTAAACATTGCGGAGAGGGGTCGGCTCATAGTAAATGTTTATGAATGAGTCGGCTATGGCCAATACGAAGGCGTGTTAAAATGAAGTCAATTTTTCGATTTCTGAGAGGTGACCAAAATGAGATAGATGACCTAATACGTATTTACCTAATACGTAGAAAATACTCTAGAAGTGAAAATAGCCACAATGAATGATGAAGTTTAACAAAAGGCCACCAAGCTCCCAGCTTGGGAAAAAAATTAAATTTGCTGAGAAAGAAATAAATTCTTTAGTGAATATATGGCTAAATAAAATCCCGTTTTAAGATGTCTCTGAGAAAACAAAACTGAGCCAAGTCTCCCTTCCCCTCCAAAATTGAGTAACTACTCTTCCAAAGTGGCACATTCTACGCTTCTGCTATAGAGAAGGCTTATGTGAACCCGCCTGTTATTTAATAATTGTTATTTTTCTTTTGTGTCATCCCTTGTAACACAGTGTTTTGATAAAAGAACATCACTGAAATGAGGATTAAAATTCCGAAATACTAGGCGGCAAGGATAAAATATAGCTGCCACTTTTTTGAAAATTAACTACAAAAGACTGCGCGATTAGTCTTTAGGGGTGGAAACATCTTAAGTCCAATTTCTTCGTCGTCTGTAATAACCTTCTAAAGCTGGATTATGTGAAGATGCATTGTTCTTTCGGAGTCCATCATTAGCTCATCATTAGGCTTGAATAGTTGATCATTAGGCCATCATTAGGCTTGAATGTCCTACTGTGATTGTC
Organism: Pardosa pseudoannulata; assembly: GCA_032207245.1. NCBI lineage: Eukaryota > Metazoa > Arthropoda > Arachnida > Araneae > Lycosidae > Pardosa > Pardosa pseudoannulata. Next base: position 72,785,064 of record CM063497.1, on the reverse strand, counting down.
AGAGTAGGACATTCTAAAGTGATCAATGTCGAACTTAAGTGATGGATGTTAGTTTTATTACAGTGTCAATAGTTTTAAAAATTGTTTAAAAAATACAAAATAAATTGTAGTTACAAATTATTCGAAAAAAGCTACATGGAATTATCTTGACATCTTTATAATAAGGTTTTGTGTCAGGGCCCAAAATTGTTGTGCTGTAAAATCCCCTTCGTGTATGTGCTAGTAACTAAAGCTATCATAAAAACCAGTATTATATTGATGCCATTTAGAAAAACATATTTATCTGTAAAACTGTTTTTAATATGAATGGATTCGATAAAATACCAAAAAAAAAACCTTAATAGAGAATACAAATTTCGTCTGAAAATGATAGTTTCTTAGATTTGAAATATCTGCGTAAATTAACAAACCCATTCATTATTAGACACGATGAAATAACAGTTGGTGATCACAGCTCTAAGAACTGATGTATATCGTGCTTTTATTTGAGATAAATAAAAGACCTCTATGCATATTTTAAATTCAACTGTGTCCTTTTCTTTATTTTAATAACTATTAGCCAAATTTGTATAATAAGACTGGCGTATAATTCACATGTTCTTGAGAAACGAATTGGGTTGAGGCAGAAGGTCATTAATTATTCCTCCAGTCGTAAAACTGTAAAGAAATACTGGGCTAGAATGGAATTTGTATTGAGAATAGTAGGTTGCCAAACATTTTGCACGTAAGCATCTGAATTTTAATAACTATTAAGCAAATCTATGTAATAAGACTGATGTGTAATTCACATGTTCTTTTGGAGAAGCGCATTTGGTTCAGGCAGATGGTCATATATTTTTCCTCCAGTCATTAAAGTGTAAAGAAATACTGGGCGAGAATGGAATTTGTATTGAGAATAGTAGATTGCCAAACATTTTGCACGTAAGCATCTGAATTTTAATTACTATTAAGCAAAATAAGACTAATGTGTAATTCACATTTTCTTGTGGAGAAGCGCTTTTGGTTCAGACAGATGGTCATATATAAACCATCCAGTCGTAAAACTGTAAAGAAATACTGGGCTAGAAGGGAATTTGTATTGAGAATAGTAGGTTGCCAAACAGTTTGCACGTAAGCAACCGAATTATAATAACTATTAAGCAAATCTATGTAATAAGACTGATATGTAATTCACATGTTCTTGTAGAGAAACACATTTGGTTCAGGATTATTCCTCCAGTCGTAAAAGTGTAAAGAAATACTGGGCTATAATATAATTTGTATTGAGAATAGTAGATTGCCAAACTTTTGCGCGTAAGCATCTGAATTCTAATAACATTTAACCAAATGTATGTAATAAGGCTGACGTGTGATTCACATGTTCTTGTGAAGAAACGCATTGGGATCAGAAGATCATATAGTATTTCTCCAGTCGTAAAAGTGTAAAGAAATACTGGACTAGAATTGAATTCGTATTCAGAATAGTAGGTTAACAATCATTTTGCACGTAAGAATCTGAATTTTAAAAACTATTAACCAAATGTATGTAATAAGGCTGGCGTGTGATTCACATGTTGTTTTGAAGAGACGTATTGGGATCGGAAGATCATATAGTACTCCTCTAGTCGTAAAAGTGTAAAGACATACTGGACTAGAATGGAATTTATATTGAGAATATGAGGTTGCCAAACATTTTGCAAGTAAGCATCTCGTAGTCAACAATCGTGACAAATGTTTATAACTTGCATTCCTTGTACTCTTGTTTACATATTTTCTGTCTTTCACAGGGCTACAGATGCTGCTGCACGAAGGATTACTATGGCGACAATTGCGAAAATGAACTGATCAGGAACGCCTGCGATGATGTCACCTGTGAGAACGGCGGTACTTGCGCTGGTGACGAATCCACTTTCAATTGCACCTGCCCCCTTGGATTCGAAGGACAGTTTTGCGAAACAAACATCGACGATTGCATTGGACACACTTGCGAAAACGGAGGAGCCTGCGTTGATGGAATAGGCAACGCGACATGCAGCTGTCCACAGAAATTTACCGGAGGTCATTGCGAAATACGTGAGTCCACAGTGGTCTTTGTATATTTACTCATGTATACATGCAATCTTTTTACGAAAAAGAAATAAAATGATGTCATATTGACTCATACCTTCAAAAGAGTCTTATTATATGCCAAATATGTTTGCTTTCAATACATCTAAATCTTTAGTCTTATAAAATTATATATTATACACACAAATATAGCCATAATTAAACTAACAGTGGAACATAATATTTTAATTCATGTCTTCATCACAATTAATTATTCAACCATTAAACATGGCGGCCAGTGGGTAGCGTCCATATGCTAGCAAAGAACAGGCACATAGCTTGGGTTCATCCGCAACTCAATATGAAGACGCTCCTTTATTATTACGCGTGAAGCACTTTTATATGGAGTTGCTAAGGATAATTAGAGTAGAGTGATTATAACTAATAAATCATTAATACTTGCTCTTTTACTATCTAATTGTTATTAGCTCATTCTATAGATAAAAGAAGAAATAATGCTTATCTGAGCTTTTTATCTAATGTATACTGGTACAATATAATTTTAATTTCTTGTTCCATATTTTTCCTTACATTTAATTATAGGAATAATTTTATAATTTTTAACATATATATTATTTTATATCTACCAAATTTTCTTAAAATATTAAAAAATTAAAAAATTATAAAAATATTAAAAATGTAAAAAAAAAACTTTTAAAACACAAATCCATACATCATGTATCATATTTTTCACAAGCTCGTACTTTTCTGTATATATTTGGCTCTTGCCTCATAGTGAGGGCGGAGAGAATTATATATATGACACATCGTAAAATTCTATTAATATATTATATTTGTTATTATATATATACATTCGGTAGATATATCTTTATTATAGTCTCAGGTTCTTGGTTCTATAATTGTCATATTATTCTGACTCTATCAATATTTAAAATAAATGTAATTTCTTTAATTTATTATTTTTAAAGTTATTTTCGTATTTTTAAATTTAACCTTTTATTTTTTATACAATTTCTAATTTTTAAAATGCTAACTTTGTTAAATTCACGTATAATTGTACGGATGTCCCTGACTGCGAAAATGTGTGTGTTTTTTCTATCCCTGTCTACTCTTTACTTTTGTATTATGAACTCACGAATCCACCTCCCTATCATTCTCTTACATCTTTTATTTGTTTTATTTTCTGCTTAATGTTAGAAATATCTGGATTAGAGGGCTCGATCCAGGCAATCCAGTTGACCTACCATCCTAAAGGTCCTGGAGGTCTCTTGAAATTTTGTATTAGGTTGGGGAAAAAGAAATCCATTATTTTTGCCTGAAATTAATGACTTTATTTAACACATTTCGGATTGTACGATTTGGGTCATATATGCACCGTTTTGATGTATAATTTATTGCCATATTAAAGGTAGCTTCATAATGCTTCTCTCATAGAAGACTTGGTCTTTATTGGCGAAAAACTCTAGTAATTGATTTTCACAATATTCTATTGATCTCAATTTCTTGTCACTCAGGAAGTTTTGCAAGGAGAGAAAAAGGTGGTAATTGCTTGGAGTCAGGTTCGGATTATATGGTGGATGCATTAAATCTTCCCAACCAAGCTCCGTGAATTTCCGGCGAATTAGTACAGTTGTGTGTCGCCTAGCGTTGTCCTGATGGAACACAACACCTCTTCTGTTGGCCAATTCTGGGCGTTTCTGGTCAATCGCTAGCTTCAAACGGTCCAGTTGTTGACAGTAGAGATCTTAATTTAGTGTTTGGCCATACGGAAGTAACTTATAATAAATGATTCCCTTCCAGTCCCACCAAATACACAGTAGAACCTTCCTGGCCATTAGTCCTGGTTTGGCCACCATTTGAGCTGCTTCACTGCACTTTGACCTAGACAGTTTTCGCACAATATTGTCGTATTTGACCCATTCTCCTCCCCAGTCACCATCCGTTTAAGAAATGGGTCGATTTCATTCCGTTTGGACAAGGCTTCGCAGATGGAAATTCGATCCTTCATACTTTTTGGCGTTAATTGGTGTGGTACACAAACATCGAGCTCCTTTTTGAATCCAACTTTGCGCCAATGTTTTTAAACTGTTTTATGGTTGATCTCTAGCTCCTGCGCTTACTACGACTACTAACATGCCGGTCAATTTCGATTATTTCTGTGATTTTATCGACATTTTCGACGATGGGCCTGTGCTAGGTGCATCTTTAACATAAAAAATGGCCTGAACGGAATCGACGAAACCAAAATTGCATGTAACTAGCTGTTACATTATCGGCAACATAGACACTATTCACAATTTCAGCCGTCTAGCTTGCATTTTCGCCTTTATCAAAGAAAAACTGTAAAATGTACCGAATTTTTCTCTTTGTTGACTTTCATTTTTAACGCCCTGTGACTTACAACTGAATGGATCAAACGTGAAATACCAAAACAAAATTTAGTGTGAAATGTCATCTTGACAACGAGCATAAATTTAAAATTGTTTGATTTACATTTTACGAGATATCTATCACTAAAGCCATCTTCCGAAAAAGATAATGGATTTCTTTTTCCCCAACCTAATATAATTTTAGTTAGTATTTAAGAATTTACGATAAGTAATATTAGAAACACTCTCAGCATGCAATGAATTCATTTAGAAAGTATGTAACCCCTTAAAATTTTTTCCATTCATCCACTGTCCCCTTCCAGGTCTTCCTCAGGAATACGCCCTGTCTTTCCCAACGCCTTCCACCGCCAACTACGTGGAACTGAACAACCCCCATCGACTCTACGCTATAACAGTGTCGTTCTTCATGCGGACCAGCTTCAAAGACCCCAACAGCCGAGCTACACCCATTTCTTACAGCTACAGGCACAAGGACCATCTAGTGGACAACGCACTTACTCTTCTAGACACCAACAATTTCGTCCTCTACATACATGGAGCAACCATCCATACGGATCATTCAGGAAATAGGTAAGACGCATGTCATGTTTTTATTAAACCAGATCTATTGGAATATATATTTTTAATCGTTTATTTAAAAAATCAGAAAAAGAATCTCTACATGCTCTTATAATATCAATTATTATTCTTATTATTTTTTACACTTGTAACTGTTCTTTGTCCTTGCAAGAGAACGAGGAAAAATGTTCATGAACAACAATATTGCAAAACCTTATGGTACCCTAATCCCCTATATAATAATAGCCTAATTTACCTGTCTGTCTGTCAACGAATTTATGAAGCGGTTGTACCAGGAATGGATAGATGGATTCTTGAAGAGTTAGGGTTAGCAACGTTCGAAATCCACTCCTTCCCGCCTTTTCTAGCATTTAATGTCATTATTTCAAGCCCTATTTCCCCGGTTTAAAGCAGAAGATTAAATTTATCACTTCTCATATAATATGTAGGTAAAATTAAAAAAATTTCTAGCATTTGGACGTCATTTGCATCTAAAATATTATACTAAAGATTAGAGTTCATTTAGATGGGAAATTTTACATTTACATTTACAAGGTATATTATTTTAAATGGTGTTTTGAAAATGTGTTATTTGCAAAACACCATTTAAAACAAAATCAAACTAAAATGTTTTAATTCTCTATTGACTTCTTCAACCAATTTGAAACGTTACCTATTCAAGGTTGAGCTACCAATAATTATGGAGAACTGAATTGTTTTCTTGGAAGCCACTTTTTAGTAGATTCTAAGAATTATAAGTATAATAGGAACAATTCTTCCGATGACTACGCTAGTTAGTGCAAGAAATATATATTTTTTAAACTTCCTATGAATTTAAGTAAATTAATCTAAGTAGACAGGTCTAATGAGATTATTACTGAAATTAAATATTGACTCAAGATAAACAAACGTTTGTTCAAAAATTATTTTAAACTATTTTTCATCGCTGTTTTTTTAAATACACTTGTGTGTTAGTTTACATTTTGTAATAAATTTTTAACTGCAATCATAACTAGCTGGAGATCATAAACTGTAACCATAAATTCATTTACAATACAATTTTCATTCAGAAAAAATTAGAATAGATGAAAAACATGTTTTAGTAAATGTAAAAAACTGTTTATGGTACTTGGAGTTCCAGTTGCAGATATTTTAAACTAGTATCTCCATGTATATTATAAATTGGGGTATTAGGCTATTATTTTGGACTAACCCAGTGCGAGCCACGTTTTGACTTTCCAAGTTTTTTATTCATCGTAACAGTTTAACAACATAATAAAGGACTGATCACTGACATAATACAGATACAATTTTCGAACTTCTAAAATTCGCACGCTGCGCCATCTGTTGAGACATAAAATAATTAGTTTATTCATGGTTCCCACGGTCCTTAAAAGTCCTTAAGAACTCCTTAACTTTAGCTTTAATTTTTAAGGGCCCTTAAAACTACTTAATTTTCGTCAAAGGTCCTTAAAAACCCCTTAATTTTTAAATTGGAATGCGATTAATTTCTCCATATATGAGATCCACAGTTTCATGTTATTTCCTATCAGTTTTCTTATATGACAAATATATAATCTTTCGCATGCTGAAGAGGTTTAAAATATAAAGTTAGCTGACCTTTCCTAATAGCTAACAGTCATGCAGATTTTAATTAAACGAAGCATGGAGGATGGGGGTTTGTAGATATTTCAGTTACTTATATAAGTTTAATTTTCCTTGCATTGAATGTAATATAGAGGTCTAAAACTTTCCTCTTTCCCAGGCAGCGCCGAGTATAATCAGTTAGTATATATATTAAACTCTTATATATATATCAGTCATTTTTAAATCCTCAGGAAGTACTGCATATAATATTGTTTTTATTCACAATTTATTTTTAGTTTGATCACTCAAAAACTTCAGATGTACATTTCTCAAAATTAGGTTTTGTCTGAAATATTGTAGAGCATTTATTAAACATGCCTTGTCTGGTTCATAATCATTAAAATATGTTCCTCAAGAGATAGGGTTTATGCCGTTATGTTGTGTATTTCAAGCAAGTCCTTATAAAAAGTTACTTTGGTCCTTAGAAAGTCCTTAAAAAGTCCTTAATTTTTGTTCTGGAAAAAGAGTGGGAACCCTGTGATAGGAATATACAACAATGTATTTGTAATCGACGTAACTAAAAACTCAAGTTAAAATTCAACTGATATTTAGACAAAGTTAAAACAATGACTCTTGGTTCATAAAAAATAAATATATGTTTTTTGTTCTTATAAATTTTAAAAGTTTTTCTTTCACTTTCAATAATAGTTGTACATTTTTTGGTATATTTGTGATTTTTGTTTACTTAAATTATGATTCTTATTGTGTGACTCAGGTGGGAGAGGGTTAGGACAAACGATTTCCCAAGGATACAAGTTGGTAAACAATAGAAAAACCGTTTTGGGGTTATAAGCTATTTTTCAACATCGCCCCACCCTATTCATGAAAAGTTATATATCTTTAACTATTTACAGCGATGCAGACTGGCACCACTACGCTATAACTTGGGAAAAAATGGGAGGCAAATGGGCCTTCTACGTTGATGGTAAGACCATCACCAGCGGTCAAAATGTGGGAGAGAACAACTACATGCATCCAGGTACTTTTGTGCTCGGCCAAGAGCAGGATGACGTCGGAAGTTCCTTCAGCGCCTTAGAAGCATTCGCCGGAGACATTACAGAAGTGAGTGTAGTGCCTTTGGAAGACCATAATTTGTCTTCCATCTCAAAAATGTTTTTTTAATGTCTTCGTTTACATGTATCCCACTTGATGGAAAATTAGTCAAGTCTCATGTAATTTTCCAACAATTCTAAATTTGCAGAGGCGTCAGAGGATTGATGAAGTATTCGGATTTCATAACACTTCCACTTCGAATGCTTTTAGTTAAAATTTTATTAATGAAAATTATACATGCATTGACATATAGCATAAAATAACATGTAAATTAGACAAGCTATTGAACTGCAGCATAAGCTAGAAATGCCCTAAGCTAACAACGCTGAACAGGCTTATTTATATATACATGGTTTCCGCGCACCTGGAAAGTCAGGGAAAGTCATGGAAAATCATGGATTTAGACAATGGATTAATTTTGTCATGGAAAGTCTTGATTTTTCAAGTAA
>CM063497.1:72764421-72774421 GCA_032207245.1 Pardosa pseudoannulata | reverse complement strand
CGAATTTATAAAACTATTGCAACGCAGCGCTCGCCAAGGAGAACGCCAAGTGACGCTCCTGGTATGTGTGATGTCATCTGATTGAATATCCAGAGCGGCTTATGCGATAAAAAATAGGTTTTTCGACTCACCAACGTGATGATTGGGAGCATGGCAGGAAAGTTACAAACAGGGAATTTTAAGGGAAGCTTATAGAATTAAACTAAACTAAATGGAACAGAATTAAAATTAAGGAAATGGAACGTTATGACAAGGCAACTCATAAATTGTTAAATCAAAAGTTTTAATTTACCTTCTACAATTTACTACTATGTAAATATTTTAAATTTAACTTTAATTTAGAAATCAATAATATATGCACTTATCTGTAATTAGCATTTTAAAATTTCAAACCACGCTGTTTCTCCGGACACACGTGCCTAATTGTTGGAATTTATGTGTTATGTGCAGCATGGCTTTTATTCTAAAAGCAGGATTTGCCTTTGTTCCACCATTGATTGTATCTTTTTACACAGAATTTGGCTTTACTATCGCCAATATCCTATTTAAATACGACGCAATCAATTTTTGGTCTCCTTTCTCAATTGTCACCCTCACTCTTACTCCAACAAAGTTTGCAGTAAGTTTTTGGGTCTGATTAATAGATAGTCATGAGTAAACACTGTAACGCTTTCAATATTCTCCAATGAGAGGTAACGTGAATAATGGATCACAGTCAAAGAATAAAATTGGAAATTCACTTTAATTCTGGATTAAATACGGCTATTTACAAAGGAACGTTAATTCCTAAATCATCTAGAACTGCAAAGGATGGTTGCCGATAAAACTTCCTCACGACAATCACAGTCGAAAGAAAAACAAGAGAATTAATAATCTCTTACAAGTGGGGAGGCTTTTCAGGGTGCAATCAAACCCAATTTATCCCCCGTTCGGTCCCGAGATTCTGCCGCTCCCTATATGAGCGGACTTTACGAATCTCCCGAACTAGCAAGCTGTCGCTGGTAAAAGACGAAAGACTCCACGAGGTCAACACACCTCCGAAAAAAATGACGAAAAGCCCTGAGTCGCAAAATTGTAGGCTTTTTATACCTGGGGGGTCAGTTACGGTCCCGCCACTGTTTTTTTCTCAGTTAAGATCCCAGTTACATGAGAACTCCAGCTAAAGTTACAGTTATACTTTTTAACTGAATTGTCAGTCGCTGGCTGTCTCTTCACAGAATTTCCGAGCGTTCATTAACGCGATCCATCAGGGGCTTGTTCGCATATTCAGTCCGATTGTCAAGATCCCAGACTCTGCGCGGCCACGTATTGTCCACATACAGGTGAACTACGATCAGCTGTTTTGGTGCATACTCAGAGAAAGGGGAGTCTTCATAACACCATAGTATAATATATAAATTTATATATCAAGAATAAATAATATTATATTGAATACTATATACATTTATATAGCAGGAATAAATAATATTATGTAGAATAATATATAGAGTAATATAGCAAGGCTAAATAATATTATATGGAATAATATATAAATTTATAGAGCAAGATTAAATAATATTATATAAGATCTGCTCAGTTTAAAACAGAGCAGATCTTTTACCGAGATGTATATTTTGTCAAATATAGGTTATCATGATGTAGACTTTTCTGTTAAAAAAATAGAGTGTTTCCTTAAGCAACTGCCCTTTTTCACACAGTTTAATGTCTACGATTACGCCATGACACCCGATGAAGTGAAGAAGATCTCACTATCCTGTGGCTACGTCGGCAACGTGATTCCTTGGTACGTCGTAAGCCAGTACATAAGCGGAGATGTCCAATTATCGGATGACGTAGATAAATGTAAAAGTAAGTAAAAAGAATATTTTTCACCTTCTTATTAATTATAAGGAATATTTAACTTAAAACTGTCCTTATAATGTACATGTTCCATTATTTTCAATCCAATATCATTCTTACTTCAATACAATTTTGTATATTAGAGTTATAAGGATAATCTATATTATTTTAACACTGTTCAATACTATATTGTATAACGATGAGCCAAATCATTATGCTTACTTTTGAATTTAAACTTTATAAAAATTTTAGGTAATACGAAATTAGATTTAAGACGTTCATCAATATGCATGTAGCAGTAATGGCTTGGAAAATAATTGTATGATGTTCCATACACAAACAACAAAAAAGGGCAGGTGTTCAATACTTGACTGTTCATATTTTCTATCATGAAAGGTTGCCTTTTCAGTGCTATCTGAATATACCTAAGTCACTAGAATGCGTCATTATCGCTATTTCGTTGTATGACTTGTAGCTGATTTGCGAACGCGTTGGATGACGTAAGTTACGCGATTTAATTCACAAGGCTAATTGGCCAACACGATCGAGAATATAAGTTGACGCGATTTTGATGGCGAACCTTTCGCTCATTTGGTTGGAGAAGAAATGAGTAAAAGCAAAAGGAGATTTTTTCCCTCAAATTTATTCTGGCATGATTATCACATTGCGGGAAGTTTTCTGATAGTATGTTGCTTAACCTGTCGACTTCGGTGTGTTATATAGGATCTCTACACTAGTTTACCGATTTAGTTTGCTTTTCCCTTATATATATATATATATATATATATATATATATATATATATATATATATATATATATATATATATATGTATATATATATATATATATATATATAATATATATATATATATATATATATATATGGTATATATATATATATATGTATATGTATATATATATGTATATGTATATATATATATATGTATGTATGTATATATATGTATATATATATATATATATGTATGTATGTATATATATATATATAGTATATGTATATATGTATATGTATATATATATATATGTATATATATATATATATGTATATATGTATTTATATATATATATATATGTATGTATATGTATATATATATATATATATATATATGTATGTATGTATATAGATATGTATATATGTGTATATGTATATATATATATATGTATATATATATAAGGTATATATATGTATATCTATTTATATGTATCGCTCTCTCTATATATACATATATATATATGTCTATACAATTGATTATTAATTAATATTTTTTTAATATTTATTCTTTGCAGGTCTTGGTCATTGCCCGGAAAACAGTTGCGATTGTTATTACACAAACCAACAGAATGGTACGTTTGACTGCTTATTAATCTGTTGAAAATACATAATCAATAAATAATCAATATATTACATCTTAAAATTTTCTATAATCTATATTTTCTATACATTACTGTATAGTAATTCAAAATTACTTTTATTCCAGAGTTGTCTTGTAAGAACGAAATGAGTTCTTGCTCAAACACTACCTGTGGGCATGGACAATGCGTTACGAATACCCTCAGATCTTTCTGTAGCTGTACACGAGGATATGAAGGAAGGCGTTGTGAATACGGTAAACAGCTATATAATTATTTTCATTTGTAATAACACATCACTGAATAAGTCTACTGTTTGATACATGTGTAGCAAAACTGTTGAAAGACCCATATAACCCTTGGTTTCTCAGTTAGCAAAGGAAACCCTCTCGTAACTGGATGGTTGTGGGATGAGGGCTGGATAGTGCCTTAGATCCGCATGGTGACTGGATGGCCGGGCACGTGATATAGGTTCGTGGTCACAATATCCTCTAAGTTTTCAAACAATACTTCTGGGGTGGCAGACAAAAACTGGATGTATTCTGCTTGATTTTAACTTCTAAATTAAGAGGACCCACTTGAGATATTTCATCTGAGTGCGCTCGTTAAACAAAAGACACAACTGTTTGTCCTAAATCAGCCTCTATCATAGTAGGCCACTTTGCATGCTGTACAATCCCACTTTGTTGTTCCCATGCCACTACGCCGTTATAGTACGTGAGTTCCAAGTGGCATTGGGAACAACAGCAAATCTATAGGTCTCTCCACATTATGGACCACTGTAAGCCATTACTACAGTCTGGAGGAGGTATGGCTTATAGAGGTTGACGATGGTAGATGATATTACCTTTCGAGGATCGCTTTGCAATATTTTCTTTCTCCAAAGATCAAAGGCAGATACTATAAGTGCAGTAGAACCTATGTGTGAAAGGTTTATTTGACAAAGTTTGCGAAACTGATTTGCTCACCGCACTCACACGTTGTGGTTGAATACCCAGGTTTTTTTCGCGACTTCATAAGTGCGGTGTGCCAGTGAAATTAATTGCATTAAACTTCACTAGTTTTGGAGAATTGTTATTGGTCTCCAATGCGATTGGACCATCACGTCTGGAGTAAGGTCCTTCTGGGCAGAGCCGGAAAGGACGCATTGTAAAAAATGACAATGGAACAACGAAAACATCAGCACAGGATAATGAAAAGTATAGGGTTGCTGAGAGAAAGAAGGAAGGATAAGAATGCCTTTCTCATGGACTTGGCTTTTGAGAAGTAGCTTTTAGGAGGATGTTCTTTTACTCAATAATAAGATATTTGTCGTTTGTCATTTTGAAATGTTATATAGAATGCAGTGGTTTTGACTATAATTAAAGATAGCATTTAGTTTTGCGATTCAGCAAATGTTTTGAGAAGAGCTTTTTGGAGTGCTTACTTTTTCAATATAATTTTCATTTTTTCTTGTCGTTTGTTCTAATTTTGAACATGTATATAGATCAGTGGTATTATACTATAATTAAAAGCAATATAAGCAACTTTAGTTTATCAATGACTTTGAAATAACAATGCAAATTTTGTTTGAGACGTAGCTTTTAGGAGTGCTTCTTTTACTTTTTCATTTTTTATATAATTTTTTTCATATTTTCTTGTCGTTTGTTCTAATTGAACAATGTTATATAGATCAGTGGTTATACTATAATTATAAGCAATATAAAGCAACTTTAGTTATCAATGACTTTGAAATAACAATGCAATTTTGTTTTGAGACGTAGCTTTTAGGAGTGCTTCTTTTACTTTTTCATTTTTTATATAATTTTTTTTTGATATTTTCTTGTCGTTTGTTCTAATTTTGAGCAATGTTATATAGATCAGTGGTTTTATACTATAATTAAAAGCAATGTAAAGCAACTTTAGTTTATCAATGATTTTGAAATAACAAAGCAAATTTTGTTTTGAGACGTAGCTTTTAGGAGTGCTTCTTTTACTTTTTCATTTTTTATATAATTTTTTTTTGATATTTTCTTGTCGTTTGTTCTAATTTTGAGCAATGTTATATAGATCAGTGGTTTTATACTATAATTAAAAGCAATGTAAAGCAACTTTAGTTTATCAATGATTTTGAAATAACAAAGCAAATTTTGTTTTGAGACGTAGCTTTTAGGGCTTCTTTTACTTTTTCATTTTTTATATAATTATTTTTTCATATTTTCTTGTCGTTTGTTCTAATTTTGAACATTTGTATATAGATCAGTGGTATTATACTATAATTAAAAGCAATATAAAGCAACTTTAGTTTATCAATGACTTTGAAATAACAATGCAAATTTTGTTTTGAGACGTAGCTTTTAGGAGTGCTTCTTTTACTTTTTCATTTTTTATATAATTTTTTTTCATATTTTCTTGTCGTTTGTTCTAATTTTGAACAATGTTATATAGATCAGTGGTTTTATACTATAATTAAAAGCAATATAAAGCAACTTTAGTTTATCAATGACTTTGAAATAACAAAGCAAATTTTGTTTTGAGACGTAGCTTTTAGGAGTGCTTCTTTTACTTTTTCATTTTTTATATAATTCTTTTTTTCATATTTTCTTGTCGTTTGTTCTAATTTTGAACATTTGTATATAGATCAGTGGTTTTATACTATAATTAAAAGCAATATAAAGCAACTTTAGTTTATCAATGACTTTGAAATAACAATGCAAATTATGTTTTGAGACGTAGCTTTTAGGAGTGCTTCTTTTACTTTTTCATTTTTTATATAATTTTTTTCATATTTTCTTGTCGTTTGTTCTAATTTTGAACAATGTTATATAGATCAGTGGTATTATACTATAATTAAAAGCAATATAAAGCAACTTTAGTTTATCAATGACTTTGAAATAACAAAGCAAATTTTGTTTTGAGACGTAGCTTTTAGGAGTGCTTCTTTTACTTTTTCATTTTTTATATAATTTTTTTTCATATTTTCTTGTCGTTTGTTCTAATTTTGAACAATGTTATATAGATCAGTGGTTTTATACTATAATTAAAAGCAATATAAAGCAACTTTAGTTTATCAATGACTTTGAAATAACAATGCAAATTTTGTTTTGAGACGTAGCTTTTAGGAGTGCTTCTTTTACTTTTTCATTTTTTATATAATTTTTTTTCATATTTTCTTGTCGTTTGTTCTAATTTTGAACAATGTTATATAGATCAGTGGTTTTATACTATAATTAAAAGCAATATAAAGCAACTTTAGTTTATCAATGACTTTGAAATAACAATGCAAATTATGTTTTGAGACGTAGCTTTTAGGAGTGCTTCTTTTACTTTTTCATTTTTTATATAATTTTTTTTCATATTTTCTTGTCGTTTGTTCTAATTTTGAACAATGTTATATAGATCAGTGGTTTTATACTATAATTAAAAGCAATATAAAGCAACTTTAGTTTATCAATGACTTTGAAATAACAATGCAAATTTTTGTTTTGAGACGTAGCTTTTAGGAGTGCTTCTTTTACTTTTTCTTTTTTTTTATATTTTTTTTCATATTTTCTTGTCGTTTGTTCTAATTTTGAACAATGTTATATAGATCAGTGGTTTTATACTATAATTAAAAGCAATATAAAGCAACTTTAGTTTATCAATGACTTTGAAATAACAATGCAAATTTTGTTTTGAGACGTAGCTTTTAGGAGTGCTTCTTTTACTTTTTCATTTTTTATATAATTTTTTTCATATTTTCTTGTCGTTTGTTCTAATTTTGAACAATGTTATATAGATCAGTGGTATTATACTATAATTAAAAGCAATATAAAGCAACTTTAGTTTATCAATGACTTTGAAATAACAATGCAAATTTTGTTTTGTGACGTAGCTTTTAGGAGTGCTTCTTTTACTTTTTCATTTTTTATATAATTTTTTTTCATATTTTCTTGTCGTTTGTTCTAATTTTGAACAATGTTATATAGATCAGTGGTTTTATACTATAATTAAAAGCAATATAAAGCAACTTTAGTTTATCAATGACTTTGAAATAACAATGCAAATTTTGTTTTGAGACGTAGCTTTTAGGAGTGCTTCTTTTACTTTTTCATTTTTTATATAATTTTTTTTTCATATTTTCTTGTCGTTTGTTCTAATTTTGAACATTGTTATATAGATCAGTGGTATTATACTATAATTAAAAGCAATATAAAGCAACTTTAGTTTATCAATGACTTTGAAATAACAATGCAAATTTTGTTTTGAGACGTAGATTTTAGGAGTGCTTCTTTTACTTTTTCATTTTTTATATAATTATTTTTTCATATTTTCTTGTCGTTTGTTCTAATTTTGAACATTTGTATATAGATCAGTGGTATTATACTATAATTAAAAGCAATATAAAGCAACTTTAGTTTATCAATGACTTTGAAATAACAATGCAAATTTTGTTTTGAGACGTAGCTTTTAGGAGTGCTTCTTTTACTTTTTAATTTTTTATATATTTTTTTTGCACATTTTCTTGTCGTTTGTTCTAATTTTGACCATTGTAATATAGATCAGTGGTATTATACTATAATTGAAAGCAATATAAAGCAACTTTGGGTTATCAATGACTTTGAAATAACAATGCAATGTACTACACCACAGCACTATGGATGAATTGCTAAGTTTACTGGCCAATTCTTTTGTATTAACGTACAGTAAAACATGAAAAATCAGCTAGCAATAACAATTTATTGTCATAACAAAACACAATAAAAACACTTAAATTACAACTCTAAGTATATCTCCTAACACATCTCTAAACTGAACTAAACTTAACAGAAATAAACTCTTACTGAATTGGGGAAACAACCTGTTAAACACATTTCCCAACTGAACTGCTATTTGTGAAAAATATAACATAACACGCCAACATATCTCGCCAGGCTGTATATACCTACTAATTTGAATAACGCTCACTCCGGAGTCAAATATGCCTCACCCGCTAAATTCCAAGATTGGCTGTGACTATTAACGTCAATAGTCTGAAGGGGCCTTTCCGGGGATCGACGGGAAATTAAAAATAAACCAACTGAAAATAAATTATTTTAAGAAAAGTAGGCAGTTAAATGGGCTATTTTAAGCTAAAAATGATGAAAATTCCAACATGAATCCACGCGATCGGCTCATTTAGTGGATGCAACCTGCAAACCATAATCCAAAGCAGTGGCTTGAGGTAGGTGTTCATGCAGGGTGTGCAGAGAGTAACAACAACAACAACAATAATAATAAAACCATAAAAATGTACATTAAACACTTCTTTAACGTTTATTATTCATTTGTACACAAAATCCATGCGTCTATCCGTATTACTAATAAAATAACGAAAAGCTTAGATTTCCACGAAAAACTTATTTTCAGCAAACGTAGCACCACACTGCGGTGCCTCATCAGAATGCTCATTGGTGCAGACAAACCGAATGTCTAGTCCAAGTTCAGAGGATTTCACTGCACGCTGGCACAATAGAACGAACTCTTTCTCGTTCGTCAGTGGATTAAATTATATTTATTAATTGTGTTTAACATTTGGAAATCATATATTCTGCGAAAAACATCTTCACAATTTTTAATACAAAACCAGGGATGTGGTGTTACAGATATAACTTATATACTGTAAGTAAAACACAATGAATGGTAAAATTTGGACTGTTCTGTTACAATTCGTTTCTTTTTTTTTTCTAACAAGACAAAATGGTTTTTATCGAATTATTTCTATAAATATAATACATCACTGAAATTACTTTACCACACTAAAACATTTCCCTTTATATTGATGAAATACTACTTTTATATTTCTATGACAACAAAATCTTACAATATATAAATTTAAACATTAACCGTCTGCAAAATCGTATGGCCAGTTAATCAGTTAAAAAACCAAATGCGCTTCAGCACGTAAGTCCCCGCTCTAATGCAACGCTTAATAAACCGTACTTTCGGATTATTCTGAATGCTAAGTGCAGGAAAAATAGCTGCACTTGCCTCAGTGCTATAGTATGCTGTGCTTCTCCAGTAGCCCGTAAATATAAAACATGATTTTCTATTAGTGCGCAGTGCTTACACATAAAAATTTCTTATGTTTGTTTGCTTTTGAACGCGCTAC
This sequence comes from Pardosa pseudoannulata, assembly GCA_032207245.1. NCBI lineage: Eukaryota > Metazoa > Arthropoda > Arachnida > Araneae > Lycosidae > Pardosa > Pardosa pseudoannulata. The sequence continues at coordinate 72,765,104 of CM063497.1, read as the reverse complement.
GTGGTGCAGCACCTAGTACCGCACGCACTGCGAGAATACAAGCAAGCAAATCAACATAATATTACAATATATTATAAATAATATTTATTATATACCATATAAAGATAGGTAGACATAGGGGCAGAAAATTATTGTCTCTCATAATTTTGCTAATAGTGTGCAGTGCACACCCTGCACATATGGACCGCACGCCACTGATCCAAGGTCACCACCAAAGAGTGGTGAACAATTGGCCATAGTAGACATATAGGATATTTGGATAGATGTATCCTCCAAAAGATAAATGACAAAATCTCATGACGTTCTTATAATTAGTTTATACTTTAGTTATAGTGACACAATTTTGTAATTTTCAAAACAGTGGATAAAAGAGAAATCCATATATTGAGGAAACATTTTAGGATAGAGAAAATATTGTTGTAACTAAACAGTGTCTTAATAGGCGTTATGGAAATTCTTCACCAACTATTATTGTGAAACTTACTTAGTCTTTAACAAAAGAATATCGTCTTCATATTCGTTTACAACGATGCAATCTTTATTTTTTGTATTGAGGAAACATTTTAGGATAGAGAAAATATTGTTGAAACCAAAAAGTGTGTTAATAGGCGTTATGGAAATTCTTCACCAACTATTATTGTGATACTTACTTATTCTTTAACGAAAGAATATGGTCTTCATAT
>CM063497.1:72726921-72761921 GCA_032207245.1 Pardosa pseudoannulata | reverse complement strand
AAACCAAACCATCTAAATTATGTTACCAAGCAAGTCCTGGGAACTAAAAAATAAGGGCTGTTACACATACATGTGAAAATACTAGTATTTATTCTCTAGGAACCTCGTAAGTTCGAAAATACGGAAGTTTCAATTTCTAATTATTTTCTCTTCTTTTTTCTTCAGATACCGGCTATTGCATCGAAGATGGCAAGACATATGTGGTATGTGGAATTTTAGTTTATAGAAGTTTGTAGTTCGTTGTGTTTTAAGACGATTTTTTCTCTAATTTATTTAATTTTATATACCTTTATATTTTAGATATGCTTGTTTTTTTTAATTATGTTTGCTTGATGAAAGGCATAAACATAATTCTCCACTGCATTACTTCTCAAATTCTAACTATACTAATTTTATGCACATTTTTAAAGAGATTTAGTATTTTTCCTCTGTCTTGCAAAATAGCGTACGTCGACACGTGTATTTACACCCGTCTTTACATATAAGTCTGAAAAAAATTAAGTGGATTATACGAAACTGCATACACCCTTGAATAAAGTGCCTGCTTTATAAAAATAACTCAATTTTCGTTTATGACGTAACATATATATGAAAATACATAAAATATGTTCACGTAAAATACGTAACATATATATTGAAAAATCCACTAACGATCCAAATAACGTTTGAAATTGTTTAATTAAATTAATGTTTTTACCAAACAAAAATTATCTTTTATATTCTGTGATTCTCAAGTATATTTCTTGAGAGATATATTTTATTTTATACCCTAATAAAGGCTAATTGTTTACAAATTTTTTACTAGAATTTATTCTTTTTTATAATCTTTTAATGTCAAAAAGCTTTACAATTTTAGGCTTATAGAATAAAACAGCTATTTTACTAAATTTTAATAAAGAATTTAGTTTCTAACATACATATTTCAAACGTTGTAGTGTGGATTAGTGAATATTATTTTTTTATTTTTTAGATGTTTTATATTTAATCTTTTGTATTTTTTAATAAACTAATTTTTTAACAAATAAAAATGTATTTTATATTCTGTGATACTCAACTATATTTTTCGAAAGATATATTTTATTTTATACACTATTAAAGGCTAATGCATTTAAATTTTTAAAATGTGAAGAGCTTATACTTTTTTCTAGTCTGACAATATCAAAAACCTTTATGATTTTAGGTTTACAGGATAAAACAGCTGTTTTACTCAGTTTAGAGGAAAAAATTTAGTTTCTAACATATATATTTCAAACGTTGTAGTGTAGATTAGTGAATATATATTCTTATTTTTTAGATGTTTTATATTTAATTTTTTGTATTTTTTTCAATTAAACTAATTTTTTAACAAACAAAAAATTTATTTTATATTTTGTGATACTCAACTATATTTTTCGAAAGATATATTTTATTTTATACACTATTAAAGGCTAATACAGTTAATTTTTTAAAATGTGAAGAGCTTATACTTTCTTCTAATCTGACAATATAAAACATTTTATGATTTTATCTTTACAGGATAAAACAGCTGTTTTACTCAGTTCAGAGAAAAAAAATTTAGTTTGTAACATATATATTTCAAATGTTGTAGTGTGAATTAGTGAATATTTTTATATTTTTTAGATGTTTTATTTTTAATTTTTTGTATTTTTTTTTAATTAAACTAATTTTTTAACAAATAAAAAATGTATTTTATATTCTGTGATCCTCAACTATATTTTTCGAAAGATATATTTTATTTAATACACTATTAAAGGCTAATACATTTAAATTTTTAAAATGTGAAGAGTATACTTTTTTCTAGTCTGACAATATCAAAAAGCTTTATAATTTTAAGTTTACAGTATAAAAACATGTTTACTATAATAAAAAGTTTTTTTATTAAGTTAACAAAAAATCAACGTTGTAGTGTGGATTATTGAATATTAATTTTTTTATTTTTATTTGTTTTATATTTTTTGTATTTTTTTTAATTAAACTAATTTTTTACCAAAAAATACTATTATATATTCTATGATACTCAAATATATTTTTCGAAAGATGTATTTTATTTTATACACTATGAAAAGCTAATGCATTTAAATTTTTAAAATGTGAAGAGTATATTTTTTCTAGTCTGACAATATCAAAAGTTTATTTTTAGGTTTCAGGATACTTTTAGTTTACAGTACATTATAAACAATTTAATTTATAATGTCAAAAGTACATTTTAGGTTTACAGGATAAAACATATACTGAAGTTTTAATTAAAAATATTAGTTTCTAATATATATATTTCATTATATTTTAATTATTACGAACTGTACAATTAAGTATAACTTTTATGAGCAGTTTTATTAATTAATTTTATATTTACTACGAATGTATGTTTATAGGCATTAAAAAATTACCTATGATAAAAAATTTTATTTTTGTCTTGCTTCTTTCGGTAGTACACAGTACATTATAAAAACTTAATTGACATTACATACATTTAATTGTAAATGTCATAATGAATAGGAATTGAAAAATACTATGTTTTGATATGTATGGTGAAAAATACATATCTTTATATTTCTAATTTATTAAGAAATGTACAAATTAAGTATCATTTTATGAGCAGTTTTATTACATTAATTTTTTATTTAATACGAATGTATGTTTATAGGTATTAAACAAATGTAACTTATAAAAAAGTTTTATTTGTCTTGCTTTTTGGTAGTACACAGTACATTATAAAAACATTAATTGACATACATGTACATTTAATTGTAAATGTCATATGAAGTTTTAGAAATTGAAAAACTATTTTTCGTAATATGTATGGTGAAAAATAATATTTACATTTCTAATTATTACGAACTGTACAATTAAGTATAACTTTTATGAGAAATTTATTACATTTAATTTTATGTTTAATACGAATGTATTTATAGGCATTAAACAAATGTAACCTATGATAAAAAAATTTTTGTCTTGCTTTCTTTCGGTAGTGCACAGTACATTATAAAAACATTAATTGACATTACAAATTTAATTGTAAGTCATAATGAAGTTTTTAGCAATTGAAAATTACTACGTTTTCATATGTATTAAAAATACTATATTTTCAGTCTAATTTATTACGAACTGTACAATTAAGTATAATTTTATGACATTTTATTGCCTTTAATTTATATTTACTACGAATGTATGTTTATAGGCATTAAACAAATGTAACCTATGATAAAAATTTTATATTTGTCTTGGTTTCTTTCGGTAGTACACAGTACATTATAAAAACATTAATTGACATTACATGTACATTAATTGTAAATGTCATAATGAAGTTTTAAGAAAAAATACTACGTTCCGTAATATGTATGGTGAAAATACATAATTTACATTTCTATTTATTACTAATGTACAATTAATATAATTTTTAACAGTGTTATTACATTTAATTTTATATTTACTACGAATGCATGTTATATCATTAAACAAATGTAACCTATGAAAAAAGTTTTATTTTTGTCTGGTCGTAGACACATACATTTTAAAAAACATTAATTGACATTACATGTACATTTAATTGTAAAGTCATAATGAAGTTAGGAAATGCAAAATACTTTCTTGTAATATGTATGGTGAAATATACATATGATTACATTTCTAATTTATTACGAACTGTACAATTAAGTATAACTTTTAGAAGTTTTATTATATTAATTTATATTTACTATAAATGCAAATAATTCATTAAACAAATGTAACCTATGATAAATATTTTTGTCTTGGTTTCTTTCGATAGCGCACATACGTTATAAAAAACATTACTTGATATATCATGTACATTTAACCCTTTGCCTTAAAATAACATGGAGACGTGATCCATTTAAAATGAGAACCTCGTATCACACACGTGAAATTCTGTCTGGCCAAAAATAAAAGATCGTGTATATTTCTTTTGAAAAAAAAAAATCGTATCAGTAATCTTACAAAATTTTGAAATATTTTTACATCATTCACTTTATCGTTATTCACGCAATAAATTCTGCATAGAAAATATTTAAATATATTCTATGCAAATTTATTGACTGAAAATTTTTACTTTATTATATAACCAAAAACATAGAAAGAATATTTATGATTAAAACATTAATAAAATTTTTAATAAAAATGAAATGAAATATAATTATTAAATTCTGTGGTTTATTAATAGTAAATGCATTACTATTAATCTGGTTGCTCACAATTTAGCCCGTGATGAAACTGCTTTGGTCACGACGCATAAAAGCTTTCATCAAAGTACAAACAAATCGTCACTTTCATAAGACAAGAGGTTAATTGAAATCTCCCAAAATGGAATGACGATTGCTGTACATATCTTTACATATCTTTGCATATTTCATATTTCTTAATTAACACCAGTTGATTTCTTTTTTACAGAATGGTGAAACATGGGTTGACCACTGCAAAAATTGCATTTGTAATGGGGGAATCGTGGAGTGCGAAGCCATGCAATGCAATGAAACCTCTTGTCTTCCTGTAAGTTCTGTTTCACAGTTTTCAATTTAATCTATACGTTTTATCTGAAAAATATTACTTTATAATCTACTAAGGAAACAGGAATGCATATTCCCTTTATAAATTCCGCAAATAAGGAAACCCTGGAATAAAGTCCACAAATATGGGAATTAAGCCTTAAATAAGGCTTAGTGTCTTTGTTTGAGTATAGTAAAAAGAATCCGTAACTTTTCAACTTTTCTTGGAAATATTTTTGCCTATATTTTGGTTGTCTTATAAACAGTCCTGTATCTTAATTTTCCTGTATATACCAAGAATTAAAATTTTATCGTTTAGATCGGAATTTTAAAATTTTTCGCAGCTTCCACAGACATTTTATTTTATTTTTTTTTAGGTAAAAAATTGAATTCCTGATGAATATCTCTATCTGCTATTAAACTTCATTTTATTTTATGATGTTTACACATGATAACAAATTAATACTTTATTACATTTTTTTATTTATAAATAAATAGACATCTTGTATTGTTTAAAACTGTATCTTATCACCGATGAGAACTGGCTGTAATATTCAAGAACATCTATATATTTTATTTCTTTTACGGTCAGTCATGTATAATAACTTATATTTAAGACATTCATCAATATATATTCATTTGAATTCATTGAGCTGCAGTTAGTTCAAAGCGGTATTAAAATTTAAGTATGTTATAGAAAAATATATTGTAATATTAAAATGTTTCGAATTCATATATTTTTACGGTCAGACATTCAAAATAACAGACATTGAAGATATTCATCAATATAAATTCAATAGAATAAATTCTGGAAATAATTCAACGTGGTTGTAAACTTTAAATATACTAAATGATAGAAAAATATGTAGTAATATTCAAAAGTGTTTAAATTTCATATTTTACATATCTCTCAGTCGTCCATAATAACTTATATAGAAGATATTCATCAAAGTATATTCAACTTTATTCATTCGTTTTATAACTAGTTTAAAGCGGTGATAAACTTTAAATATGGCATTTGATTGACAAATATGCTGCAATATTAAAAGATGTTGAATTTCATAATTATTTTACTATCAAGCATCCATAATAACTTATATTTAAGATATTCATCAATATACAACCAACTGACTTTATTCAGTCCGTAATTATTTTAAGGTAGTAAGCTTTAAATATATCATATGATTAACAAATATAATGTAATATTAAATATTTTTGTGAATTTCATATTTTATACTGCAAAGCGTTCAGAGTAACTTGTATTTAAGATATTCCTCAATTAGTATTCAATAGAATTCATTCCAGCTGGAATTAGGTCAAAGCAATAGCAAAATTTAAATATGCTATATGATAGAAAAATTATGTTATATGATAATCAGCGCAGCAATATTTTGATTTAAAAAAATATGAATTGTGTCTTTGAGAATAGTAAAAGATAATGCGTAAATATTCATCTTTCCTTGGAAGTATTTTTGCCTATATTTGCCTTATAATCAGTACCCTAAATTTTCCTCTATCATCCATGAATTACAGTTTTATCGTTTGGATCAGAAATTTAGAATTTTTCTAAACTTTCACAGACAGTTTATTTTTTATGAGGTAGAAAACTGAATTCCAGACGAATATCTCGATCTGCTATAAAACTTTATTTTATTATATGGTGTTTACATATGAAAACAAATTAATACTTTATAGTATTTTTTGTTTATAAATAAATAAAATCTTGTGATGTTTTAAAACTGCATCTTATCACAAATGAAAACTGTCAGTAATATTCGAGAACATCTATATATAGTAATTCTTTTACCGATTTAAGATATTCATCAATATATATTCAATTCAATTCATTTGAGCTACAATTAGTTCAAAGCGATAGTAAAATTTAAGTATGTTATATAAAAATGTACTGTAATATTAAAAAAATGTTTGATTTTCATACATTTTTACTGTCAGACGTTCACAATAGCTAACATGGAAGATATTCATCAGTATAATTTCAACAAAATAACTTCTGGCCATAATTCAATGGGGTAGTAAACTTTAAATATATTATATGTTAGACAAATATGCAGTAATATTCAAAAGTGTTTAATTTTCATATTTTATATATCTCCTAGTCGACCACAATAATTTATAGGAAAGACATATTCATTAAAGAGTATTTAACAGTATTCATTCGGCTTATAACTAGTTTAAAGTGGTAATAAACTTTGAAATATGTCCTTTGATTGACAAATATGCTGCAATATTAAAAGATGTTGAATTTCATAATTATTTTACTATCAAGCATCCATAATAACTTATATTTAAGATATTCATCAATATACAACCAACTGACTTTATTCAGTCCGTAATTATTTTAACGCAATAAATTTTAAATTTGTCATGTTATAGACAAATATGATTTAATGTTAAAAATTTTGTGAATTTCATATTTTATACTGCAAAGCGTTCAGAGTAACTTGTATTTAAGATATTCCTCAATTAATATTCAATAGAATTCATTTCAGCTGGAATTAGGTCAAAGCAATAGTAAAATTTAAATATGTTATATGATAGAAAAATTATGTTATATGATAATCAGCGCAGCAATATTTTGATTTGAAAAAATATGAAATGTAAATATTCAAAAATATTAAAATTTTATATCTTTTCAAATCTCATACATTTAAAATGGCTTATGTTTTAGATAATCCTCTATATATATTTAATAGACTTCATTCTTACCGTAATTAGTTTAAAATGGTAGTGTAATTTCATTCGATATGATACATATTGGACAAATATGTTTTTATATTCAAAAGTTTTAAATAACATATTTTTAAAAATCTTAATGTATTTATATCTTATCTTTATGATGGCTTATATTTTAGATATTTCTCAATATATATATTTAATAGATTCATTTGGACTTTAATTAGTTGAAAACAGTAGGGTAATTTCAATACATTATATGATGGACAAATGTACTGCTCTATTCAAAAGTGTTAAATTTCATATTTTTTTTTAATCTCAGGCATTTATAATGGCTTATATTTTAGATATTTATTAATATATATATTTAATACAATTCATTAGGGCTTAATTAGTTCAAAACGGTTGAGTAATTGCAATACATTATATAATGGACAAATAAACTGTTCTATTCAAAACTGATAAATTTTACATTTTTTAAAATTACAGGCTTTTATAATGGCTTATATTTTGATATTTCTCTATATGTATTTAATAGAATTCATTCTTTCAGACCGTAATTAGTTCAAAACTCTACAGTAATTTAATTAAGTTATATGATGGACAAATATATCTTAAAAGTGTTAAATTTCTTATTTTCTAAAATCTCAGGAATATATGCCTTATATTTTAAATATTCGTCAATCTATCTATCTATCTATCTATTTCTATATCTATCTATATATATATATATATATATATATATATATATATATATACATATATATTTAATAGAATGCATTCGAGCCGTAATTAGTTTAAATTGGTAGAGGAATCTCAATACGTTATATGATGAACAAATATACTGTAATATTCAAAAGTTTAAATTATATATTTTTTAATACCAGGTATTTATAATGGCTTGCATTTTATATATTTCTCAATATATATATTTAATAGAATTCAATCGGACCATAATTATTTCAAAATGGTAGAGTAATTTCAATACGTTATACGATGGATGGACAAATATGTTGTAATATTGAAAAGTGTTAATTTAATATTTTTAAACTTATGCTTTAAATACTCCTCAATATATATATATATATATATATATATTTCCTAAAATTAATTCGGGCCGGAATTATTTCAAACATGCAGGAAACTTTAAATTTGTCATGTAATGCACAAATCTGCTTCTAATAATTCACAAAACTGAATTTTTTTAATAGGAAGAAACATTGTTAATGTCTCCTGGTGAATGCTGTCCCAAATGCGTTGCTTGTGAGTATTTTATTATACATTTTATAAGCATATATAACAAATACATAAATAACTGTTCAAAGGTCTAAACTATCAACATAAGTATTTTATTTATTTATCTGTATTGCATTACACAGGATTTAATTTGATTCTTTGGTTTGATCAGAAGCTGTTATAAATTTAAAAAATCACCTTCGTGTGATTTCTTTTAGATATAGATATAGACATTAATTCTTTAATGATAAGGTCTTAGTTGAAAAAAAATTTGTTTCCACTTAGCTTCTCAGAGGCAAACCCGGAATGTTCGCACGTTATTCCAGTGTTCGCCATTTTCCTTTGCATTACACTACTTTGTTACCTCAACTTAAAGTTTCAAGAGTGAATTCTTCCATATGACCTGGAATATATCATCTCTTATTCAATACAGTTACATTCCTTCATTTTCCATCTTTTTTTGCTTCTTAAGAAGATGTTTACTCGACCTCAATTTGAATAGATATATAGGTTAATTTCTTTCCCCAATTTCCAGTTTTCTTAAAAGCTTCTTTTGAATGCTTTAAATTCATTATTTACGTCAGAAACTTCATAGCACTAACTGTATTGAAAAATAATAATATAAAAGTAAATGGCAGATTTAAATCCTCTGGTTTTTGACAACTATTATCAGTAGCAAATTTTCTGCTATGAAACTACTGTTCACTACTGTTCTAAAACTAAATTAGACTAGTGTCTGGTTCTCTAAAGTCTTTTTTGAATACTTTAAATTCACTATTTACGTCAGAAACTTCATTGCAATAACTGTATTGAAAAATAATACTATAAAAGTAAATGGAAGATTTAAATCCTCTCTGGTTTTTGACAACTATTATTAGTAGCAAATTGGCTGATATGCAATCACTACTGTTCTAAAACTAAATGAGACTAGTGTCTGGTTCTCTAAAGCCTTTTTTGAATGCTTTAAATTCCCTATTTACGTCAGAAACTTCATTGCAATAACTGTATTGAAAAATAATACTATAAAAGTAAATGGAAGATTTAAATCCTCTCTGGTTTTTGACAACTATTATTTTTAGCAAATTTTCTGCTATGCAATCACTACTGTTCTAAAACTAAATGAGACTAGTGTCTGGTTCTTTAAAGCCTCTTTTGAATGCTTTAAATTCACTATTTACGTCAGAAACTTCATTGCAATAACTGCATTGAAAAGTAATACAATAAAAGTAAATGGAAGATTTAAATCCTCCCTGGTTTTTGACAACTAGTATCAGTAGCAAATTGGCTGATATGCAATCACTATTGTTCTAAAACTAAATGACACTAGTGTCTGGTTCTCTAAAGACTTTTTTGAATGCTTTAAATTCACTATTTACATCAGAAACTTCATTGCAATAACTGTATTGAAAAGTAATACAATAAAAGTAAACGGAAGATTTAAATCCTCTCTGGTTTTTGACAACTATTATTAGTAGCAAATTGGCTGATATGCAATCACTACTGTTCTAAAACTAAATGAGACTAGTGTCTGGTTCTCTAAAGCCTTTTTTGAATACTTTAAATTCACTATTTACATCAGAAACTTCATTGCAATAACTGTATTGAAAAGTAATACAATAAAAGTAAACGGAAGATTTAAATCCTCTCTGGATTTTTGCCGAACGATGGCCGATTGGTTAGGGTGCTGGCCATCGGTACCGGAGTTCGTGGGTTCGAATCCCACTGAGGCATGGATGTTCGTAGCCGTTCGGAATCGGCTTTAAGCTGTAGGTCCCGGTCTCATTAGCCCTCGTGTTGCAAAAAGTAGACCGTAGCGCTCCAAACTAAACTAAACCAAACCTAAACCTCTCTGGATTTTGACAACTATTATCAGTAGCAAATTAGTTGATATGCAATCACTACTGTTCTAAAACTAAATGAGACTAGTGTCTGGTTCTCTAAAGACTTTTTTGAATGCTTTAAATTCACTATTTACGTCAGAAACTTCATTGCAAATAACTGTATTGAAAAGTAATACTATAAAAGTAAATGGCAGATTTAAATCCTCTCTGGTTTTTGACAACTATTATCAGTAGCAAATTCGCTGATATGCAATCACTATTCTTCTAAACCTAAGTGAGACTAGTGTCTGGTTCTCTAAAGCCTTTTTTGAATACTATAAATTCACTATTTACTTCAGAAACTTCTTTGCAATAGCTGTACTGATAAACACCACTATAAAAGTAAATGGAAGATTTCAATCCTCTCTGGATTTTGACAACTATTATCAGTAGCAAATTCGCTGATATGCAATCACTATTCTTCTAAACCTAAGTGAGACTAGTGTCTGGTTCTCTAAAGCCTTTTTTGAATACTTTAAATTCACTATTTACGTCAGAAACTTCATTGCAATAACTGCATTGAAAAGTAATACAATAAAAGTAAATGGAAGATTTAAATCCTCCCTGGTTTTTGACAACTAGTATCAGTAGCAAATTGGCTGATATGCAATCACTATTGTTCTAAAACTAAATGACACTAGTGTCTGGTTCTCTAAAGACTTTTTTGAATGCTTTAAATTCACTATTTACTTCAGAAACTTCATTGCAAATAACTGTATTTGTAACTGTGTTGTAATAGACAACTATTATCAATAGCAAATTGGCTGATATGCAATCACTACTCTTCTAAACCTAAGTGAGACTAATGTCTGGGTAAAACTCCAGCTCATTTATTCAAGCTCATTTTATAATAATCTCGCCCTTTTGAAACACCACCAATGTTTATTTTACAACTTTTTTTACACTCTCAATTCTTGCAGGGGGCTTCTGCGTGATCTCACCGAACAGTTCCATCCTCTCTTTTGACCTATCAAAGTACGAAATCTCCGGAGGTTGCAACTATACTGCCGTGGAGGATTGCATAGAAGGTCGTTTCAAGGTCGAGATCCAGTTCCCAGCTAACCGTACCCAAGTGGTCATCTACCAGGACTGCAACAAGATGACTGTGACATCAGACGGCGTCGTGACCGTGGACGAAGATCAGTTGTCCTTGTCCTTGCCGTTCTCGGACGATCTGTGGAATGTCGAAGAGGTCAACAATAGCATTTCAGTGAGGACGAACGCTGACCTCATCGTCGACTGGGACATGACGAACGAAGTGGTGATAGCCGTGCCCGTCACCCACACCAGCAAAGTGTGCGGGCTGTGCAGCAGGGTGGAGGAGTACTACACACACAGGTCTGGGATGTACCACCTGACGGATAGATGGTCGACAGTAAGGCAGCTTTCCAGTGACATTTTCTCGTTTGTGATTTTAGATTTTTAGAATGATTTTTTTCGACTCTTTATCAAAAAGGAAGAACTGTCACTTAGTCCGAATCTAGTCCCGGAAAAAGAAGTACTACGTCTCCAAAAATAAGGTTAATTAGATATAGGGTTGTCGATAAGGTTCTTTAATGGAAACTTATTCGGTGATTTAAAAACTCAAAAATTGTTTTGGTTATTTTCCGCTGTTCATTCAAAACTGCAACTTTAACTGATACTACTTCATTTTTAACAAAGATTTAAGGCTACTAGTCTATTGCGTTATTGATAAGGCGATATCTGCAATGACCTTGAACGAGAGTCTTGTCACTTAAGATTAAAAAAAAGCATTTCTAGGAGCTCTATAGCACTATTCTGCACTACCTATTGACCTTTTTACAGTTGTTAAGGGTACGACATCGGCAGGCATTCTATTTAACCCTTTACCACTATCTTCACGTTATTCGTTATAATTGTAGATGTTAATACCCAAGCGTTTAATACAGAATTACGGCCATAGATAAAATGATGTATCAAAAGCATTTTAAATTAAGCCATATCATGTTATAAATTGCACATTATAGGTCTAAATTTTGATTACATAACGGACAGAAAAGTAAGAATTCTACAATAAGTGTTATAGCTTTACATTCCTGTTGTTTTATTAGATTAATCCTCTGGCTGATCATCCCACGATTTCCACGGTTAACACAAGTGTAGCAAAATTTGCTCATCACGCGATTTTCACGAGCATTTATCTTCCTTTATTCAAAAGCGCCATTTCACTTTTTAACTAGTGAAATAAATTACATACAGTATTAGACGTTTAATTATGTAATAAATAGAATTATACGAATAGAACTATTGTTATATTAGATAATAAAACTACAGTTATTTTACTTAATAAATAGAAATTAACTGTAATTCAATTGAAATTTGTTTGTTGAAAAAATTGTTTTTGAAAAAATTGTGATAACAAAAAAATATATCTGAAATAAGTTTTTCGTGCAGCTTAGTTTACCATAATAAAAATCTATATAAAAAATCTTTTCTAGAAAGAAAAATACCATATTTCAATTCTCCAATATGTATAGATTCAAAATATGCAAGAAAAAGAAAAGAAAAAATAAACAATTTTAGAAGCTAGAAGTTACAAATTGACCAGTCAGAGGGTTAATCTTTTGTTATTTATTTTACGTTATATAAATGAGTTGTTATTACTTTTGAATAAATCTGTATATTTTTTAAAGATCTACTGTGTTAAAATTATTGAAATTTAAAGACAAAATGACGATATGATAAAACAGGTAAATAAAATTTGTAATGCTTAGAATTGTTGTCACACAGGATGTCTTGTGTTTTTTCACAAGTGATTTCAATTTTCTTCGATGCAATCAAAAATTTGCATTAGCATTTTGTGAAAAATCACAACACAGGTATTACGGATGATTAATGACCATCAACGTTAATCATAAGAATTACTCCCTTGAAATCCCAATGTGATGATATATTTTCTTTGAAGACATAATTTTATTTTTCGAATAAGTACAAATTTTCAACGGTATATAATTCACCAGTTACCGATTAATTCACATAATGGAATAGTGTATGTGACTCTAAATAAAAATCGTATTACAAATATAAACAAGAATATACACTCACACTAATGTATGCATAGATATAATATTGATAATTCAACCTAAGTTCATCTGAATTTATATTCAAAATTTCAATTACATTTTGTCATGAAGAAAATAAGATAATTTTAAGAGTTCTACCTTTTTCGTTTTACCAACAATAATATCTTAACTTGTTATTTTTCACTTATTTATTTCAAATCTCACAGAATCCATGTTACGCAATTCAGACACTGAGCCCTGGAACTCTGGGTAAACAATTAACCCGCTAACAAACCAGAAGACAGCTGAATTAACTAATTTCCCAATGAGGCGTGTGCTGTCTCGCTTGAGGGAATTAAGTTTCAATTAGTTTTTATGGCAACCTTTAGCTAGTGAATGTCTACATCAGAGATCAGAGCTGTTATTTTTCGAAGTTATAAAGTCATATAAAATCAAGTGTTAAATGATTAGATTGACGACTGACTCATCCGGGCTATCTTTGCCGAGTCTAGTCTCGGCAAAACAATTTCTCGTTTCATTTAATTTTTCCCATGATTTTGGATGACGAACAGTCATCCTAATTGTTATTTGCTATCAAGATTTATCTACACACTCATCTAGATTTATAAAAGTACATTTCTTCCAGCGTACTTTGTCATTCGAAAGCCGTTGCTGTATAACTACAGGATAAACTTTGCTCTTTCCCGCGTGTAACTTCACTCTACGCCTTTCTAAAAACAGAAAAATAATAATTTTTATAGCTGAAATTTACTTTATTTTTATATGTTGTTGTATCTCTTACTTCAAATCTCTTACGACAGCCAAAGTTTAAGTAATTTAGCATACTGTCTCATGACTGTGAATTGATTTGCATTTCTTAAGACTCTATTTTCTATAACACAGCGCCAAATATTCCCCTAGCGGTGACTTTTGGAACTATTTTTTTTTTCGGATCCTTCGTCCCTTGTCTTGTTTAATATTCCTACTAAATGTGGCGTCATTCTCGCAAATAGATCTCACATCAGAACACTGTGAGTACTGTCAGTTTAATTACGGCCACCTGATATTTAGATACAGCTTGCTTCATTTTTATACGTGCTAAAACTAATAAATATAACATAATTTTTGCTTCTATGTTTTATATGCTTAACACATTTTTTTTACAGAAGTGCATATATCTGTCAAGTGTTGTCACTAACACATAAATAACTGCTTTGTTTAACAGGGAGAAAAGGAATGTTTTCTTCTTACAGAAGATTTCGAAGACATCCCAGTTTCTAATGGTTTCTCAACAGTTTTATCAGCTGCAAGTCTGTTCCCAGTATTAATTTTGATTGCCTTAACTATTTATTCAAGATCGGATTGTCTTTCATAGGATGTATGGATATGATTAGTATGATAGTTTCTTTTTCTGAGTGAAGTAACAAATATTTTGTTTGTGTGTCTTCCAAAATGTGTGATATTGAATACTAACTTTTTAGTGAATTTGACGCTGATAAGTGATTCATCAAAGGAAAAGTGATTTTACAGTATGATAGACTAGGTGGTGATAATCATTTGTAAGAGGACCGGGAAAGCATAATTTGCAATATTAAATGCAAAAGGGTTTTGCACGTATGTTTTAAAGCCCAAAACATTTAATCAGCAGTGTAAATTAGTAAGGACAATTGTATTTCTTAAGGTACCTAGACTTGGCAATCTAGCATAGCTTATATTCTAAGATTATTATTAGTAAACACATAATATATTATGATTAAAATTAAGCAATTGAATCCAAGCAATTATAAAACATTGTTTGAAGTTATTGGGATAATTTTGATAAATACAATTCTTAAGAAGATTTCGGAAATAAAATATGTTTTCTTAAACGCAAATATCTCAATTTCTCAAATTTCTATATTTCAGGAACATGGTCTTATCAATCTAGCGTAACTCGTAGTCCAATATAAAATGAAATCTTCTTTTTCTGTTTAGAATATTTTTTTCTAGATTAAGCGTTTTACTAAGCGTTATTTTTAAGAAGATTCGGAAAATAAATATGTTATCTAAAATACTAATATTTTCAATCATATTTTATTGAATTCCCCAAACTCTCTACCGTATGCATCCATTTCTCAAATGTCTATATTTGAAGAACCTAGACTTGACAATCTAGCTTAACTCATAGTTCGTTCAATGTAAATTGAAATCTTTTTTTTTTCTTTTTAGAATATTTTTCCTAGAATAAGCGCTTTACATAGTGTTATTCTTAAGAAGATTTGGGAATTGAAATTTGTTTTCTTAAATCCTAATATCTCCAATAAAATTTTATTTACCTCCCCCAAAATCTCTACCATATCCATCCATTCTTCAAATTTCTATATTTGAAGAGCTTAGTGCTTAGTTTGACAATCTAGTGTAACTCATAGTCCAAAGTAAACTAAAATCTTCTTTCTCTGTTTTTAATATTTTTTCCTAGATTAGTGTAACATAATATTATTCCTAAGAAGATTTGGGCAAAACAAAATATGTTATCTTAAATGCTAATATTTCCAATCAAATTTGATTTAATTAACCAAACACTCTACCATATGCTTATATTTTTCATATTTATATATTTGAATAGCCTAGGTTTGACAATCTAGCATAACTCGATGTACGATGTAGAATAAAAAATTCTCTCTTTTAGAATATTTTTTCCTAGATTAAGCGTTTTCTTAAGCGTTATTTTTAAGAAGACTTGGAAAATGAAACATATTATCTTAAAAGCTAATACTTTCAATCAAATTTGATTTAATTCCCCAAACTCTTTAACATATACATCCATTTCTGAAATTTCTTCATATGATGAACCTGGGTTTGACAATCTAGCGTAACTCATAGTCCAATGTAAAATGAAATGTCCTCTCTGTTTAAAATATTTTTTCGTAGATTAAGCATTTATTAAGCACTAGCATATAGCCCATCATATGACGGGATCAGTAAAATTTTTAATATTCCAGAACTGTTAAGTACCCAATGAGGCAGGTAATAAAATGGTTTGTTTTTTGGCTGAGAATTATCTGGTTCACTCTCAATAGTTTATTTATCCTCATACTCCTCTAGAGTCTCCCGATCCTGTAATGCAGTTTAGAATCACATGGAATTCATTTAGTCAAACCATGTGCTTATGTATAACAAACAAACTTCTTAATTTCCAAATATATATAAATTAAAAGTTAGATATTTAGTAGTCCTCGACTTATATGAAAAGAATTTATTGTTAATACCGATAATAAAATTTTCATTACAACAAAAAATAATCGATGATTGAATTTAAAATTATCACTTATATACTTAATCTATTATTTAAGTCAAATATAAAAGAAAATTATTTGCTTAATATGTAAGTTCAGCGATAAAACGTATGAAAATAATGCACGCGATATTTAAATAATTTAAAACAAGAAATGATTATATGAGATGGTTAAAGGAATGACGTCATAATGCTAGAAAAAAAAATGTTATTTTTACCTATTTATTACGTGAATAAATTGATAAATTTAATCGCCTGCCCTTACCCGAGGAATCCATTCCAGGTACAACCGCTTCAAAAATTTGCCGACAGACACCTTAGGCTATTATTATATAGGGGATCAGCGATAAAACGTATGAAAATAATGCACGCGATATTTAAATAATTTAAAACAAGAAATGATTATATGAGATGGTTAAAGGAATGACGTCATAATGCTAGAAAAAAAAATGTTATTTTTACCTATTTATTACGTGAATAAATTGATAAATTTAATCGCCTGCCCTTACCCGAGGAATCCATTCCAGGTACAACCGCTTCAAAAATTTGCCGACAGACACCTTAGGCTATTATTATATAGGGGATCAGCGATAAAACGTATGAAAATAATGAACGCGATATTTAAATAATTTAAAACAAGAAATGATTATATGAGATGGTTAAAGGAATGACGTCATAATGCTAGAAAAAAAATGTTATTTTTACCTATTTATTACGTGAATAAATTGATAAATTTAATCGCCTGCCCTTAGCCGAGGAATCCATTCCAGGTACAACCGCTTCAAAAATTTGCCGACAGACACCTTAGGCTATTATTATATAGGGGATCAGCGATAAAACGTATGAAAATAATGCACGCGATATTTAAATAATTTAAAACAAGAAATGATTATATGAGATGGTTAAAGGAATGACGTCATAATGCTAGAAAAAAAATGTTATTTTTACCTATTTATTACGTGAATAAATTGATAAATTTAATCGCCTGCCCTTAGCCGAGGAATCCATTCCAGGTACAACCGCTTCAAAAATTTGCCGACAGACACCTTAGGCTATTATTATATAGGGGATTATTAATATAAAGATTTGATAAGTGAAGTATGTTATTTTAAAAGCTAATACTTTCAATCAAATTTGATGTAATTCCCCAAACTCTCTAACATATACATCCATTTCTGAAATTTCTTCATTTGATGAACCTGGGCTTGACAATCTAGCGTAACTCATAGTCCAATGTAAAATGAAAAGCCCTCTCTGTTTAAAATATTTTCTCTTTGATTAAGCATTTTATTAAGCATTATTATTATAATGATTTGATAAGTGAAGTATGTTATCTTTAAAGCTAACACTTTCAATCAAATTTGATTTAATTTCTCAAACTCTCTAACATATACATCCATTTCTGAAATTTCTTCATTTGATGAACATGGGCTTGACAATCTAGCGTAACTCATATTCCAATGTAAAATGAAATGTTCTCTCTGTTTAAAATATTTTTTCTTTGATTAAGCATTTTATTAAGCATTATTATTATAATGATTTGATAAGTGAAGTATGTTATCTTTAAAGCTAACACTTTCAATCAAATTTGATTTAATTTCTCAAACTCTCTAACATATACATCCATTTCTGAAATTTCTTCATTTGATGAACATGGGCTTGACAATCTAGCGTAACTCATATTCCAATGTAAAATGAAATGTCCTCTCTTTAAAATATTTTTCCTAGATTAAGCATTTTATTAAGCAACATTATTATAAAGATTTGAGAAGTGAAGTACGTTATCTTAAAAGCTAATACTTTCAAACAAATTTGATTTAAATCCCCAAACTCTCGACCTTATTCATTAATTTCTCAAATTTATGTATTTCAAGAGACTAAACTTGTTAATCTAGCGTTACTCACACTACAATGTAAATTAAAAAAACTCTCTTATTTAGAATATTTTTTCCTAGATCATTATTGAGTGTTTTACTTTATAAAAACTATTTAGTTTCGATATGTGAAGACAAGCATACTTTACAAATCATTATACATGAAATAAAAATCCATTTTCCCACAAAATAAATTTTGAAGTGTATAAAACAGAAGTTTTTTTCCTTTGATAAAGAGGCTAAATTAATTTTATTCCGAGATCATTAATTAAATATATTTATATCCCATTTGACATAAAAAGTTAATTTCTAATATACATATGTCGATAATTATCTTACGAGTGAGATTCTTTTTATTTTATTTGTGTATATTTTTAAATAATTTTTTAAACACACTATTTGAAATAACTAAATTATATATTCTTTTTAGAGTCTTCAAAATTCGTTTTTAAGTAGCTTTATTAAAAAAAGTAAAGAAATTCATCCCAAACAGAGCAAAGCTTTACTTTATGGTGAATCGGGAAAACGAATTATAATGTAGATTTTAAAACTTGAAAGATACTGTCTCCTTAATTTAATTAAAGAACATTTGAAATTATAAAAGACTTGTATTCCGGGATATATATTTAATCCTATATTTCGTTTTCTGAAAGATAAACGCAGAAGGCTTTGCAACATAATCTTAATTTGAATATTCAATTGGTAAT
Source organism: Pardosa pseudoannulata (assembly GCA_032207245.1). Classification (NCBI taxonomy): domain Eukaryota; kingdom Metazoa; phylum Arthropoda; class Arachnida; order Araneae; family Lycosidae; genus Pardosa; species Pardosa pseudoannulata. Next base: position 72,742,734 of record CM063497.1, on the reverse strand, counting down.
AAATATTTTCTACGAGATACTTTTAGAAAATGCACGGTAGAATCAAAATTAAAATATCACGTTTATAATAAACGCAGTCTTAGTGTTTGGAGACTCAGTGACGTTTAGTAGGATAAATAAATAAGTCCAAGCGTCATAAATGTTATAACAATTCGAATTTATCTTGCTTTCGTTTAATCAGAAACGTAATAAAGCATTAGATAACAGCTTGCTCCGTTTCGTGACGAAAGATGAAAACAATTATCAAGAGAAGTTCTGTAAGAATGAGATGAAATATTTTGCTTGGAGTATTTTGAATTAACGTAAACGTTAAAAATTTAAACTGATGATGGGGTTTATACTACTGCAGTGCTTAGTAATTTCATAAGCTTAAATAAACATAAAATTTAGAGGTAAATATTTACATTTCATTAGTTTATTATGAAAGAAACTTTTATTGCATTTTTTGAAATTTAAATTCTCCCGTTAAACAATTTTATTAACTGAAATTATTATTAAACCTTTAATGCCATTGTCATTTCTGTTGATTGCATGTTGATGCATATCTTAAATCTAATTTGTTATAAATTGTGCAGAATAAAGTAAATAGAAAATTTAAACAACTTTGAATACTATATGTTACGTATATGAACGTAATGTTAGTGATTTTCTATCGGTTTAAACATCATATGTTGCCATTTATGAAAGATTAGGATGCCATTTAGGAAAACACTTTGTGAAAAAATATTTATTTGGTAATACATATAAAATAGGAACTGTAAGATTGAATTTTGTAATAAGTAAAGCAATCTGTCACGATTTTAGTCTTTGCACTTTGCAGAAAAACTAAATTTTTGTGCGAAGTTTGAAAAATAAAGTGTCAATCTAAAGAAATGAAAAAAAAATATGAATAATAAAAAATAATTGAAAATTTTGTAGATTGTTTAAAAAATTGCTCGATACCTACTTTCAAAAGGAAACTCGTTCTAAGAAAACATAAAAATTCTATAACCTATCTTTAGCATTATATAAAATGCGAACCTTTAAATGCTAGGCATTTAAAGGTTAAAGTTTATTAGGTTGGTTTGTTGTGAGGGCTACAGTGTTTTATTTTGTACAGTACGACGAAAAATTATATCTGAACCTTGCTATTATATCTGAATCTCGATATAAGACTTTAAATGTTTATGGTGTTTTAATTTAAATAAAATTAAGTTCAATAAAGTATTAAAATTTGTTAAGATATAAAATAAAGTATATTGCTGGTAATAATCTAAATTATCTTCACGGAATGGAAACGATAATTAACTGCAACCTGATATAAAAAATCAGTTTCTAATTGACAAAATTATTATTTTTTTGCCCGGGAGAGGGGGAGGCTCAACGTTTTTTTCCCTTGCTGTATATATTTTCTGGTCATTTAAAGAATATTGGTTCAGTTAAGAAAACTAAATAATTTTCAAAATGTTAGAACTTTATTAATGACCTATATTTAAATTTAATCTAAAAAAATAGAAAATTTTAAATTTATATTTAGAAGAATATAGTTTACTATAATGAACACTGTTTTTGAAATGTACCATGTCTCTTTAAACTGCGTTGATAAATATAACGATAAATGAACATAAATTTTGCTTTCCTGGTCATGTTATAAAAATATTTTATGCATAATTTTTATTTATAAGTGTAGTGATAGCGTTTGTGGCATTTTTATTAGTAAAGTGTTAGGATGTATGGACAGAATATTTCAAGATATTTTTAAGTGCCCAACATTTCTCACCTTTCAAGACAATGAAGTGATATAGAAAAATATGAGATTTCCTTCGTAATTTATATAATCCAGTCTTGAGAATTTTCATATGAAGGTCATGGACTACTAATTTTTGACATAAAATTACTTCTCATAAATCATTCTTCCGCTTCTGTGATTTCTATGAAAGCACAACTGTGATTTTGTTTCGTTTTGTCGCTAAAGACGAATCAAAGAATCCAAAGGACGTGTATGTTGTTATGTGTGCAACTAACTACTCGATATTGCTTGATGAAAAATATTTATGAATCTCAAATTCACAGATAATGGAAATAAGAGATTTGTGTGAATAAAATATGTTTTCATGTATGTTTTTTGCTGATCTGAAAGACGAATCTCATCATCCAAAGGACGCATATGTTGTCATTTGTGCTACTAACTACTCGATATTGCTTGATGAAAGATATTTATGAATGTCTAAGACAAATTTAATGAAAATAAGATATTTGTGTAAATAAAATATGTTTTAATGGGTATTCTTAGCTAATCTGAAACACGAATTTCATCATCCAAAGGACGTATATGCTGTCATTTGTGCTACTAACTACTCAATATTACTTGATGAAAAATATTTATGAATCTCAAATACACAGATAATGGAAATAAGAAATTTGTGTTAATAAAGTATGTTCTTTCCTGATCTGAAAGACGAATCTCACAATCCAAAGGACGTATATGTCTCCATTTGTGCTACTAACTACTCGATATTGCTTGATGAAAGATATTTATGAATCTGTAAGTCACAGATAATGAAAATAAGAGATTTGTGTAAATAAAGTATGTTTTAATTTATGTTTCTTAGCTGATATTGTTTCTGTATGTGCTTTTACAACATTTCTCATTTGTACTACTGAAATATGCTTTAAGTTTTCTATATGACCAAAATGAACACAATAGTCAATTTTTCTTTGAAAACTAACAAAATGTCTCACAATCATGTACTTTTGATAATACATCATAAATTAGCAGTTCTTAATTTTACAGTAATCTTAAATATTTTAAACTTTGATCATAAACCATTCTTCCGCTTCTGTGATTTATGTGGAAACGCACCTGTGATTTTCTTGTTTTCACTCTGAGAGACGAATCTCACCATATAAAGACATATATGTTGTTATTTGTGCTACTAACTACTCGGTATTGCTTGATGTAAAATATTTATGAATCACGAAGGGAGAGATAATGGAAGTAAGAGATTTGTGTAAATAAAATATGTTTTAGTATATGTTTCGTAGCTGATATTGTTTTTGTATGTGCTTTTATAATAACATTTCTCATTTGTACTACTGAAATATGCTTTCAGTTTTCTGCACGATATAAATCAACAAAATAGTCAATTTTTCTTTTAAAACTGTCTCGCAATTGTTTAATTTTGATAATACATCCTAAATTACCATTTCTTAATTTTACAATAATCTTCAAAATTTTAAACTTTTGATCATAAATCATTCTTTTTTCTTCTGTGATTTATGTGGAAACACAGATGTGAATTTCTTTTTTTGTGTCTGAAAGACGAATCTCACCATCTAAAGGACATATATGTTGTTATTTGTGCTACTAACTACTCGATGATGTTTGATGTAAAATATTTATGAATCTCGAAGGCAGAGATAATGGAAGTAAGAGATATGTGTAAATGAAATATGTTTTAGTATATGTTTCGTAGCTGATATTGTTTCACTTTGTACTTATAATAACATTTCTCATTTGTACTGGTGAAATTTGCTTTCAGTTTTCTGCATGATAGTCGTTATAGTTATTTTAACTTTAGCAGAATTTTTGCAATTATTTATTTTTGATAACACATCAAAATTGGCAGTTTTTTTTATTTTAGATTAAATTTCAAAGTTTTAGACATTGATTTCTTGTTTATAAATCATTCTTCTATTTATATGATTTATATAGAAACAAAGCTGTGATTTTTTATTTTTTCTCTGAAAGAGGAATCTCGCCATCTAAAGGACGCTTATGTTGTTATTTGTGCTACTAAATACTCGATATTGATTGAAGTAAAATATTTATGAATCTCAAAGGCAGAGATAATGAAAAGAGATTTGTGTAAATAAAATATGTTTTAGTATATGTTTTGTAGCTGATATTGTTTCTGTATGTGCTTTTAATAGCATTTCTCGTTGGTACTACTGAAATTTCCTTTCGGTTTTCTGCATGACAGACAGAACTTAATAATCATTTTTTTCTTTAAAAACTAACAAAGGTTTTTTTTTCGAATCATTTATTCTTAAAAATACATTACACAGACATGCCAAATTCTCCGGATTCTCCGTAGTTGCTCAGGAGAAATAAGAAAAATTGATAGCTCCGGAAAATAACAAAACTTTAGAACAGATAAAAGATCACAATTCAACAAACAAATACTAAGTTTTGCAAAAGAGTAATACTGAATATTACTCTTTACACACAGTAATTCTATATGTTAAAAGTTACTGTGAGTAAAAACCAAACTGAAATTAAGTCAAATTTTAGTAGACAAACTCTAGAATATCTGATGATAAAAAAATTGAAAAAGGGATAATTTTGGATAGAATTCAGAGCTTAGATATTGATATTATTACACACACACACAAACACACAGACACACACACACACACACACACACACATATATATATATATATATATATATATATATTTGTTTATATATTTCAATATAATGTACGAAAAAATGGTTAAAATTTAAATAAGTTTTGATCTATCCAGGTTTAACTGAATAACTAAATTTAATCGCAAAACTCCCTCTCCCGGTACAATTCCGCTGCGAAATGTACCCGCACACAATGTGTTAAGGGAGAATTAGAAATTTTAAATATTCAAAATATCTTTAAATATATATAAAGAATTATTTACCTTTATTTCATTCTCAACATTAAAAAATTTGCTTTGGAAAGTTACATGTAGAACAAGAGTTATACATCACATCATACATTACATTTTTACTCTTTAAAATCTAACAATGAAAACCAAGTATAGAATCAATATGGCTGTGTAGAAACCATAAAATTTTCACTTTAAATTGAGTTAATCTGTTTGATTTATGATGCATCCTGAAAAGATTGTTAGGATGAAAAACTTTCGGAAAGGAAACTGTAATGCTTGTTTTAAATGGTATGGAAATGGAACATAAATTTTCTCTTGTTTTTCAAAGCGATTTGTTTAGATGAATATATTTGAGCAATTTTCTCGCCTTTGAATTTTATGGCAGATTAGCGCATTAATGCCTAGAATATTTTTAGGGACAGATAAAAAATACTTTGTACAAATTTATGCGAGCCACTGTGGCTCAATCTGCAAATGTATCGATATATTATCCTGAGTATTCTCACTGCAGCACGAGAAAGCAAGAAAATCTCGCATTTTCTTCTTTTCTAGCAGTGAAAAATTATTACTGCGAAAAATTTGCGCACTCTCTGGACCAGTAGCATTATGCTCAAAATTCTCACATTTTGCAAAATTCGTGAATTTTTTATAGATAAATCAGCATTCTACACAAAACTCTCGTATTTTTAATTATAGTTTAAGGTTTTCATTGTAAGTAAAATTCTCGTATTTTTCAATTTTTCTTAAATCTTTCCATTCTATTCAAAATTTTCATATTTTTCCCATTTTGGTAAATATTTTCATTCAACGCAAAATTCTCTTATTTTTCCTTTTTTTAAAAATATTTTCACTTTATGCGAAATTCTCATATTTATTTACTTTTTATTCTACTCGAAATTCTCATATTTTTCCAATTTTTTTATTCTACTTGAAATTCTAGTATTTTTCTATTTTTCTTAAATCTTTTCATTCCACTAGAAATTCTCGTATTTTTCCATGTTTGTTAAATCTTTTCATTCTATTCGAAATTCTTGTATTTTTCCAATTTTGTTAAATCTTTTCATTGTACTTGAAATTCTCGTATTTTTCCATGTTTGTTAAATATTTTCATTCTATTAGAAATTCTCGTATTTTTCCAATTTTTTAAAATTTTTTTCATTCTACTTGAAATTCTCGTATTTTTTAATTTTTCTTAAATCTTTTCATTCCACTTGAAATTCTCGTATTTTTCCATGTATCTTAAATCTTTTCATTCTATTCGAAATTCTTGTATTTTTCCAATTTTGTTAAATTTTTTCATTGTGCTTGAAATTCTTGTATTTTTCCATGTTTGTTAAATCTTTTCATTCTATTAGAAATTCTCGTATTTTTTCAATTTTTTTAAATTTTTTTCATTCTACTTGAAATTCTCGTATTTTTCAATTTTTCTTAAATCTTTTCATTCCACTTGAATTTCTCCTATTTTTCCATGTTTGTTAAATCTTTTCATTCTATTCGAAATTCTCGTATTTTTCCTATTTTGTTAAATCTTTTCATTGTACTTGAAATTCTCGTATTTTTCCATGCTTGTTAAATCTTTTCATTCTATTAGAAAATCTCGTATTTTCCAATTTTTTTTTAAATTTTTTTTCATTCTGCTTGAAATTCTCGTATTTTTCAGTTTTTCTTAAATCTTTTAATTCCACTCAAAATTCTCGTATTTTTCCAATTTTGTTAAAACTTTCCATTTTGCGCGAAATTCTCGCTTTTTATACTTTTTACCTGTATAATTATTTCTTCACTTCTGACCGCTGTTCATCTTATTATATTAGAAAACACAAAAGTTTTTCACACAGATCTGTAATAAGCGGGATATTATGAACAACTCCTTGTCGAGGGGAGAGGGAGCTTGAAATTGTTCCGTTAACGTGACTTTCCCCTTTCTATGTATTCTGATTGTAAAAAATACCATGCACTTCATATTAACAAGTACATAAATTCTTTCTCAGATGAAAGAAGTGTTAACATTAATTGTTACATTGTAGAATATTGTGTTTGAAAGGAATGATCAGCCAGTTCAAAAACATCAAAGTGTATTTTTCCTTTCTCAAAAAAAAAAAAAAAAAAAAAAAAAAGTAAATAAAACAGTTAAACAAAACATTCAAAACAGTTCGCAGATAATACTAAACTAAAGCTTCAAATTCAACATTCTGGCAAGTGTGGCATTATGCAATTTACCTGATGAGGGGAAAAAACTATATTGGAACAAAAACAAGACAGGCAACAGACATCACCAGGCAATAAAAAAAGCAAAAACAACAGGGGGAAAAGGTGAGCGTAAAGTGCCCGCTTTTATACTTCTTGATTTAGTGAACTTTAAGAGTATTTACATACTAAAGAAGAAAAAAAACCACAGAGCATGAAAAAACGAGATCACGTAACCAAGATTAAATTACGATTAAAAGTTTAATTACAAGGAATGGGATATTTGGTAACAAATATCAACATCCTTAGCTAGTACGCAATTTTGCGACACTCAAATTCACTATTTAAGATATAACAAATATTTTTATGTAATACAAAACTTCATTTTACAGTATTGTGTTTACATGTGACACGAAATAAATCTCTTTCTGCAGAATTTTTCAATATTTTTTTATTATTACATTTTAATGATAACTAAAGAGAGCACAGATTAATATTCGAAGTTATATAAAATTTACAATTATTTACTCATCAGTATATAGTCTTTGTTCAAGCTGTGCTAGTACTGCGTATTTACTCGGTACACTATGTTGATTACAATAGAATGTGAATTAACTTACAATTTCAGCATATTTCGACGTACCCTTTTTGTTTCAAACATTTATACCACAAACATAGCAATTAACAGTAATTACTAACAAAAGTTTGGGCACATTAAAGAGGTAAGGAGCAATTCCCTAAATAATAATTTTGATAAAGTAAAAGTAGTTTTTGTTCAAGCTGTGCTAGTACTGCGTATTTACTTGGTACACTATGTTGATTACAATAGGATGTGTATTAACTTATAATTTCAGCGTATTTCGACGTACCATTTTTGATTCAAACATTTATATCAGAAACATAGCAATTAACATTAATTACTAACAAAAGTTTGGCACATTGAAGAGGTAAGGAGCAATTCCCTAAGTAATAACTAGATAAAGTAAAAGTGTTTTCGTTCAAGCTGTGCTAGTACTGCGTATTTACTCGGTACACTATGTTGATTACAATAGGATGTGAATTAACTTATAATTTCAGCATATTTCGACGTACCATTTTTGCTTCAAACATTTATACCACAAACATAGCAATTAACAGTAATTACTAACAAAAGTTTGGGCACATTGAAGAGGTAAGGAGCAATTCCCTAAGTAATAACTAGATAAAGTAAAAGTATTGGGCTAAGGGGAGCAATTTACTGCTACACCTTTCCTCTCTGAGAGGTTACAATGCAATTCTTGGGTCAAAGTTTACAGCACGGGCTCCAGATCCAATGCGCATGCTCAGTCAGTCTTAGGAACCGATTTGGGAATTAATGGGTAAAAAAAAAAAACACTCTTCTTTAAAAGAAATAATCTCTCAATGTACATAATCCATAAGATGTGACAGGTTAACCAGTAATAGAGGATTTAAACGTTCACATCATAAAATGCAACGTGTAACAAATTATACTTCTGCCAATAATTCTCAATATATACAGTAAATCACATTAAAATCTTATAAAATGCGAGGTAGAGACTATACTTGTGTCACTGTTTAAATTTAAGTGCTTTTTTCTCAGCATTAAAATCTTAAAATCTTATGTTTTTGTTCCTGATTTTGTTTATTTCAGTATATGCTCGTTACCTATATTATAAATTAACTGCATAATAAATGTGTCAACAACTATATAAAATCATTCAGAATTGATTGCAAAATTGGTAACTTAAATTTAACTTAATAAAATCTTTTAGACAATATATCTGAATTTATTGATTAATTACTTATAATTACATATTTAAATATAAACAAATGGATTTTTTTATCTTACGAAAAGTAGTTTCGAAAAAAACCCATAAAATGTATGTAACCCCTGTATGACATGCATAATGTGTTGTAAAGTTTTCTATATCCCATTCTAAAATAGAATTTTCAATGATGAGAATATTTTTAATATATTTAAAATTAATTAAAATCCATTTTAATGTTTTTCTCCAATTTTAGTGTTTAAATCTCATAAAAAATTTTAACAAGTATTTACAGACATAGAAACTACAAAATAAAGAATGAGATAAAAAAAAATAAATCCAAATTATTTTCAAGCAAATGCAAATCAAATAAAGCAAAATACAAAATGTTGAAATAAAATGAAAAATGCATTCCGTATTTTCATTTTATGTTTTAAAACCTTACAAAAAACTTAATTATAAAGTGTGTAGTCTAATATAAAAACTATAGAAATTTTACTCTAAAAGGAGTTAATCTATTTGATTTACGATGAACTTTGAACATAATGTTACGATGAAAAATTCTCGGAAAGGAATCCGTAATGCCTCTTTGCAAATGGTATGGAAATACAACGTAAATTTTCTTTTTTTCCATACAATTCCTCAGACGAATAAATTTAAACAATTTTTCATAGCTATTAGTTTTCGCGACAGATTAAAAACGAATATTTTCCTTCTATGGCAGATAGATTAAATTGTATATCTTTTACTATTCAAAGATAAAATGTATTAAACTAATCCTCATTTTAAACGAGTAAATAATTAAATTAAGTAACTGCATACATATTATGATCTTAATTGTAGGTGCATTTTCATAGACGTGATAGAGGTAGCTCTGGATTAAAGAATTTATTTATAAATATAAACAACTATTTATAGACAAAACATAGGTAGCTCTGAATTAAATTGTTTATTTGCAGCTATAAATAACTCTTTAAAAGTGAAACATAGGTAGGTCTAGATTAAAAATTTTTATTTATAGCTGTAAACAACTCTTTGAAGACGAGACATAGGTAACTGAATTAAATGATTTATTCAAAACTATACAAAACTCTTCAAAGACGAGACATAGAAATCTATGAATTAAATATCTTTACAGTTATAAACAATACTTCAAAGACGAGCCATAGGTAGCTCTGGATTAAATGATTTATGATTTAGTTTTCATTAAATGATTTAGTTTTCACATTAGATTAATTACAAATCTTTTCCTTCTATAGAAGAAAGATTATATTGTATACTTTCTACTACTCAAAGATAAAATATAGTAAACAAATTCTCTTTTTAAAAGACTACATAATTAAATATCACATAATTAAATTAAGTATCCTGCATACATACTATCACTTAAATTGTAGGTGTATTTTCATAGACGAGATACAGGTAGCTCTGGATTAAATAATTCTTTTACATAACTCTTCATAGACAAAACATAGGTAGCTCTGAATTCAATTATTTATTTGCAGCTATAAATAACTCTTTAAAAATGAGACGTAGGTAGGTCTAGATTAAATTTTTTATTTATAACTGTAAACAACTATTTAAAGACGAGATATAGGTAACTGAATTAAAAGATTTATTCACAGCTATAAACAACTTTTCAAAGACGAGACATAGGTAGCTCTGGATTAAATAAATTATTTAGAGATATAAGCAATTATTTAAAGACGAATGATATGTAGCTCTGGGTTAAATGATTTGTTTACAGCTATAAACAACTGTTTAGAGACGAGGTATATGTAACTTTGCATCAAATGATTTATTTACAGGTATAAATAACTCTTTAAAGACGAGAAATAGGTAGCTTTGAATTAAATGATTTATTTACAGTTATAAGCAAGTCTTTAAAGACATATGTGGCTTCGGATTAAATGATTTATTTACTGATATAAATAACTCTTTAAAGATGAGACATATGTAGCTTCGGATTAAATGGTTTATTTACAGCTGTAAATAAATCTTTAAAGATGAGACATAGGTAGTTTTGAGTTAAATTATTTATTTACAGCTATAAGCAACTCTTCAAAGTCATAGGTAGCTTTTGGTTAAATGGTTTATTTAGTGTTATAAACAAATCTTCAATTACGAGATGTTGGTAGCTTTGGATTAAATGATTTATTTACAGCTATAAATAACTCTTTAAAGACAAGACATTGGTAGCTTTGAATTAAATGATTTATATATATCTATAAGCAAGTCTTCAAAGACATAGGTAGCTTTGTATTATATGATTTTTTACAGTTATAAACAACTCTTCAAATACGAGATGTTGGTAGCTTTGGATTAAATGATTTATTTACAGCTATAAGCAACTCTTTAAAGACATATGTAGCTTCGGATTAAATGATTTATTTACAGCTGTAAATAACTCTTTAAAGACGAGACATATGTAGCTTCGGATTAAATGGTTTATTTACAGCTGTAAATAAATCTTTAATGATGAGACATAGGTATCTTTGAATTAAATGATTTATATACAGTTATAAGCAACTCTTCAAAGACATAAATAGATTTGGGTGAAATGATTTATTTACAGTTATAAACAAATCTTCAATTACGAGATGTTGGTAGCTTTGGATTAAATGATTTATTTACATCTATAAGCAAGTCTTCAAAGACATAGGTAGCTTTGGATTATATGATTTTTTACAGTTATAAACAACTCTTCAAATATGAGATATGTGTAGCTTTGAATTAAATGATTTATTTGCAGCTATAAATAACTCTTTAAAGACGAGATATAGGTAGCTTTGAATTAAATGATTTATTTACAGTTATAAGCAACTCTTCAAAGACATAGGTAGCTTTGGATTAAATTATTTATTTACAGTTATAAACAACTCTTCAAATACGAGATATTGGTGGCTTTAGATTAAATGATTTATTTACAGCTATAAATAACTCTTTAAAGATGAGACATATGTAGCTTTGGATTAAATGATTTATTTACAGCTATAACTAACTAGAACACTAACTAGAACAAATTTTACATTATTTACTCAAATTGTTGACCTTCTAGATTGAACATTTGTGTTCTAGAAACGTAAAAATAGCTTACAAATATACTGTAGAACCTATGAAAAGAGTAACACAAGTTTTAAAATTTATTTTACTGGCGTGTACAACTAATGTAGTTAAAGTCAGAGACGTCCGTCTTGTAATCATTCGTTTAAACAAATTTAATTAAAATCTAAAAAATATTCTCGAGCGGAGAATCACCACTGCAAACATTAAATTTTCAAGAAATTTCCCAAGTTCTCAGCTTTAGAAGAACTAAACCTGTAATACTGAAAATGAGTTAACAATGACAAATAGAGTTATAGAGAAATAAAACTCTATTTTGATATTTCTATGAAAATGTATTAGCCGAATCTCTCAAAAAAAGTTCAAATATTAATTTTTCTTATATTAAAAATTTTATAGCTCATGTTATAGTGAAGGGTTCAGAGGTGATTCTGTTCTGAAAATTTCCTCATTTTTCGAAAATTTGTGTGAGTCTGTTCTGAAAAGTTTAAACAGATTTCTTTCTTAGAAAATTTGAAAAGAATTTTCGGAAAACAATATTTCTAGAAGTTTGAAAGTTTTTTAAAACCATCTTCCACTTTAAATAAAATAATGAATTTTGTAGGTAATCGGAAAGTTTTATATCTTTTCTCACATTTTTTTCTTTTGCCTCTTCCACAATTTTTTTCTACTGAAGAACTGTAATAATATGTTATATGACTTTCTTTTTGAAAGCAATATGTTAAAATTTACATTTATGAATTAAGATTATGTAATTGAATTTTTGTTTTCTAGATAACCAACAGATACTTTGATATGTGTGTTTGTATTATTTTATACAGAACACACTTATATTTGCAACTCTATATAAGCTAATATATATGAACATATTGATATTTGGTAAAAGATATGTGACATTGAAATTCAGATATCATTCAGCTCTAGTTTTGACATTCAGAAATTAACTTTAATATAATTTTTTTAATTAGTAGCATATACGTTTTCATAAAATTTTATATGATGTCCAGAAAGAATTTTTTTACTTGGTATCACCCGTGGAGGGCATAGAGATCTCACATAACATTTGCTGATGTGTCTTAATTTCGTGACATTACTTACAATACAGTTTATTGTTAAAGGCTTGTTACTAAAAATAAAGTTGCAACAATTCTTTGAAATCTAGGATAAAATGATGAAACACCATAATCACTACTTTGAAGTTAGGCTACAAAAAACTACAGAAGTATCTTTTAGTATTCCAGCAGTACCAAAAAAATCCATATATAAATCGTTTTCATTTACACTTACTGAGTATAACAAATATTTAGAAAATTATTCTACCATTCGTTTTTTGGTTCTTTAATTTCGTGACATCACTCATAACTTTGTTTTATTGTAGAACGTTCATCACTAAAGATGAAATCTATACTTAAAGTCTCCCAGGAACATCTTCTAAAGTGGGTAGATCCCATCGTTAGTTCTAAATTAAATGTCCCACTAAAGTTGATTTTATTATAGTGTCTTTATCAGTGTGGCTAGTTGATCTAAAATTATAAAATAAAATGTAAAATAGATTGTAGCTACAAATGTTATGCAAAAACTACCTGGACTTAAATTGACCTCTACAAAGTAAGGTTTCCGATCACTGGTTGACCTAGTAACAAAATGGTACAAGCACAAACATTTGTATTTTGATGTCATTTCGAGCAACGTGTTTATGATAAAATCGTTTTCAGCGAATGCGGCAATGTAAATAAAATATTGAGGCACAATTAAAATAGAACATAAAATTCTCATGAAGTTACACTCTAGATAGTTTGTTGAAAAAAGTGCATATTCGAGTTACTAGATGTAATGATATAAGAGTTGGTGATACGAGGTTTACCACCTGCTTTACGTATTGCTTTTATTTAGGTAAATAAAATATTTTTAATTCATCTATATCACTTCTCTTTACTTCAATTACATCGTACGATAACTTACGAGTTGAGATAGCTAAGCTAGCAAAGGCAGCTATCTCGTAACTGAAATATTGCGGGTTCGGGGCTTGAGCCGGCTTAAGATCCCATGTAAGTGACAGGCACTTGGAAAATATGCTCGTGATCACAATATCCTACAAGTTCTCAAACAATACATTAGGGGTTAGCAGGCCAAGCCAGAGGGGGAGGGGAGGTCTTCGGCTTCTCCCTGCATTTAAATTACGAGAAGCCATTTTGAGAAAAGTCGTTCTTTAAGCCTAGTTGTGTTTTTCATAAAAAATGAAAAGATCACCCTTTGACTTAATTCTAGCAGCCTATAGTTGCCTATAGTCATTGTCAAGGAATGTAAGTAACAAGAACAACAAGCCTTATGCTTATTCACAAGCGCATGTTAAGGGAAAGTTTGTCTCTCAGAGTTCCCTCCACCCTATTTTATTCGGTGCAATAACTCTCCATTGGATGGTTTAAATTATCTAATTAAAACAATAACATGACTTCTTCTTCTTCACAAGTGCCTATTGCAGATAAAGGTAGAGCCGCGGTAGATCTGTCGGCGAAATGAAACCCTTTTGGGATTGGAGGGTTGTGGGTTCGGAGCCCGAGACGGCTCGTGAAAGGTGACTGGGGGACCTAAAATAGGTTCATGGTCACAATGTCCTTCAAGTTCTCAATCAATATCTCTGGTCTGGCAGGCCAAGATTATGGTTTTTCTGCTTGGACCCTGCTACAAAATTACGAGGACCATCTTGAGCATAAGTCCTATTTAGCCCCTTAAGGTGCTCGTCAAAACGAGAGGCTTGCCCCTTTGCCTTAATGTGAGTAGCATCTAGTTCAGTCGTGCTTAGTTTGACCAAGTGACATAAGAAACAACAAAAACAACAGTTCAAGGTTCTCTCTCCACATTTTCTTTACCCTGTTGTATTCGGTGTAGTAGACATCCATCAGCTGATTTCTATTACCTTATGGCAATTAAAAACAACAACACGTCTTGTTTCTCACAAGCCCATGTTTCAGATCAAGAATGTCTCTCCAAGTTTCCTTCACCCTATTGTATTCTGTGCAATAACCATCCACCAGCTGATTTTAACTACTTTAAGGTAATTAAAAACAACCACCCATCTTGTTCTTTTTCACATGAGCTTGTTACAGGTCAAGGCTGTTTCTCCAAGTTACCTTCAATCTATTGGTTAAGGTGCAATAGCCCTCCATCGGCTGATTTCACTTACCTTAAGGTAATTAAAAACAATAACACGTCTCATTCTTCTTCACAAGCGAATGTTACAGATCAAGGCTGTCTATCCAAGTTCCCTCCACCCTATTGTATTCAGTGCAATAGCCCTCCATCGGCTGTTTTAGGTTACCTTAAGTAATTAAAAACATTAACACGTCTCGATCTTCTTCACAAGCGTCAATTACAGATCGAGGCTGTCTCTCCAAGATTCCTCCGCCCTATTGTTTTAGATGCAATAGCCCTCCATCGGCTGATTTAAGTTACCTTAAGATAATTAAAAATAATAACACGTCTCGTTTTCCTTCACAAGTGTCTGTTACAGGTCAAGGAATTCTCTCCAAGTTTCCTCCACTCTATTGGTTTAGGTGAAATAGCCCTCCATCAGCTGATTTAAGTTACCTTAAGGTAAACTAAAACAATAACACGTCTCGTTCTTCTTCACAAGCGTCTGTTACAGGTCTGTTACAAGGCTGTTGCTCCAAGTTCCCGCCACCCTATTTTATTGTATACAGCAGGGTAGGCAACGCGGCGCCCACGGGCGCCATGCCCCCCCGATCGATTTTTAATGCGCCCTCGCTGGACTAATGTAAATGTATTATAGCCAGAGCGATTTACTTACTCTTGTCAAACGGCGATATACAGCAAGTAGTCAGTTGAGTTTAGGATTGTGCATAGATTAGCAGTTTGCTAACCCTGAGAGTATCTAATAACACGCACGTATTTTTTGTTAGTGTGCGATCATATTTCGAATAGACCACGCGTAGACCGTGCATTTAAAAATACCAAGTAATCCGAAATAATTCTTTTCTTTCAAAACCTTTCATGGATAAATGTAAAAGAAAAAGAACATATTATTTTAACGATGAATGGGAACATCTATATTGTTTCGTTGATTACAAAGGGAAGTGTATTTGTTTGTTGTGTAATAATAGTGTTGCGATTCCCAAGAAAAGTAATATTGAACGACATTTTAAGACCGTTCATACCA